>VWYH01004015.1:19534-180341 GCA_013399365.1 Pampusana beccarii | reverse complement strand
TTTTTTTTTTTTTTTTTTTTTTTTTTTTTTTTTAAATAATGTAATGCACTAGATGGACAAATAAACTCTGTCTCCAAGAACAGACAGAAAGACTGGCAGAGCTCTGCACCATCTGGTAGCTTTTAATATTTCCATAGTAGCTCATTTCAGGGCTCAGGTAGCTTTGCAGAGCAGTGCATTTTTTTTAGTGGATGTATCTGGGAATTCCACCTTACTTTCTTGCCCATAGCGGGGAAGACAACTGACACTGGCTTTTTTGAGTTTCCAAGCCACTGCCTCATTTCAGATTTGTACCTGTGCTTTGACTACATTGAGGCCATTTTGCAAACATACACCCTGAAAGAAGTGAAGAAACTGCCAGTAATTACATGGCTTTCTTGGTTAGTGAAAAAATAGTGAAAAGTAACTGAGACTCTGATCAGCTGTGATTGTCAACACCTCCCTCAGTGTTGGCAATCTACTAGCACTGCTAAAACAGTCTATAATCTGGCCCTGGCTCAAGAAAATATCACTCTAAACTAGTCTGTCTTGCCAACAGCTATCCTATTTCTAATCTTTTCTACTTAAGTAAGGTAATTGCCTTACTCTTACCCCAAAAACCCAAGGACCTTTTGAATATATTTTCGTTAGATTGATGCGTGTTCTTATAACAACTAAGGACAAGTATTCACACTTTTAGGTCTACCAGCAGAATTCAACCTAATTCATCAAGGGGTGTTGTTAATATGCGGAAAGGATCTGGCAGACAAAGCTAAACTGAGCTGATTCTGTTCTCTCTTCTCAAATGGGTTCTGTAAAAGTTGGGTTGAGTGGTTGTTTTCTCTTACCAGACATTCTCATTTCATTGTTCCTCGACTTGATCCTATTTGTTGGAAGTTTTCATGGTATTGTTATAATATCTTGCCCTCTTGAAGTATAAAACAAGCCATTACTACTAGAGAAAGATCTTTCTTCTTAAGCAGTGTTCACCTGAGACTTTGGAACCATGCTTGTTTACCATTTTATATACAAATATCTGTATGAAAGTGTGTGTGTATGTATGTGTTTGTGTGTGTTATGTGTGTGTGTCTGAATAATGGGCTTTTCCTCTGTTTCTCTGTGCCGGGTGATGGACATAACTCTTGATTGTTTTCCTCTTTTCTCCTTAGTTGTCATCCCCCTCTACCTTTGTATCCCAATTCATAACTAATCTGTGCTTCCTCCTAAAACCACAAAATCCAGTTCCATCATCATAATTAAAATATCTCATCACTGAATACTTCTGTTTTGTCTTCACTGATTCAAATAGGATTATTCCTGCCCAGTCTGTTCAAAATCTGTAACTTTCCTCCCCTCCTGAAATCTCTACATGGGAAAGCATGGGGAAGGGCTTCATTACCTCTTTTTCCCTGCCATGCACTGTCCTGCTGTTCTAATTTAAGTGTGAAAGCACCATAAAGATCTGTAAGCATTCTTGATCATAAACAATTTAGGAACAATGAGATCTAAGCACATCCGAATGTGGTGGAATTTTATGGGAAATGTCATCAGCAAAGTCAGGAAACATGCTATCTGCTGAAAAATGCTGAGGAAGTGAGGAAACTGAGCTCTGACATTTTTTGTTTTGGTTTGGTTTGGTTTTGTAAATTTAGCAGACATAAATGAAGATGTTACCATCTTTGCTTTCTTGCCACAACTTTGTTGAAGATTGTTCCAACGGCAATGGAGGCAAAAATAATATTCTTGTGCTGATTCCTCAGCCACAGCTACTTGCAGTCTTATGTTTTATCTTAAAGGACCTTAAGCAGAGGTTTATGTTAATACCACCTTGTGAATGTGGTAGGTGCTTTATTTCTGACATGCCTATTTAGGGACTACTAACTGCCTTGAAAGCACAAAGTGGACTGCAAGTATTGGTTTCACCTTCACCCAAGTCTGCTGAATCCAAGATAGACTGTCAGTCTCTTTAAAATGAGAAATTAAGAAGCCTTCAGCTTGTCTTGAATATTTTTAACTAGTTCTAGTAGTACCATCAGGGAGTAATGTGTTGTTCTCCATAAAGGGGCTTTCAGTATATGTGGCCATGCTGCCTCCATATCATCAAAAAGATCACGTTACATCTCCATGACGCACAGTATAGATGTTTCCAAGATTGTTCCTGCTGCTTTCTTTATTATTATGACCACTAAAAGAGTTTATACACAGACTAAGCTATTTAGATGCTGGGATTTTTCTTTTGTTCACATTCCAATTACACCAATTCATTTTAGCAGCCTGGTGTGTCACTGGCAGTGTTCTCCTTCATTACCTTGCCTGGTAAAGTTGAATCACGTGCTGAAGGTCTGGTGCCTTATTGTTGCGTATGTGTGAACAGCTTTAAATTAATACAAGTACTAGAAGATTTAACGTAGCTCCTGTTTCCAGAGAAACTAGTTTCTTGTTGTCTGGGCATGTTCAAAGAGGGCAAGTCAACAGTAAACTAAGCAAAAACCTTGCTCTGTCTTCACGCTGAGAAAACAAACAGTAAAAAAAAACAGATTATGATGGAAAAGCTGATTGTGATAACAAAGTATTAAAGCAAATTCTTTCAACACTTGGACTGGTGAATGGGTGAGAGGGTGTCTCCAGGGATAAAAACAAAAGCTGATGGGAATGTTCTCACTTTTCTGACTTTCTTTGATTAATTCTCTCCCTTCTTTTGTTCTTCTTTTCTCCTCTACACTGCTATTTTAATTGGACCAAGGGAAGGGAGTGTGACAGGGTGAGATAAGTCTTGGGAACTTTGATATTTAGATATTCCTCATTTTTCCTTCCTTTCAATATGATACACATAGCATTTTAAAAAACTTTTCTGGCATGTGTCTTTTTCTCTGGGATTTAGGTTTACATTTATCAGCATTATCTTGCTTTATCCATCTATGAACATACCTTAATCACCTAAAATCCTAGGCTTAAGATCCCTAGTTTCTGCCATTCTCCCCCAAAACAAGTTGGACGTTTCATTCTTTGTAATGATTCCTTGATACCTCATGCTAACAAGGAGAATAATGACCAAGGCCACGTTTGATTTGCCCATTCAAATAGTAGGACTGGATTTGCTTGACCTTTTCCCATCACTCCAAATGCCTTAGCTCCTTGTAATGCTTAAATGTACCTGACCTGCAGCAAAGAGCTTCTAGGCTAAGTGACAGGATGTAGAGCAAGGGGAAGCAAGTGTTCGGGAAATGAATGATCTCTAAAGTCCCCCTTTTTCTTCAGTTTGCCCAATACAGCAGCCTATACTGCAGTATTGGCTAATAGGCACTATCGTTGACAGCTATCCTTCGTTTTAAGGCACAGCATTCAGAACATATTAGGTCCTTATGAGGAATAAGCATGGATCAGTACATATCTCTGCTGCCTGGAAGATAAGAAGTGAATAAGTTGTTCCTCAGAGCAATGGAGTACAAAAGGTCTGATTTTCTCTGAATGTGTCTCCTGCACTCCCACTTTGTCTACCCCAGAAGCAAACACCTCTGTCCACCTTATTCCATATTTACTCTTTCAATGCCATTAGTTCTTCCAGGCCCTGACTCCCAGTACACTCAGATCTATGGATGAAAAATGCCCGGTGTTGGGGCTGTTTGGGGACAGCTGTGCACCAGTCAGTAAGCGGAGCTGACGAACTAACAAGCAGATCAAAGGGATCGCAAATGTTGAGGTCTCGCTTTAGCCCTACCTGTTTGGTCTGGCTGCCCAGCTGCCAGTGTTCAAACATTATTTTTGACATCTAGTTATCTCCATTTAACACTGGTAAAATTATAAATGCCTATAAAACCTCTTTTTGGTTGAGGAGGGGTTAGCAGGCAGATTGCACGAGCCTCACTTCCTTAGGAAACCAGATCAAACACTTTGCATACACAGGTGGCAGCCCCACAGCAGAAAGGTACAGAAACAGAATATTTGCTTGTGGGATTTTCTGCCTTTTGAAGTGAAAAGCAGTTATTTTGACTGGTGGGACAACATCATCAGTTGGAATAGTAACTCAAGAAAGACTTGATGGGGATAGTAGGGGTAGAGGTCTCTTTCCCAATGATGAGAAACCAATATGAGGCTTTCTCTTTGTAGCATTTCCATAGTTATTAGAGGCTAAGAAGTGGAATCTTTTTAGGTCTGTCTGTAATGACTGGATAGCATTGACTGAGCAGCAAATCCATAGGCAGTCATTAAAGAATCACAGAACAGTTGAGCTTGGAAGGAACCTCTGGACACCATCTGGTCCAACCCCCCTGCTCAAGCAAGGCCACCCAAGCTGCCCAGGACCATGTTGAGATGACTTCAAATATCCCCAAGAATTGAGACTCCTCACCTCCCTGGGCAATCTCAAACATTGCATGGAGAACTGCAGCATCTGGCTGGTCATCCCAGCCCAAACTAGAAGGGGTTTAGATCTTATTCTGATCTCAGTTAACTGTAAATCTGCTGAGGTCAAGAAAGTGACACTTCATTTGTACTGGTTTAGTAAGATCTAAATCTGCCCTGAGGCTCTTGTTCTTACGTAGTGGTCTTGCAGGGAAAGATGTGTTCTTTAAGTAGCCAAAATGTTGAATTAGGGAATTTTTGTTTCATTGTGGTTTGGGTGTTTTGAGTTTTTGGGAAAAAGGGCAGGGTTGGTGGTGGGGGGAAGGAGTAATGCAGAGGAGGTCATTGTTATTTAGAATATAATATAGCAATTATGTACCTGGGAGATATTTCTGGTGTTTTTTAGTAGCAAATATTTATTTTTCTGATGTGAAGAAGTAATGCTAGCAACAGGTTTTAAATGCAGGATTACTGATCTGTTTTGATTGACTAGATAAATGTCCTAGCAATTATGATATTGTTGTGCTGGTAATCAATTACTTACTGCTGCAGACTTTCCTCATGAGAATAATCTCGTGTCCTTGGTGACATTTACAAAGGATAAGGCAGCACACTGAAGACAAGAGTAACATTTAGTACAAACACAAAGATTATCATATGCCACATAATACTAATTGTTTATTTTACTTGCTGTAAGTAGTATCTCAGACCTTGATGCTTTAGGTTTTTAGCAAATTCTCAGATATTTATTCTGTATCTAGTTATTTTATCAACACTGATTTGCACAGTCAATAATCTAATTATCTTAAATAAAATACAGCATTATGGTAGATACATGAAAGTTTATCTCTACTCATATCATCTTTCATACTGTATTCCGCACACTTATGCTGTCCACTACTCTATTACTTCTGTTACTGTTTTGCATATTGTTTTCCTCTTATTTTAGCATTCAGCTCTTTACCAAGAGGATTTGCTTTTTATCAAGCTACATTCAGAAGTAGGCATCTTCTGAAAAAGTTTGGGCACTTCCATGTTATATATCCAGATGAAAATGAATGTATTTCTTATTTGTAAGGTACATTGCTTTATAATTCCTTTGTGTTTTTAATAATAGCAGTATACTTTTAAAAGATATTTTAATAGATCATGCTAAGAATTTATTATTAGCTTTGTAACACACTTAAAGCAGTTATCCTAACGCAGTATTTTTCAGCTATTTTTGGATTTGTTTCTTAAATGTTACCCAGGAAGGCTTTCTGAAGTCTCTTTGAAGTAGATATTATCCCTAGATTATAAACTTGGATCCTTGCTAAGCCCACACAGTTAATTGGTCCTGTGCCTGGTAACAAGTAACATGCTATTTGCAATTCACATCGTAAAGCTGAATGATGTGAATCCATAGATTCATTTTCATCCCCCTGCATTTGCACTGTCTGAGACAATGCAAGACATTGTGAATATATTTACTGTATGACAATCTCCCAAAATAAACCTTAGCTGCCTCAAGAAATGTTCCTGAAAACCTGCTATTTCTCTGACTTCCTTATCATCCTTAAAATTTAGATTCTGTACTTCGCTTATTTAGATTTAATAATTAAACTGCATGGTAAACTGTGAAACCATACCCAAGCCTCTCTGGAAAAGCTGAAGGACTAGCTGCAGTAATAGGCACCCGTGCAGTCTGCACAGGGACTGGTTATTTTTGTTTGTTTGAAACTGGGAAAAATGGGAACAGGAAGATTTGCCTCCAATTATCATGCTAATGGAGCTGAGGACTGGACTGAAAAGCCCGTATGGGAGTGTTACTTCTTCCTAGAAAATTTAGAAGTGATAGACTAAACATTTCCAAGACCCTTCCGTTCCTTGCAGGTTTCACTTCGTTTGTCTACAATGTGGATCAGTAAAACCTCAGGATTTCTGAGAGTAGGTTTTGGAACCGAGTATTCTCCTTGTCTCTGGAGTGGTGGGTAGGAGGACAGGTCCTTGGGGTTTACAGCACTGGGGGCACAGATTGCCCAAGGAGAAAGCCTGAATCTGAACCTCTTTCTGGATGGGCTCTTGTGAAACGTTTTTCCAAAAGACGTCCTGAATCCTGGCACCAAAGTGCTGCGGTTCACCACTGTTTCTCTTCAAGGAGTGCTCCTTGATCCTCCGCAGCCAGAGCTGGAGGACACGCACAGCTGGAGGGCACAGCTGGCACTGCACCTCCCTCAAGCTGCTGTTTGCACTGCAGTGAGGGAGAAACGTCACACCCCAGTTCCCTTACAGAAGGCCATCATCATGGGGATAAAGTTAGAGGCCCTTAAAGAGAACAGAGGTGAAATATAACATTTCTTGGCTATTCTGGGGGAGATCAGCTGTTGCTGGTAGACTATGTAAACAGCCCAGCTGGGAGGGAAGTATAGACGCAAGTACCTTTTTCCTCCTCCATAAACCCTTTCTCAGCTTATTTACCTGCCAAAGATTAAATATAGCTTTAGGATTCTCTATAGTTGTAAGGTTCAGCAGCATTACAAGAGAAATCTCGTATTTGTTTTTCACTATAATCTATAATAAGTCTTATCCAATTCAGGAAAGTTTGGGTTTTTATTTGTTAAGAAACAACTTCTAAAGTATCTTTGAAGGACATCTGCAGAGGGTCATGATAGGTGACTGTTGAAACCAAGGACATCTTGGAGCCATGTTGACGGGTGGGTCCCTTTCAGGCTGATATACTGTGAGAGGCATCGTGGGTCAGGGTGACTGCTGCAAGTTCAGGGCACAGAAGGCTTTCTGAGCCAAAAGCAGTGCATTTGCAGTGGCAATCTACTTTTTCAAAAAGACGTTCATTGAAAGTGAATGGTTGAGTAAGAATATGATTCAAAACAGTAATTTAGTATGACCAGTTGTAACAGTCCACATTTTAATGTATTTTGTTGGAGAAGGATCTAGTGAAATGGTTCTACACTATCAATAAAAGTAAGGTGAAGTCTAAGTGTCACATGCTTACTTCTTCAGTTGAAATGAACTTATCAGCAAGGATAAGTTATCAAACAGCAACCTTCACTGACTTCAAGAATGGTTTAATAAGAGATCAGTGTTTTTGAGAAAACAAAGACAGAAGTCAGGTATCATGTGAAGTCCATGGTACTTTGTAGTCAATGTCTGTACCATTAATTTTGTATTCATTTCTTTATAACATTCTTCGAAAAATACAGTTATTGCAGACAATGTCTGTTTCCTCCTATGTCAGTATTGTTTAGAGATGCTCACACAAGTCAGACTGTTATCATATTGATAGTAATTGCTCTGAAATGTACATATATTTGAAGACAATATTCCTAGCTTGTTCTAGGAGGCAAAATGAGCCCAATCAGACAGAGAAAAAAACAAGAAAAAAAATTAGCCCCATCTTATGTAAAGCATAACAGACATAATATATGACATAAGCACCTCATAATATGCCAGGTATTTATCTGTATTATTGATGGAAAAGATCTGTTGTGGACATGACCTATAATTCCTGTTTACTAAGATTCTTCTTTGCATCATGGGAATAAGTATTAATTTAGATATTTTTCTGTGCCTGCAAGTAACCCTGCCTTATTTTAAACAACACCTCAGCTGTAGTTCTGCAGCAAATAAATACTTTTGATACAAAAGGGTAAAAATTGATGATAAAACCATGACTGTTAAATGAGAAATGGATTTGTGACTCTAAAAAATACACACTTTAGTTTTACTATGCTATTTTCTTTGTTTCCTCATTTACCTCTATATAAATGATGTAACAATGCTGTTGCCAACCCCGAAAATAACACTTTACTACTTTACCATGCTGGGCTAAGAAAAACAGTGATGGAAACCTCATTTTCTTTCCAGTTTGTTAAATCCCTCTAGTTCCTGGGGAAGAAGGTTGAAAGCATTATAAGTATATGAAAATAAACAGAGGGCTCAGAACCAGGAAATAAATTTGAAGNTGAAAATAAACAGAGGGCTCAGAATTTGTTGCTTCATAACAGGAAGTAAATTTGAAGGAAAAAAAAGCATGTCCATTTCAGGGCTCATTTTAATGTAATATATAAGAAATAGCATTAATGGATAAAGAAATACTAGAAAATGATGGAATGGGCACGGAAAGAAATTACTAACACTGAATGAGATTAGTAGACATAAAGGGACAAGGGTTGTGAAACAGCATGACACATCAGAGAAATAATAGAAAACAGGATAGAGAATATGGTTCTGTTAAAACTATTGCTGGAAGTATAATAAACATTTCTGTTTGGATTATATTATGACTCTTCTGTAGGCGTTTTGGTCAGACTGGGGCATAGAGCAGAATCTCTGCCATGTAATGGGAGGGTATGAAAGCTGCAGTAAGTTTGGTCACAATGGAATGTTGTAAGCATCCAGCTGTAGCCTGTCCTTACCAATAGCAGTAAGTTCCAGTTACACTCCTTTTGTCACCAAATAGTCAACAGTCCAAGAAGAGGCGATTGTATTTTCAACTTAATTTCAGCAAAATATTATAGAAGCTGTTCTAGAAAACAGACTGAATGTTCATGAGTTTATTCAGTTTAAATTAAATGGAAGAATAAACAAAAAAAAAAAAGGTCTGTAGTTAAAGACTTTAATTTTGAAACAGGAAGACTGAGAGATTAAGAAAACTAATTAGTGAAGTCAACTGGAATGACGAGCCAGAGGATTTTAATATAGACAAGGCTTGGAATATAGAGGAGGCTGACCTAGAGTGCATGTAAAAACTATGAAAAAATTTTGAAAGGAAGAATAATTAGGGATATAGTCGTAAAATGAGAAATGCAGCAGGGTTTACTAAGGTCAATTGTGCTAAGGTTGTCTCTCTTTTTATAAGATAACTCATTTTCTGCAAAAAAGAAAGCAAATAACTTTCTACAAACAAAGCTAAATTTAATCTGTCAGGATTTCAGAAAAGCATTTAGTATGGTGTCACATAGGAAACTATTAGGTAAACCTTAGAAAATGAGGATTAATAAAAGAATTAAGGGGTAGTGGACCATAAAGGAATCTAGCTAACAATAGCAGGCTTTGCTAAAAGTGCACTATTAGTCTGAAAGGAATTTTATTAATAGAACTAACAAGGATCATTATTAGGACAAATTGTATTTAATGATGTCTTTAATGGTGTTAGTGTAAAACACAGAAGACTGATGAATTTTCTATACAAATAGTGAATGGAATACCATAAAAGAGCACAAACAACATGAAACCTAAGATTATCTGACAAAAAGATCACATAGCTTTGCACTAAATATTTTGGAGACTCATCAACATGAAATGTTGACAGAGATAAAACAGCACAGACTAATTAAACGGGTGCGACCATGTCTGGAATTTTATGCACAGCGGTGGTAATTACTATTTAAGAAGACAAATTGGAATTGTGTTAGGAGCAGAGAAGAATATTGTTCTTCCAGTTGTATTAAGAGACTATTTTATGACAGGAAAATGAAAGAGCTTGGTACAAAGCAAAATATGCATTGATAAATGATCACTTTGTTCCAAGGTGCAAACACAAGGGTGGTAAAAGAGACACTTTACTGAAAGCGCAATCTTGGCACAAGAGTAAATGGGAATAATTTGGCCATGAACAGATGTTGGTTGGAAATTGGAAGATATGCTTTATTACTCAAAGGTGCTAGACCACTTTTTCAGGGAAAGTGTAAGGGTAAAACCTTAGTTTTAGATGAAGCTGGTAGCCTTATGCAAGTGCAAATAGGACCTGTCTACAGGAAGAGTGGACTGGATTTGGTAACTCAGTCATCTTTCTTGCATTACATATGCAACCATAAATGCAGATAAACATTATGTGTCTTACTGTATGCCTTTGCAGGGTTTTTATCCCAAATTCTGATGAACTTCACAAAGCAGAAACATTATTCCTACCAATATTTATGCATAGTAGCTGTATAATGCTTAAGTGTTCAAAGTATTCTGTTAACACATTTGACATTCTGACATCCCTACAGGTGGGCACATATTGGTTTTACTTTGCCAAAGACACAAAGGCATTAGCTTGCTCAAGGTGATATTACAAGCAGGTGGCAACGATTGAATTGCAGGTCCATCAGACGTGGATCACAATCTTCAGTACTAAACTACTAAACTACTACTATCTAAACTTTTTTTATCTTTTAATTTTTTTTTTTTTTTTTTTTCAGGATCAGGGTATGAATGGTTAAGAAAAAATTTGGCATGATCTCTGTTTTCCTAATTAGAGGTTCTCCAGAACAAGATTATTTCACCTCTAGTCCTTTTGTTCATTCTGTATTGGCATTACCCAAACGTTCATTGTTATGCTGAGAAGGAAAAAATAAAGAGTTTATGTATAGGTAAGCAGGTAATGCCAATTCCAAATAGTAATAAAATTTAGGTATGTAAACCCAGGATGACCTCGTTAAAGTAATAAACTCAGAAGGATATTGAAGACCAGATGGAAATCCAAATAAGAAAATCTATAATAGAACAGAAGGATGCAAATTACCCAGAGCAGAGTTTTTCCACATTTGAATGTAGTTCCTTATGTCATAAAAAGATATATACATAAAATACAATCTGTTGAAGTATTTGTATTGAAATCACAATTTCTAAATAGATGTACTTTGGATGCTTCCAAATTAATGAATATGTATGGAATCGTTACCTTTTGTGCAAAGATTCAGTAGAAAATGTCGAACTTTATATGATACGCAGAATCACAATTTCACATTTAACATGTTTGCAGCTTTGTACTTGTGTAAATGTATGCAAGTGAAAGTGTATTCACTGAACCATCTATAGAACATTAAATCCATCCAATATTAAGTCCATCTATAGAATACTAAAAGGACTTATGGGTAACTACAGATCAACAGGAGACTTCTTGCTTAGTCAGTATCCATTGTTCTCCTTCTATCAGTTTCTATCATGCTTTGGTAGTAGGATCCATGCCAGAAGGATTTGAATTTGATCTGGGCAGAGTCTGGGCAGTGCGGTGCAGAAAGAGCCTTCATGTTGGCTTTAGAGATCCATCTGTTGTCCTTACACAGATAATAGCACAGTATTAGAAAAACTGGCTACTTTGGACATCCCTTTATCACTGTCGCAGATCTTGCTTAATTAATATCTTAGAGTAACTATCAGAATGTTTCAGTGTTGGAAAACATCCTGCCTGTCTCTCCCCAAAGACTGCGTCTTTTATGTGAGATTTCAAACTTGTGCCCTACAGCTTGTTCACAGTCCCCCTACAACAATACATTCAGGCTTGGTGGTTTGGTTTGGTTTGGTTTGGCTGGTTGGTTTTGGGTATTTGGTCTTTCCTGTGAAAAACATGCCATGCTCGGAATGGAATCAGTGGAGACTGATAAAGCCTACTGGAGAAAAGAATGAGTGGATTAGAATGTCTGCTGTAGGAACAAGTGTTGCCTCTGAATCAGTTTCTATCATATATGTAAGAGCAAGGCACAACCAGGTGTTTGAATTTAACCCCTTCTATTAAACCCTTTGTATTAAAAGAAACAATGCAAGGGTATATGCATCTCGATTCTTGAAGGCAGCAAATCAGATGAAAAAGGAAATAAACACTATAAAGTGTTATTCACACACTGTTTAGTGTGCATGGTGTTATTCTGTGGAGTGCTCCAGGGGAGAAAGCAGATATCATTTCTATTGTGGGTTTTTTTCAGGAACAGTTATTGACTTCTAACAGTGCGAAGGCAGTATTTAGCACTCATTTCCAGTTATTAGTATTACTGAAAAATTGAGTATTTAGGAATGGCCCAAGTTCTTGCTCTGACTTTGTTTCCTAGGCACACTGGCTAACCCTGGCCTGGAGATCACCCTCAATAGCACTTTTACAGGAAAAAAAAAAAANAAAAAAAAAAAAAAAAAAAAAAAAAAAAAATCTATCATGTAGGATAGAAATGTCAGGTGTAAATCTTTTTATGCTTCCTTCCCTTCTGCTACTTCTTTCCCTCAGTTACCAGTTTTAAAGAAGACTCCTGTGGGGGTTTGGCACAAGGCAAAACAGACCAGCTGGCAGTCCCTAACCAGCAGAACAATGCCTGTAGTCCTTGCAGATTAGCTGATCTTAAGTCATTCTTTAAACTGCATTGCTTTATACTGAGGTCAATTTGGTTTTCAGTCAGTGTAAATCATGATAGCAAATAGATGTTTTGGAACCAGCTTGCCCTAATGCTGTAGTATGATCTTCTAGCAAAGGCAGGTGAAGGTGGAGAGCTGGTTCACAGTAAAAAATAGTGAGACATCAGATATAACGTAAAAAAAAAAAAAAGACTTGGAAACCTATTTCTTAATTTGTTTTGGACTGGAGAGTGAAATTAATGTTGCAGCGCATATTTGGAATTTGTATTCTGGGTGTCAAATGTTCAAAATCACCTTCAAGCCTCACTTTAAATTTTAAGTATGAAGTTACAAACCGCCTCCATCACAAAGTTTACAGTAGGCAGACAGTGTGTATTTTGGACTAAACACAGCCAACCTTCTTACAGTAGGATTATTTTTAGAAAGCAGTAGGCATGTGACATGGATAGCATTCAATAACGAGCTGCCAGATACTGACCTCACTCTGGTTTCGCTCCAGCAGGAGCTCCAGTGGAGTTTGCACAAGTCAACGGGGCTACTGGAAATTTACACCAGAGGATATTAATTTGGAAGCTGGCCCATGCCTGGGTAGCATCTCCTGAAGCAATGTTTCTGTTCTAGCTTCCCTCTGAAGTTGATGTTCTTCTGGTTATGGGGGTTAGAACACTATCTTAACTTTATTTCAACAAAAGGTTACTATCTCATAAAAATGGAACTTTACCATTTTGTCTGTCCCAGGGTTTTGCATCCTGGATTCTTCTGTTAAGTCCCAAGTGATTTTTGGATCCTATTTCAGAATCTAAAAATAAAAATGGCTTATTTCAAAATGGAGAATGATGTATAATCAGCAGAAAAACAAACAAAAGCAGTGTAGAGTCTGGTTCTTCTGAAAGGATGGGCTGGACTAATCTATACAAGTTAATCATTCTAAAAATGCTGTAACATTAATTTCATGAACTGTGGTGAACAATGGATTTTACTCTGTTATTTCACATAAATGTTTCCACACTAAAGCCATACTCAAATATATACTTCCTCCAAATTTAAAGTCAGAGAATATGCAAAATAACACTTCTTTTCCCCCAAATCCTAGGTCCTGTGAGTCGGGGAAACATGAATTAATGCTATTAGTCATTGCTATTCATAATTATAGATTATGAGTACAGATTGCTAATTTTCCTCACATAACAAAAATGAAGATTTTGAAATTTCAAAGTCCAAAAGGCAAGTAGAAGGACTGTATATTTATTTTAAAATCTAATTTTTAAAATAATTTTCATAACTTACAAACTCTAACTATTTTGTTAGTTGGGACTGGTGGAGTCTGAGGAGAGGCAGAGTAGTGTCATATGGCGTGAGGTCCCCAGGTGAGCAAAGTTCTTTGCTTCTCTGTCCAACACCTCACATTACAGACTTATTTGGGTATTGGTTCTCCTGGGGGAGAGAACCATGCCCAAGAGTAAGTTGTGGGATTTACCCACTCTGCAGAACTCATAACCGCATTTTAAATGCTCACAGAGTGGAAAGTGTTGCCTTTATACCTTTGTGAGTCTTTCAGTGTGGAATACATGGGAATATTAATTAGTATTTGCCATCAAGGATGTAAGTAAATATTTTATACCCCATGCCATGTATTTTCAGAGTTAAACTTCCCTTAGAACCCTGTTCAGAAGAGGAGATTAGCCTTACAATGGAGTTTTAAGTTCTGTTCTGGGTCAGTTCCTTTAACTCTTCATTTCTTTCTTTGTTTACCTTCAGATTCCATTTACAGCACACCTAAACAAAACTAGTTTCTCTTTTTAAAAAAGAGAAATAGGATAACTGAAATAACTGTTCAGGTTATCTGTAATAGATCTTGAGAGAGAAGAGATTAATCTAAATATTGTATTAGGATTTATACTTTCTACTTTACTTGCTTGTTTACTCACACAGTGCTCTTGAATCACTGGTTACATGGAAAGATACTTCCAAAGAAAATCAAGGTATTGAAATATATACCTAATTTCACTCTTCTGTATCCATTTTCCCAATTTTCATGTGGCTATTCCGACATCCTAAAGGACCAACTCAAAGTATACAGTGAAGATCTCTATCTTTCCACACCTCACAGCATGATTGTCTCTTGTCTCCCCTGACTGAGGTGAACAGTAACAACACACACAGAGTTTTTTCTGACACCTGCCAGGACTGACATTCAAACTTAGTGTGTGACTGGATGTAGCAGAATTTTATGGTCCTAGATTCCCAAAGGTTACATGAAATCAGCTTTTCTGGAAATACATGTAAACTTTTTTTTTTTGGAGGATAGGGTGGAGATTTCCTATACCAGTTCAGAAAAGCTATCTCTTCTTTTAATAAAAGTTTTGATATTTCTTTGCCATATAAGCTCTCCTTTCACTTTCTAAGGTCAGATTGAAGATGGGTGCAAGAACAATGGTTCTTAGAGTGTATTCATTCAGTTTGA
Source organism: Pampusana beccarii (assembly GCA_013399365.1). Lineage (NCBI taxonomy): Eukaryota > Metazoa > Chordata > Aves > Columbiformes > Columbidae > Pampusana > Pampusana beccarii. Next base: position 165,451 of record VWYH01004015.1, on the reverse strand, counting down.
CTTTCCTAAATGATATCACATCTGGATCAGTAATTCTGTCTCTCTCTCCCTTCTCCAAACCACAGTGAAGTGTAATAATTGTGCAGATTTTAGACTACTTAGAATGGTTGACCTTTAAACAGAAAATGATTCTCAGTCCTAGCTAGAGAGAAGGTTGTACTTTGCTGTGATAATTAAGGGAACCGGGATATTAAAGTGAGTTTAAAGCGTATTCATGGGAATGAAATGCGTTACTATCAGAATTTAATCCTGATGCAGGGTATGAGAAGTCTGGTCTCATCTGTGAGGAAGAAATAGATGTCACTCATCAGTGCTGAGAACAACGGTGGCTTAAGCTGACCCATTTTCTTTGCATTGCAACAGGCTGAGAACATACATGTGTTCAGCTGTTCCATGTCATCCAAATCCTGGCAGTTTTCATCTGAAAGCTGTTGATTTCTTAATAAGAGCCAACTCCATTGCTTGAAACCGTGAAAGCATAACCTGTCTGATAAATTGCACATGAGGATATGTTTGTAATCTTGTTACTCAAGGAGAAACTATTGTATTTTGGAAATAAGGAGCAGAAGTGAGCATGTAACATTAACTTAATTTTAAAACAAAGTAGCTTAACGTTGCTATGGAATAGGACAAAAATAATTTGAAAGCATAGGAAAATCTCATGGGTGTTTGTGTTTTTTTGTTTGGGTGGTTTTGTTGTGGTTGGTTTAGGGTTCTTTTTCTTAATAGTCTGAAACATTTGGCATATCTGATACTGAAGACATTCAGACAGGCAATGGCATAGCTTGTCATGCATGCTTGTTGGATCCTCTGTTGAATCTTTTAATGAGCTCAAGTCGATTTGCTTCAAATGTTCATAGCCCACACTTGATTTGTAAACGAGAAGTGGTCATTTCAGTCATCTGTTGTGACCGACCGCATTACACAAACCTCAGACTGTCACAAATGGTTCTTGCTTGAACCCTGTAGCTTCTGTAAGGATTACATTCTGCTTTCATTTTAAAGGCTTCATTTGAGGGAAAGCCTCCAACATAAAACTTGCTCTCTCTTCCCTGGATTCTTGACTCTACTTGCTTGAAGTGTATTTAAACCTATACTGCATGTTTACTAGTTTTTGCCCATTTCCATTGAAATGAGTATACTAAGCAAATTTATCACTGAAATGCCTCTAATGAAGCAATTCTGAAAAGTTGTTCCTTGCAGGAAAAACTCTGTTAAGAGCCTATTGAAAAGATAGAAATTAGTTAGGTGAGGCCAGCTGCCTCTTACAATACCAGACTATTTAAATTTTTGTTCAAGTGTACTGAAATCTATGTAAAGGTGATAAATATTTGAATGAAGTTCTGAATTATTAGATGAAGCCCTGAAGCAAAAGCTCATAAGCTTGCAGATTTGGAGAGACATGTACCCTGGACATGCACAGACTGGACTGGTCCTGCCTGGGCAGTTGCCTCTTATTAGCACTTGGTTGAGCTTTCACCATCCCACAGTAGAGCTGCATCCTTGCCTGGCTCACAGTCCCCAAGGCTGCTCAGTCACCACAAAAGGGACCACTGGAATGACACTTCCAGATGGCAGTAGCACCCCATCACGTATGTACTCAGATCTACAGATTAAGCAAAAGATTTTCCCCAAAAATGTGTCTACTTCCCTCCTTCAGCCCTGCTCCCCTGCAGACTCACCCAGAGTGAAGTAATGAAAGAACCAATAACCCATAAAATAAAGTAAAACAACAAACTGTAAGAAGGTAACAGCTCTGACAGGTCCCTCTTCTTTCCCATTTTTCTTCTTTTTCTTTTATACTTTATTTTGCTTTCCTTCTCTCGTTCTTTCCCTCTTTCTCTATGGTGGTGTTTTGTTTTTTTTTTTTGTTTGCTTGCTTGTTTTTAACTGTCCTATGGCTTAGTTATGGATAGAAACATTAATTTTACTTTGAAACTATAACTATTTATGAAATCACATGGAATGCTTCTACCCTAAAAGGAAGAAAAATTTTTAAAAAATACTAACTGAAATATTGTAAAGATTCTATTTAAAAATTCAGCTTATAGTTGGAAAAAATGAAGTCCACAGATTTTAAGCAGGGTGGCTTTTTTAAAACCTGTTGTAGACCTGGAAAGCAAAATTACATATTTCACTTTGATTAACAATAAGTACTTAATCCACACAATGTAAAAATGGATATTTTACCTTTTTTTTTCCAATTCATCCATAAAAAGTCAATTCTTTGCTCAACTCTAATCAGAAGTCTGACTCTCTGTGCTTCCTTTCTCTGCTTCCCATCCTTCTCACTGAAAAACATGCTACAGGTTTGTCATATGTCAGTTTATCTTTAAACATTTTCGTTGCTGGCTCTGTGTGCTCTGTTATGTTTCCAATTAAAAAAAAAAAAAAAAAAAAATTAATCCAAAATCTGAAGGTCAGTAATTAGCTAATTTTTATTCCATAACAGAGAAACAATGTTAACTTCTGTAGCATCTAAACTGAATATAAATGCCTCATTAATCTTAGACATATCTAAGTAAGTAACCGATGATGGATGACGATGTAGATAAATAGCCCTGGGGAAGAAGACACAGAAAGAGCAGACAGAGTTTGTTATCATAAAGCAATTGTTATGTGCCCTATAAACTAAGAGATATAAAGGCACAATGCAATGTTGTGCTTGAAGAACTATGTTTTGAAGAACTAAAGGTGAGAAGAGCATTGTACGTAAATAGTGAGATTTGTTTCAGGAATCTTACCTAAACTATGCTAAAAGTTGTCCTGGAGCAACACTCAGCGTCTTATTATTTTTAAAAGAAAGAGGCAGTAGTTAATATATTGGGAGAACAGAAAGCTTCCTTCTAGGACACGGTGTTACCACTTTGTTGCCTTATATTTTATTGCTCTCTTCTCAGAGGTTCTCTGACAATGCACTGAAAATTCTTTAGGAAGCCTGAGCAGGACTTAGAGTCCAGCTGGACTCAGAGCAGTGGCCTGAAACAAAATTTGTGCAAAAAATCAAATGCACAGAAAACAGCATCCCGTCTGCTGGTAGCAATCTGTGGGTGATTCAGTGTTCAGTTAAATTAATTAGACAAATCAATGAATCATGATTTTATACAATCATATATATGTTGGAGATGAGAAGTTATTAATTAAAATTGAAAACTAATTATTTGTCACTCCTATCTATTACAGCAAGTCACAGAAGTTTTCACAAGTAAACATAAGGATTTTGCTATTTTCATTCATTCTAGTTGGACTGAGAAGTCAAAGTTGATGTTTTTGTGGGCTGTATTTGGGAATATGTCAGCATTAAACACAGAAAATAATATTATAATACATAAGCCAAAGTAAATAATAAGGATGAAACAGTAAAATCCTAATGTCTCATTTCCACACATTTGTTACAACTTTTTAAATTGACATGTTCTGACAATACGCTTTGATTTTAATGAAGCTGTCTTTCCAGTTGAAGAATATTCCACTGTGGTAATTAAGATTCTCTTAGTTTTCCAGATAAAGTACTCTAGAGAATTACTTATTCTTTCAGTGTTTCTCTTCAAAGGAAAAAAAAAAAAATCAGTTCTTTGAAAAAGGTTTGTGTCTGTTAAATCTAACTTGGGATAAGTAACTCTGATGAAATCAGGACCCTTCTTAACATCTCTTAGTCAAAAACAACAACAACAACAAAACCAACAAAACCCAAACAAACAAAACAAAACAAACAAACAAAAAGCCCACAACAAAACAAAACAAAACAAAACCAACCAACCAATCAAGCAAAAAAACCACAACACAACAAACTATTCTTACCTTATGAAAATCCTTCCATAAATATTATAGGAGCATATGAGGAAAGTGAGACTGGTGACAGTTTGGTTTGTGGTTCGTTTTTTTGTTTGGTTGATTGTTTGTTGTTTTTTTTTTTAACTAAACTTTAAATATAATCTTAAATCCTTTTTATACTTTATTCAGTCATCTGGCTATAAAAAAAGTTTCCATTCACATGCTGGTTGATGCAGCTGTGAAAATTTGTGAACTGCAAAATCCTGACTTGCAATTTATCCTTTTTCCTTTTCTAATAATATTTCTTTATGTAGCAGAAAAGTAGAAATACTGAAAATAGATGAAACTCAGCACCATCATTTAAACTGAAGAAAACAAATCCTGTCATTAAACTTCACTGGTTTAACCCATTTTGTACTCTTAGTTCTCCAAACGAAACTTCAAAAAACAATATGAACCACTTTCTGATATTCTTAAAAAAAAAAAAATAACAAAGGAGATTAAAGTATTATTTTCTGCAATGTTAACAGCCAGTGCTGTGCCCCAGTGCTAGCTGTGACCTTCGTGGGAAATCTAGTGTACGTCATTGGAAATTTCATTTGAGACCATCATTTGTCTTTTAAAAGACTAACCTGTTTGTGAGAGAGCATACGAGAAAGATGCTTGAGCTACCTTACAAATTAAAAGGTTCTTTTATCCTTGTTACATTTTTGCTTCCACAAGAGAAATACGCCGTGTGAGAAGAGACTGCAGTGTGAAATACACAGATTCTTTTCTATGAACAAAGCTATCAAAATGACAGTTGCCTAAGTGAAATTGAGAAAATTTAAAAAGAGAGACTCTGGCCTCTTGTATAAACAATAGCCTTTGCCTATTACATCATCACATTGTAATTAGATTTATTACAGCTGTGTGCTCTTGTTTCAAGCAAGTGTAATCTGTGATGTGATTTTAATTGTCTTACATGTCATGCTGAGTTCACTAATGCATTAGAGTCTGCCTTGTCCTACTGGTGTAGGAATCATTTCCTGTAAAAAAAAAAAAGCCATCCACCACAATCTTTCAGAAATATTCCACTGCAACAAATGGCAACCTTTTCTAAATTAAACTGAAGACTTAACCCATCAATAAAGTAACTATTACCTCCTGTCTTTCTCCTCTTTCTGACTATATTTGAGAAATATCTGTTGAAGTGTGTCCTTCCAGGTCTGGTGCAAAACCTGCTCATCAAGAAGCACAAATTCTCTCTTTATTTCTGCCACAGGCTTCAGACTATTTCTATCTACTCAGATAATGAATAACACTGGGCAGCTCATTTCATCTGTCTGTGTCTTTATATAGCAGTTCTGTGAACAGAAGGAATAGTTCTTAACCCATCTCAGAGATTTCTGAATGAGGTATGCAGTAGGAGCATAATTTGTGATGAATGTTATGGATATTCAGAAATAATCATATGTAGTAATGTAATAAAATATTTGCCCCTATTATATGTCTTCCTACATGCACGTTATACTAACCGTATCACGGTGGATTATGGTTAGGGAATTTGAATCTATAATTGAATGGTCTGATTTTGTTTCTCTTTTCCATCTACTTATAAAATCGATTGTGAGGTCTACTTTAACACTACTATGAATAGTAATCAAGTCTAAATGGGATTTAAATATAAACAGGTAAAAATATTGGGAAATGTATTTAAATTTGATCCTAAGAAAATGTTCATACAAGTACAAGAGCTTTTGGAGGTTGAAACCAGCTGATAAATGGTATGGTTGTCTTTGAGGGATCTGTTATTATTAATATCAAGTGTTCTGTGCATGTCTGTAAAGACTTTTTACGAACTTCTCCTATTTATATTATATTATCTGTACAATTTTCTCCAAAAGTGGATAGTGAAGAGTAAATCATAGAAGTGCAAGTGTACACATTTAATCTCTTTGAATGATTAGTGGCAAAAGGTTTTGACAAATTCATCCTTACTTTTTGGAGAGAGAACTGATGGTAATTCTCCAGTTGCAGCCTCAATTAATATAGTATATGGATTTTACTGTCTTTGTAATCTTAGGAGTGGGGGGTGACACTATATTTCAAACATGCAACAATAATAATAATAATAATAATAATAATTGAAAAAAAAAAAGGAAAACATTGAAAACATTTAAATATTTGTCTATATCTGTGAGTAATCTAGACTGAGCTGTGATCTGACATCCTGTCTGGTCAGATGAGATAATTTGAGTTGTCTTTGTGCATCCTGAGTTCTAATTTCCCTTTTGTTTGAAATCAATAGATGTGCACACATAGTAAAGTCCTGTCTGCTTCCTTAGGACATCCATTATTTTGGGGACTTTAAAAAAGAAACAGAAGTTAAGTCTTTGGTTTTGCCGGGTTACTTTATGGTTGTGCAACGTATCTTTTTATTTCTTCTTGCTTACTTTAGGAAGACAGTTCAGTTTCAGCATTGATGAGCTCTAGACATAGCTCTGGCTGTGCTATTTGTTGCAGGATTTTTAAAAAAATATATACAGTTGTGTGTAGTAGATAGCCTTGAAAATGCTATACTAATAAAAGATTTAAATAAGCCCATGAAATAACATGGAGAGGTATTTATTCTATAGATTACATATAAAATGCCCATAAACAGAGCACTGAAATGAAATGCAATAATGGGTATAACCTGTTTAAAATAATATAATACTTTGTGTAGAACTGTTTTCAGTACTATTTTGTCTGACTAATAGTATTTGTATTTTTTTTAAATATGCTTAAAATAAAAGTCCTTGGTGCCTGATGATTTGTTATTTTCCTTTGTCTGCTTTGCAGGTGGTATAGTGTGATATTGTTTACTTCCAAAAATATAAAATGTAGTAATAGAAATGTCCTGCTGTTTGCTTTAGAGAGTCAATTATGTACAAAACTTGAATTACTGTGTATGTACAAAACTTGAATTTTGGACTAAAAGTAAATTAGGTCTTAAAGTAAAGAGAAATATGTGCACAGACTGTGTACATTTGTGTTTCTGAGCTCTCTGATGTCAAGAACATGTTAAAAATTGTGTATTAAAAGCAAGTTACCTATGATGCAATCAGCAATGGCAAATTTTATTTTAAATTACTCCCCTGAGTATTGGGAACCGTGTCTTGATCCTGAACTGCTGAAGGCACAGGAACGTCATCATTGACTTCAGTCTATATGGGATAAAGGAGAAAGCAAACAGTGAGGTAGAGAACAAATTAGAAAACAGATAAAAGAAAACAAATTTTAAAAGTAGGAGCTAACAAGGATTATTATAGATCTAGCCGTGTTCCCTGCAGGAAAATACAGAGGAAAAGCTGGAGGATTTCTACCTTTCTTTAACACCCATCTTGCACCCTGGACATGGCCGGATCTGTGGTACAGATCTCTCTCAGTTCTGCAGTGGCTTATACGTGACATTTTCTGAACAAAAAACATGTGGGCTTATTCGAAAATAAAAACTAAATAAGCACATACACCTGTTTGGGAAGAAAAAGTGGTTTTGAAGGTTCTTGTCTTGTCTCCCTGTGTGGTCTATAAATGCAGTCTGTAATTAATGTAACATAGTCTTGTCAGGTGTTTGCAACCATACATTTCTATCTCTGAGAATCAGGCCTGCCCTGAATCTTAGCGAAAGGCAAATGCTTTCGAAAGCACTGACTCGAACCTACAGGAGGACTTGCTGCAGTTTTTTGAAATATGAAATGTAATTTCTATTTAAGGAAAGCAGGATTCATGAACTAAGTAGTTTTTGTTGTTTTGAACCCAGTGGATTTACATTAGGAGCGGATTTGGCTGTTTATATGTTATCGTTTAGAAGCTGTCACAACTCTTACGTTCTTCTTACAAAGCAATAAGTTCCCACAAACTGTGCAATCTCTTTCATGCCAGACTGTGGATTTGATTTCCTGCTTTCTAGGAAATAAAAACCTGATGCCTGGTATATAGGATAAAGCCAACATATGAAAATGTTAAACAGCATTTCGGTACATCTAGAAAAATGTCTGACTGTTGGTTTCTGACGAGGAATGGCATTATCATTGTTTTATTCTTTTTAGCAAATAGTTTAAATAGATTTGTAAATTCCTCAGAGTTAACAGTACATAAATGGAAATAGCATCAGAAACCAGGAGAACAGATAAACACCTGAGCTTCTGCAAGTCTCCACGATGACACTAATACTGCCAACCTAACTAACTGATGTTACCCAGAACTCGGAACCAGAGTGGGCCATATTTGTACATCTTAGAGTCTCTGTCAAGGGAGAAGAGACTGTGATGGAAATGATGCAGCTGAATATGTAGCTGATAAATTAATTTTGATATTGTAAATGTGCTAAGTATTTCTCTTAGCAGTATCATTTTAGCCTTTGCTATATGGTTATTCTATGGCAATCTGTCAATGTTTTGTAATTATTAATCCCCTGAAGACTTTTTATGAAGAGTTTATGCACTTCTAGATTTACAGAATGGGTTTTTCAAAATGAGCACGTGCTTTTTAAAAAGAACTATGCTCATGTAGGTGTAAAACAAAACAAAGTTCTTGGTAATCTTTCTTGCATGCTATTTCCCCAGACAGTTTACAGATTAAAATAATAAATCTATACGAATTAAATTATAAAGAAGAGGGAGTAGGGGGAGTTGTAAAGAAATGGGGTAAGTAGTGGTGAATAGTATTTTCAGTTGTGATTTTGGATGAGAAAGTGGGTTGCTGAAACAGAGATATACAGGAGTCTAATCCAGACAGCATGATTTGCAGGGACTTAATAGTCCATCAGTGTTTAGAGATATTTTTTAAATTTTTCCATTTCTTTAGTGAGGTTTGCAAAAGGTAGGTTGGACAGGTAACACAGGTTAGTTTAAACTAACACAAGTGTTTAGAAGCAAGGCAATTGTGTCTATGGATACCTGCAGACTTCTCAAACTCTTAAATATTTTGTGCAAACAGGCTGAAAGTCGTATCAGTCAAGGTTTTGCCAAAGTTCCACTTTTGGAGCAGTTTCCTACCTAGAAATCAGTCAGTGATCTGAGTGATAATCGAAAATAAGAACGCTGTAAATACACACAGTCAGTCTTGCTATTGTTGTTTTTACTATCCGATGGTTATTCACCATCTGTAGCTTGAAATGTTTATGATTTTGGACTCAGCACGTTTTCAGCAGCAGAAGAAAACGTCGATGTTTTACATTTCCCGTTTGTCTGTTCTAGAGTATGTACAAGCACATAGATACATGATCCCTTCAGAAGAAGGGGGTCATGGACAGGAGGTGGAACAGTGCTGCCTCAGAGATTACAGCAATGACATAAATATCTGGGGGAGAAAGAGCTTTTTCCTCCTCACACTGTGCTCAAGACCTCTATCCTCAGGAGTGTGAGTTATTCAGGCTTATAAATTGGACCACGCCAAAAGGCATATTTATAGCTCCTTCAGCTGGCCATAGACACGGAATCTGAAATTAGTCCTCCTTCTCCTCCTGAGTAGGTGGAAGTATTTTCAGAAATTATTTTCAGAGCAGTCGAAGTCTTTTAAAGTCTCGGGAGAAATATTTCTACATGGCCAATGCAGAGTCCTTAAATGGAATTGCCTTCAGGGGGATTCACGTATCTTTCAATTGATTCCATATTTAAAATCCAACCCGATGAAAGCAGACAATCTTGTATACAGTGGAAAAAGTTCAGAAAAGGACAGCAGGATGTATGTTTTAAACTAAATCAAGAATAAGGAAAGGTTATTATGTGTTACAGGCATATTTTTATAACATACATACTTGTAGATTTGTGTGTGTATGAAACATGCATATCTATATTGCAGATAAATCTGTCATGTAAAACTCATCAATAATATGTAACATGCAAAAAAATACCTCTTTCACCAGACCTTGTGGAGTTCTGCCAGGTGATCATGAATGGAAAAATCTGTAATGTATCTTTGAAAGGGTGATAAAAGCAGCAGTGTTCTTCCAGACTTTAAATTATCCATGATGAATTAATATGCAACTGTGGAGTGAGCAGACAGGGCTGAGATATCTTGGAGATTAGATGTGTAGTCAGAGTGTCGAGGTTTACTAAAAATTAGATGGAGCTTTCTTCAGGTTTTTTCCTGCAAAAGTCTACCCAACAAGAACAGTTCCATCCTTTCCACCTCTCCTTTCCCAGCCTCTCTCATGGACATTGCATTTGCCTTCAATATACATCTTTTTCTCTGCTCTCAAACCTCATGGTTAACTAGATTCTGAGCTCATTTTCTCTCCCAACATATATTCTTGGTGAAAATAATCTGAACAAAAGTGTGTTGAGCACTGTCAGCCCCAATTTGTTTGCACAGGTAGACAATAGGTGCTACTTGCTTGATCTGTCGCACATAACAAGAACAGAGTAACTACAGGCACTTGGAAAGATGCAGTTCTCAAACGCTGGGTGCATGCTGGACATCACAGTGTGTATAATCGCATGACAAATGCTTCTGGGGTTGAAATGGTGGTTTAAGTGATCTTCACAATGAAGCACCAGCTCCTATATTCGCTACCTCTTACCCATTATTTCTCTAACACTGCAGGATAGCATGAATATACAAAAAATGGACTGCACTTTTCTGTTATTAATTTTTAGCCTGAATAATTTTTCTATCCATCCGGGCATTTTCATTCTGTGGAAAGAAGTACTGAGTTAATAATTTTGCTACTGTTACCTGCATAGTATAGTTTTCATATTTCAATTTTAGTTTTTGTTTTCCCTTTAACTATCTTCAAATAAACTAGATCAACAAGTTTTGGGTTTCATTTTTGCATCTTTTGGTACATTGCTAACCAGTCTGAAGTCTGGAATATTCCTGATGACATGACATAAAATGGTATAATAATTCATTTTATTGCATGAAAGTGAAATGGTTTCCCTTCATGCTGTGAGTCAAATATAGAAGATAATTTTGCAGCTGGTGTAGAAAATGTATACAATGAATAGTGGTTATGTTTCTGAAGGAACGAATCTTATGGGGAAAAAATACTCTTGATAAGAAAAAAAACAGTATATCAAGGAAGGACACTAGGTAATCAGTTGTACCTCTAGACGCAGTACAGGAAATGTTTCTTCTTCAGGCATAAGATACTATTTTCTTGTTCACCTTTCAAGGCTGAAGAAGTGTCCTATACTTTAACTGATGTCCTCTGAGTGCCACAGTTAAAATGTTTTAGGTAACAAATTTAAAACAATTTCATTCTTACATTAAATACTATATTGCTGAGTACGCAGTTGTATTAGTTGTATTGTCCACGTTTTATATAAATGAATGTCTGTACTGGGGCTTGTGTTGCCAACTTTATGTCATTTTCTACTTTCTGTCATTTTTTGCAGTATGTTTTGCTTGTAGTTTTATGCTGTGTAGTTTGCAGTTTCTTTTCTCTGATTACTTTTTTTACTTAACTGCAAAAGTTACAAATAGGGCCTACATGAAATAACTAGGTATCTTAATCTAAGTTTTGGTGAAACATCAACCTGGTTTATGATTAATTACAGATTTTCCCTGCTGTTTATATGTTGTGTGATGAAAAAATGTGAAATAAAATCGTCCTAGAGTACTTCGGGGACTGCAGCTGAAAACTGTAGTAAATGAATTGGAAAGAAGGATGAAATTACAAGGAGATTCTTCTTTTTCCAAGTAGGACCTAATTTCCAAGCAGGAGAGCAATAGTATTCTTTCTAGTAGCCAATCTGTAGAAATCATTCCATAAATAAATATGACATGATAGTAAGTTTTACAGGCTCAGCCACATTATATTTATTTTACCTCAGTACAAAATGTCAGCAAAAATATTATCTCTTCCAAAAATAAAATAGCTGTGCATAAGCATTTCATTAAAAAAGCAAAGTAAGTTGTGCACTTGAAAATTATATTTTTACACCAAAACTGCTGCTTTTTAGAAATTTGTTACAACCAACAGAATGATGGGTGACTCGTTCAAAACCTTTTCAACAGAAAGGTAAAATTCTCAGTAATGATCTTTTACAAACCTTCTTAAGTTCATCATCAAAGTATCTTGCTAAATAGGCTGTGGAACGAAGAATTCCATGCAGAATGAAAAGTTAATTTCAAACCTGTTAATTAAAGAAAATTTAAAAGTGTGTTGCTATTGGGAAAAAGCGACACCTTCACGTCTGCACCATCATGGCTTTACATGCATCTTAAAAAAAAAGCGGAAATCCCCTTTATCTTAATGTGTTATAGAGCCACATGAGGTAAATGCAAATCCAGTCCTTAGTTTTCTTTGACAGCAAGAAAGAATTTGATAGTGAAAACAAATGGTATTCCAGTAAACCTGTTTGTATTAGTTCTGCATTCCCTGATCAACAAAGCTGAATCATTATGTCCCAGCACAAGGGAGATGGCTTTACAGGATGAGATTTTAGGTTCATCTGTCATCTGTGTCCTGTTCCTAATTATGAATATCATGTAACATGTCCTTGCATCAGAAAACATATATCTATACATTTGTGTACAACCCATTTTGTTGGTAGTATCTCTTCTGTTAATACCAACTAACAAGGATGAGTTCCTGCAGGGCTCCTGCAGGGCTTTAGAAAAGTGCTAAAGATCTTAGGTTTCTTTGTTCAATAAACATTACTATGGTTACTTTTATGTAACATTTCACTTTTTATTACAGCACTATATCTCTCAGCAGAAGGAAAATAGATGTCATTTTTCATAAAGTAACAGATCATTCTTTAAAATACAATGAATTTCTCTTGCTATTTTCACTCCCAGTGATTGGCTTACTGTAACCAAATTATAACATATTCCTTGGCTCCATTTTTACATCAGATAACGTTTTATTGAATGTCTTCCCATTTGCCAGCAGCTGGGGAGAAGAAAGCTTAAGTGTAAATGAGCATTCAAGATGGACACGGCATAGTTAGTGAAAAGTATGCTACGTGTTTTGGAAGTTGTATTAGACACTCTCGAGTATCTAACTGGAAGGGAATAGGAATGGTCCCTCCTAAAGGCAAGTTTTGATTCTAGATTCAAAAACATAAAACAGATCTCAAGCAAAGGCTGACGCTGCTGATGCATTTAAACTTCACTTGCGGAAAACTGGCACCCTGCTGGGCATTTGTGATTGATAATCAGCAGCCACTTCTTGTATTAATAAACTTCGTTATCACAGGATCATCAAATAATTGGTCTAGAAAGGACCTCTGGAGATCATTTGGTCCAACAATACATTTGCAGCAGGACCAACTTAGAAGTTATATCCATCTTGGATGGTAGATGATTTTGCATATGACTGTCAAGCTGACTTTGAGCACTTACAAGGATATTAGTCTCTCTGGGCAACCAGTGTTTGATTACTCCTAGTGTCTTCTTTTTCCCCTCCTTATATCTTTATTGATAGTGTTTGATACTGCTTCTTTCTGTATATTTGGCATGATTAGGGGAGAGTTTAGGCTGAGGAAATTAGTACCCCTGTCATTCTTTGATGTCTCTGGCAAAACTACTGTATTGGCAGATCCGGGTTCAGGTGGAAGCAGTAGACTTTTTTTTTTTTTTTTTTAATGGAGAAAAAGACAGACCAGGTAGTGACAGTTAACAGTTGGCTTGCATAAAATATTTGAGATTGGTCACCGATTCTTGAGCAGCATTTAGAAGGTTTTAATCTCTGGGTCCTGGCAGACTAGCATTGTTGCTTTTTAGTCAAAATGGTCTTTCATTGGACCAAGGGATGTGACACCTCTGAATTAAATTATGTAAAATAACTGTCATTTGTCCTCCATAGACTATAATTGATCCCTAGATGGACTGAGGTAAGCTATTCATATGATTGGAACCTGCTGCTTCTGTCTCACCCATTTACCTGCCTTTGCTGAGAGGCAGCTTGAGGAAGAGCAGGGATACTCTGCCCAAAAATGGGCATGGTAATACTTCTGTAGCTAAATATATCACTAACAACATGCTGAATTCGTAGAGTCATAAGTTCTACAGCCAGAGGGGATCCTTATGTTCACCTTGTCTGACCTCCTGTGTTACATAAATGGTGGATTTCTTCAACCATTTTTAACAATTAAGACCAATTAGTATGAAAACAAAACCTTAAAGACACAGAGAATCTACTACCTGACAATAATTCAAATAGTTAGTTAGCCTCTATATTAAAAACATGCATGACTGCTCAGCTTCTAGCTACTAGATAGATCTTGGTACTAGACATTTTATGAGGTGCATTGTTATTCATTAAACTGAATGTTTGCTTTAAAAATATTTTATAATGGGAGACATCAGTCACTTTTCCATAATGCAAATTTTGAAATAGTAATTAAAGCCCTCCATTGTGAGATCCTAGAGCATACATGCCCTGGACCTGCATCTGATTTCGTGTACGCTCATCTTTACTCTTCCACCTTCCATCTTCCTGTTATCTATTTACATACTACTTGCTGTAGCAGAGTCAACATATTATGAGTTCATTTACTTTACGTGTGTTTAAATGTGTTCCTATAATAGCACAAAATCTTTTGGGACTCTGGGATCATTTGGATAAAGAATGTGTATGTGATTCTCATACTTTTCCTTCTGTTTTCTGGTGTCTAGTACATTTAGTTCTAGTACATAACTCTATGTACCAGGTTTTCCTGTACCTCTGTTGTCATTACCATTCTAAAGAGAGTTACTGAATATAAGTAAGATTGACATATGTTTCAGCCTTTGTAACATTTTGACTTTCAACTTTTTCAAGAAAGAGCAACAATAAGAGAGCATTTATGGCACTGCTCAGTTTTTCTTTGTTAGAAGGACAGTTATAATTGCTATTATTATGTCTAACAGTATAAACTCAGGAGACACTGTCATAAAAAATTAACACATCTATGCAGTCAGCAACATCCAAGGTCAGAGAACCAAGGAAGGAATATACATCCACATTGCTATAAAATAAGGCCTTTTAGGGTAGTGCTGCATAGGATAATGGCAAACAATTTGAGGTTGTCGTGTAGTTTTTTTTCCTGTTGTTGTTTCTTCCTACTGAGGATACTTTTGAATGAGTTTAGGACCCATTATGTTTTACTTTAGAATATCTTCTTTTACTTTTTTTTCTCTCTTGGGAGAAAAGTGTTTTATTTCATTTACTGAAATGTATTTCTTGTCAAGATGGCTACCATACAAAAGCAATTCCTTTTGTAATACTAATTGCTCTGTCTTTCTAATATTTTCTTTGTGAAGTCTATGGCTTTGTGCGAAGCACTTGGACTTGTCTACATTTTAGATCGAGGTCACATTTATGGATCTTGTACTATTTACAGATCTTTTTTTAAAATAAAGACACATCTCCCCCTCCCGCCAATACTCTACACAAGAATCCGTGAAGATTTAGCGGGTGATATAGTTGTGCTTTCTGGTATTAGTGAATTAATTCAGCTGCAGTGATTTCCTTGACTTTATTGGATTATAAGATTGATAAAGTTGCAGTAAGATAGTGTTATTTATTTTATAATTTTAGACTGAAATTAGTATTAAAGTATGAGAAAATTGTGCTGTGTGATTTATGAGCTTGATTTCAATGGCTTGGAAATGTTTAAAGCCACAGGTCAACTTCTTGGCTGGTATAAATCAATAAAAATGCTTTAATTTATGCTAGTTGCAGATATGATTACATATTTTTAGTTTCTTCCTGACTATATTCCCACAGTTACACTCTAGAATGTCAGGAACTGTAGAACTGATTCCCATGGAACATTTGTATCAGCTGAGCCCATTTAACTTAGTCATTCTTTACTTGTAGCTGATCAAAAATCCAACAGGCTATATTATACCTTTACCTTCTTACATAATGACAGTTTGGGACTTTGAAGATATAAGAGATGGGTGTATCTGTATTTAAAATTGTGAATAAATCTCAGGAAAAAAAAGTGAAAGTGCTACAGAATTTAGACTGTTAATAGATCATTTCAGATACAAATATAACATACTCCCTCTAGTGATGAACTGGCAACTTCCAAAATCTTCAGAAATTTATGAGATGAGTTATTCAAAATGTTGTTGACTACTAAAACTGGGAAGCAATGTTTTACATTCCAGTGGTTCATGGTATGCAATATGCTTTATTGCATATGTATTTTGAATAATATCTCAACAAGAGGTTGAAATGTTTCATTAGATGTACTTGAATGCAAGATTTCTGGACATATATCACCATCATTAGTTCCTTTTTCTGGGACGATTCTGTGCATCACAGAATATATTGGTGGTAAATTAATTTTCTCTACTCAGATAAAAAAATTCACAATAAGGACAACTGTGAGTTAAATAATAAATAGACCAATTTGGACTCATAATTCTTACATCTTTAAATGTTCCTAGAGTGTCATTAAAATTCACTATTCCTTATACAGAATGATGCACAAGCAATTGATATTGCAAAAATTAAATTCAGTGGCTATGTAAGAGGGGAGTTTATGCAATAATTATAGCATTACTTCATTTGTAATTATTATTTTTATTAAATGTAATTCAACCAACCAGTATAATTTAGATGCATACATGCATCTGCTACTTTAATAAAAATATGCTTGCTACCCTTGACAGCTTCATGCCTTAAACAAACCCAATGTGTTGAAAGCTCTGCTGCATCATACTTTCTTCTTGTGGTGTTCAGCAAACACAAAGCTTTGTTGTTGCTGCCATTGTTTTATTCTGCTTTCAGGAAACCGTTTACTCTAGCTAAAACAAAAAAAGGCCTTGTTTCTAGTCAGTTCCCTTCCTCAAGGTCAGCCAATTCAGTAACTAGTGTTCTTGACCAGGTTTTCAAAACCTAAAAAAATGTTATTAGATTTAATATTTCTTTCTTCAGGGAGCTTTTTATGCTGGAATTCAAATTAAATTCCTTGAAGTACATTCTTTTAAACGTAGACTTTTTAAAACAAACAAAACGACACAACAAAACAAACAAAAACCAACAAGCAAACTTCTTGAAAGCAATAAACACAGCTGATAAATCAATGGACTTAGTGTTAAACTGTGCAGATTATAAGTTAAAGGCATAGCTTGATGTGAGAGCTAGTTACTTAGTCACTGAAGACATATTATTTTTGTGAAATGATTGATAAGGATGCTCCACCAGTGATACACCTATGTTGTCCATGGGTTGATAGTTCTGTCTGGAGGATTTCTTCATTTCCATGCCTGTCTGTGGTAAAATAGTTCTACAAAGCGGGAGTTAAGGTCGAAATTCAGTCTGGTAAACTGTCAGAGAAGGTACATGATTTCAATATTACTCCATGTGAGCTGGTTCAGCAGCTGAAAGAAAGAAGTCCTACTGTGTGGCAAACCTGAGGCTTGTTGGTAACTGAGCAGAGAAGGCACTTCCCAAAGTGTAGACGTCTTCTACCTTCTACTGAGCATAGTGGCCCAAGAGTTGATGCGTGTAGTGTTGATGTGTTGCTGTTCCAGTAAAGACTGCAGCAGTGTCTCGTCCTTCCAGAACTCATTGTTCTTCTCCCCTGCAGAAATAATTGTAACAGCAGTACTAGCTGAGGTTTGGCAAGTCTGCGTACAGCAGTATATCCTGACTAGCATTGAGTGAGCACAGCAGTATTCATGTTTAAACAGCTTCGTGACAAATGTCGTGTGCCGCAAAAACACAAGGAGGGAGCCTGAGGCAAAATAAACTGCCTGTCTTCCTGTTCTCCATCACAACGATACCAGTGGTAGCAAGTCAGCCCTGCAGTCTAAGTGTAGGGACACCACCTTTTCCTAGAAAGGTTCACAACATTGAAAAGTTGTCCCAAAGGAGACAATTCTCCTCTACACATTCTTCAAATTAAAAACATTTCATTTCATTTTTATTTTTTGTTCTGATGGATTTTCATCATTATGTTTTGTGAGTGCAAATCTTTCAACTATATTCATGCTGTATGTCTGGACATTATTAATCATTGGGCTTAAAAGTGATCTGAGAATTTTTTTTTTCTGGCTTCTCTGAAGTACATTTTTATTTTCATATTACTAAAACTTAAGCCAAAATTAAAACTCCTAAATTATTTCTAAGTAATGGCCCAGTATTCCTTGGGTTTTGATGGAGATGCATCTTTAAGGTATACTGTGTTGCTTTCATTAATTACACTAAAATGAGGTTTCTGCTTCAGTTTCACTGAAGAGAGGAAATGCTCAGTTGTTATGTAAATGGCATGCACATCCATGACTTTTTCTTTGTCACATGAAGAGTTAATGATTTGGTAGACACAGCACTCTGTGTTTGTGCTTATGTAGCTCTCATTTATTACTTTTTGGTCCCAATCATACTCTCATTTGAGCAACTTGCAGTTTTGCTATTGACCAACGGAGTTGGAGAGGCCTATTATTATTTCCCTTGTTGACTTTAGGGAAGTCACTTCCAAATTATCAGTTATCAGATTACCAATTGCAAAATATTGTGTCTAATGCTTCCTCTGCTGTACAGAGGCAAAAACCTCTTTTGCTAAAAGAGTCAAAAAAAACCTTGACAGATCATTTACGTGGTCAGATGCAGCTGTTGTTCTCTTGGTCTTTAACACTTCTGAGATGCTCATAATCAGCCACCCCACAACATTAACCATGTATCAATGTATAGCTCTTGAGGTAAATAATGGGCACCACTGAGAAAACATTTGAGGGCAAACACTCAGTGTGCATCCCTTCTCGTGGGTAAAATCAAAAAGATATGTCTGCTGAGGACATTTTGGGTTATTACATCAATTCCTACCCTGGTTAGAATTCGCTTTCAGATTTTAGAAGATAATTTGTGTTCTTGTGGCTTATTGTTCGTATCCTATTTATATGCTTTGATTCAGACTCTTGTTAATGGGAAGATCTTCAAGTGAGCTATTATCATCTGAGTCTATAAATAACAAGGTCTACTTGTTGGATTGGGCACTGCCTGGAAATTTGCCAGGTTTGTTATCCGTCTGGCTTTCAGATAGGAGTAAGGAAGCTTTCTCACTTTCTGCAACTTCAGAGATAGTTTGAAACAACCAGAACTGGTTGAAGTTTTCATTTCTAAGCCAGTAGACTAGTTGCTGCAATGATGTATTTGAACCCAACTCATCTACAGCTCATCCAAAGTATGAACTGTCCCCTCCTAGTAGCTGGGACCATATTTCAGATAAGTACTTTCCAGAAAAGTGATGTTTAGACAATTTGATAAGCCTCTTGGTGGGCCTGTTGATTATCTGTTGGGAGAAAACACCATGGATGTGAAGGGTCTTGTCTTGGCTGGATTTATCTAATCAAAGCCCCTTAGCAGGTGCCTTGTGCAAATACACTTTAGATTAGGTTCATCTCACCTAACTTTAATCACATACTGGAAGCTAATAATTCAGGAGACTACTGAACCTAAATGTCTTCAGAAGTCAGTGGAGAAGCTGGAAGTGTCAGTCTGAAATCGTCCTCTGCTGAATACAGAGGAAGCCTTGAAGGTTTGTGGTACAGCACAGGCCTGCATTGAATTGTATTAGCGCACTTGTGAATCCAGCAGTGGATATTAGCCGTTCCTTTTAGGAGCTTAAAATTAAAATGGAGCAGCAGAGCAATATTGTGTGAGTAAAGAAAAAGGCAGCAAATAATCAGGAATGGAGCTTCCCTTTTTTGCCTTATTTTTTCTTGTTGTTTTTAATTTTTTTTCCTCCTTTCTCCTTTCTTGGGCCAAAAAAACCCCACAAAACCAAAGCAAAACAAAAAGATACTTTGTCCAAGGCAGATAGGAGAACAGTTAGAGAAACTCAAGGGCAAGTAACAAAGCAAAGTTTTCCCAATGTTGCTGTCAGCATTTCTATGACAGTACATGTAATGAACTAAGCAGACAAGCTTAAGTGGAAGCTACAGAATCAGTTGACAAGGGTGTGGGAATAAGCACTTCTCACAGATTCTCTGCTAGCATCTTTGTAGTTCTAAGTGTAGATTTTCGCTCTAACATCTGCAATCTTTATACACATCTGAAATATTATCACTGAAAATTAAGCCAGCTTTCTGCTCTGGACAATTCAGAGAAGAAAATCAGGGTGTTTGGTCCAGTATCATTTGAATCAATTGTGTAGACTTGGGTCGTGCATACATATAGATGTTGATTTAACAGAGTTTTTCACATACTGTAGATAACAGTATCCCCTGAAAGTCCATGGCATTCTGATAGAGAAACCACCACAATTCCATCGTATAACCAGAATTTCAGTTCTCTCATGAGTGGGGGTAAGAACATACAGTTTTGTTAGTCAAGGCACCGAGGACTGCATTCAACAGTTGTCAGAAACTGTTTCACCAATATAAACACTTAAAACTAGTTATAACTGTGGTTTTTCCCCCTACCCTGAAAACTGAGCAGCTGTCAAGTGTCTCCAGAAGTCGCAAGAGAAGGGGTTAGACTAAAAGGATAATACCCCCAAAACAGTGATTTAAGTCTTCTAGGTCTACTAGATGTAAGGGAAATAAGTAAAAATACAAAGATTATGCTGTATTAGTTTCATTAAGATATTTTATTTTCAGGAGGAACTGTTCAGCTAGAGAGACCGCTCACTGCTCAAATAAGGCGAAGCTAAGGCTGGCATGAAGTTTTCTAGAGCTGTAGGTCTGAACATGACAAGCACATATTTGAGTTCACAGAATGAGCTGTTTAGCAGGCAGTGTATACACCACTTTCAGTAAATCCACAAGTTATGAATTCATCACAGATTTTACTTCTACATATTGTCATGAAGGGACCACTGCACTAATAATGTGGTGTCAGAAAAAAATAAATAAATCATGGGATTTGGATCAGAGAAATGATTACTGCAAAAAAGCAATAGCAGTGCTGTACGTAGCTATACAGAGCTCATGAACAGGACTTTGAAGAAGCAGAAGGGCAAAGATGGTTGAAAGAAAGGGCATAATTATGAAATAAGGAATATTCACATTCTCTGATAGCTGAGAAGCTAGAATGATTGACCCACTCTCTTCAGGGAATTCAGTTTCCTGATACTAATTATTAGAGGTACAAATTCTTAAATAGTAGTTAATCACATCTATAAAAATAAAAGTAGTATAATTAGATATGTTTCGATTTGATATAGGTACATTTAATTTGTTCTGTTATCATCAGTAGCAAGAGATGCCAGTACTTGCTATCTGTTTGGAGCTAAAATAAGTGGAATTAACTCATCTCTAGTGACTACTGAATTGAATGTTGCAAGGTCGATTATTACATCATATCACAAAATGAAGCCTCACTGGACATGAAAAGCAGCAATTTTAATTAGCCCAGCAGAGTAACACTTGCCACTCACCAACAACTTTTCTTTCAATGCTGCTCAATACTAGAAGATTATCAAGGTCACACCTGCAACTGAAATGTTTCGGGTTTTTCCAAGCCCTTCTTTATTCAGAAATAACTTTCCACATACCACTTATGTTCCTCTTGGAATAAGGAAATTGTCCATCAGTTGAAGTGTGCATTCTTCATGAAATCACCTTCACCAGTGCTGTAGTTACACCTCAGAAATAATTCATGTAGGAGATAAGAATAGAAGTGGGCTTCCCCGCATTCAGAATTACATGACATTTATTTCTGCACCTTCACTGTATTTCACTCCTTTGAAGTTAAATCTAAGCTTATTTCTTTTTTCTGTCTTCAGAAGAATGATCAAGGTTTTAAAATTTATTTTAAAAACTTGAAGATAGTCACAGTATCTAAATCTGCAGCAGGCACTTGTAAGTTTGTGAGTATTCTATAAAATAATGACTTCTGTATAAATAATTTATTCAACTTGTTACTGAGAAGTGATTTTTAAAAAAAATTAATGTGAGGTAAGCTGAAAATAGTTATTTTCTAAAAACAGATGGGAAGAAATCTATTTCAAATAGCTGTTTGTTTTTTTTTTAATGGGGAGTCATGTTTTTAGGAAAACAATTTAATATAAAAACTAAGATGGTTTCAAAATAATACGTTTCTTTTCTGAATAGCATAGTAGAAGTGCTCCATGATACATTCGTTTATCGGAAGGAAGGAGAATACATTTTCTATCACACAGTTTTAAACTGGACTTTTCAGAACAGAAAAATCAAGCATTGTGTAACTTGGAATTTACTGCAGAAGCTCATAGTTCAGTCGAAACTTTATTGTCTATGAGAAGCAGTGGAAGAAGGAGAGCAACAGAAAAGGAGTCCACATCATTATTGTGTATATATCTCCTACTTTTCCTGTTTGCGGTGAAAAGTAAGAGGAGGAAAAAGTGAGCAAGGTACTTTCTGTTACTCTAGAAGCAAACCAGAAAACGTGCTTGCTTGCCGATGTGCCCAAGAGGTGCAGCTTTTGCTGGCCTGCAACCTTCCCATGAGGAATGTGCATCTGCAGGGGCAGAGCCGCCCTGCCGTGGGCAGCAGCCCCACAGCGCGACCTCTGCTGCTGCTCCAAGCCTTCCCGCAGCGTGTGGTGGCATCCCACAGTACGAAACCCTGTCTGGCGCTGATGGGATCCCTACTGAGGGAATGCAATTCCGTGTCCCAGTTCAGCTATTGTTCTGCTGTCTGCAGAGCAGCTGGCCACCCGGGATCTCAGCTGTGAATTGGCTGGAGGTGTTGCACACAGTATTGCACAGCCACTCATTCATTTCTTTGAACTCTTGTTCATTAAACATGAGTGCAACAGTAACCACTGTTCCATATGAGCATGTTTTTCCACCAAACCAAGGTCTAGTCCAGCTGTCTGGTGAACGGTACAGAGATTTGGCTGAATATATCAGCTTTGGGGGTGAAAGCCAGAGAATACAATCATCAAAACAAGCTATGGACAGGGAGGGAGAAAACCAAGTAACATGTAACTCTCTTCTACCATTCAGACACCATCCATTGCAGTTTTCCAAAGTACTTTTTGATTCAGAAGAGATGTGCTCTGGATTGGCTCTTGCTCCCTTGTTGGATAGATATTGTTCAAAGACGCAGCAGAACACAACTATGAAGACTAGGGAGAGAGAATTTTACACTGAAGGCTGCCCTGGTTTAAGTAGAGATTTTTGTTTTTTTCATTCACACATTAACTATGTGCCCTATTTTAAGCATATGAATTCATTAATTAACTGTTCTATATTATCGACATAAACTTCCAAAACAGCTGAAGTGAGTTTGATTAGGAATACGTCTGTGGATGGTTTCTATGGTAGCCTATTCCACAGTCCCTCTCTTAATGCCTCTCAAAGTAAGACTGTAGATTCAGAAAATCCATTTATAAATATTTTCAGAGATTCAGTAGCAACAGCTAACAACTTCACAAATCCTTTTAAAATATGCTATTAAATAGACATTATACAGGGTGGCTGGCTCCCTAAGTTTGAAAAAATACATAGAATGAATAAGAATATCAGTATTTCTTCAGTTTAGAAGTTCTTATTTCAGAATCTTCCAAGGTACACTGTGGCCTAGGTATGATTTAACCAGGTTCTTCACTTCTTGGTAGTAATGTGTACAAGCTGCCTAACAACATCCACAACAATTTATTCATAATGTAAATAAAACCAACTGGTATAAAAGCATGTTCTGGTTTTGACAGCAGAAATGTTGTCCCTTAGTCCAGATATGGTATGTTTCCAGAATTTCTGAAATTATATTAATGTGCAGTACAAACAGGTGTTTTGACATCACAGCTGAAAAAGCTATCCCAGATCTCACTTAGTATTTCCATTGATGCTCCAACCATTTGGACCATCAGTAGAAATAATAAAATTACTAACACTGGGCAAAAATTCATCTGTAATACCTGACTGTTTAGCAGACCTACATATGCCAGCAGACTACTATGCAAGTAGTTCTTTAACTACATCATCTAACTTCTTGGAGAGCTGCAAAAAAATCAGACATTTCCAGAAAAGGCTTTGAAAGTCCTTAAGAAACCATGTTCTAATTAATCTTTCCTGGCAGTAGAAGGCATTTTGCATGTAATTAGGCGTACCTTTATTTTATTAGTAACATCAAAAGTCTCTGTCTAGATCTCATTAGCAGAAGACTTTTATAAATCTGAAGGAATATATGGAAACATAAACGCTCATGCATACATGATTTTCTCATAAAAATGCACTAGTGCATGGCTCGATTCTTCTGATAGTTCTCTTGAGCACTTATATTCACTTTCATGTAAAAAACTGTTGTTTATAGTTGGAATAAAGGTTTATGGGGGTGTAAACAACTTTGTGCAGTGGGAATAAAGCCTAAACTTCCAAAAGGGGTAAAGATTTATAATACTTTTTCAGTTTATATCTTTGCTTGAAGGAGTGGAAATCCATGAAAGACCTACACTGAATGTGTAGAGCATGCACAAAAAAAAGCTCTACAAGTTCCTAGTTAACCAAAATAAAACCTCCAACTTCCTACCGCCACAACTTACCATCCGTTTGTTAGATTTTCAAATTTTCATTCTGAAATTATTCTTTATAGTACATCACTGCTTGCTTTCCTGTTTGTTTGCAAAGCTGATATGGTGCTTTAGTTTATAATAAGAATGAAAGATATTGGGATATATTGCAGGGGTGTTTGCTAAGACATAACATGTTTTACGAAGAAAATCGCAGTGTCTTCTAGAGCTTCAGGGTTGGTACTAATACTTGGTTTGGTTTGGTTTGGTTTGTCTGTTTGTTTGTGGTTTTCTTTTGTGTTATTTTGGTTTTGGCTTTGTTGTTCTTTTGTTTAGTTTTGGTTTTGTTTTTTATTGTCGTTGAGTTTTTTGGTGTGTTTTTTGTTTGGTTGGGTTTTTTTAACTTTTCAGGCAATAATGTGAAATACAGAGTGACTCATAACTTATTTCCCTTCTTTTCATCTGTTCAATTTTTGAGCACTGAAATCAGATTCCATTAGGCATGTGGCTACCCCCTGTAAGGTCTATGCTTCCAATTGCCAGAATACCCATAATTTCCCAATTCGGTATTTTCCAGGAATTACGTAGAATTTATTTTAAGCATTGACGATACCTGCATTATTAAAAGCTTTTTGATTGTTTTTACAAGTATTTTCTGCAATATCCCATACTTAACTTGAGAGAAAACATTCACACTTCTCTATTACTAGTTTTATCTCTGAAATCCATTGTTTACAGCTTAAAAGGTACTCTTGGCAAAGATACTGAATAAAGGATGGTTTATTTGCTCCAATGCTGTGCTGGCAGTGAAACTTGTATAGCTGGGCTTAATCCTGGGTCAGAGTTGTTCTTAAAAGAAAGTGCTCTGCAGCCTTAATGAGGAATTCACCAACAGCAGGAAAGTGACCCAATTTGTTCTGTGATTACCTGGCAATGAGTCTGTCTTTGTAGAGGAAACATCCAGTATATCAGTGCCTGTCACAGGATAACAGCATGGAAGTGCAATGATCAGATCTTTGCGTGGTGTGATGAGTAGCTCTGGATATGTCACAGTTTATTTTGAAGAAAAAGCTTCAAGTATCTGTCTCAGCCTACAGCTCTTGTGCTGTGTTTCTTCTCTGGTTCCAGTGGTCCTCTCATAATTAACCAAATAAATAAACAAATAAATAATCTTTCTACCAGCAGTCCTCAGCTAAAACTACTGTCATTCCCATCTCCTGATTTTACTTTGCTATTCAGCTCCAATGTGACTTAATTTTTTTAAATGCATAGATTGTCTTTGAGCTATTTTTATCTGCATTGTACGCTGTCTGTCACATTGCACGAAAGCAAAAGAAAACCTAGGCTGTGTTTAATCAGAAACTACTGAATAAATATTGAATATTTAAAAAAATATATATATTTGAAAGGATGTATGCATCTGGAGTGTAATAATCCTGCAAACCATGGGGCAGGAGTTTATCTAGCTTACCTAATGCATTGGTCTCAATTTTAAAAGAAGTTAAAATCTACAGAAGCACAGGCTGAATGTATATTCTTTCCATAAAGATCATGCTTATCTGTTACTCTGTGCACTGTAGATCTCCAATCCAGGAAGTCACTGCCTCTATTTTAAAAGAAATATAAAATACATTGTCCTAAGAATTATGAGGTACTATAGAATGTGGGCACTACAATCCAGTACACAGTCTTTTAAGACTGCTTTTCACAATCTTACCTTTTATTTCTTCAGGAAAAATAAAAATTTAACAAACAATGTCATTAATCCCAAAGTATACTTTTTTTGGGTTTTTTTTAAGGTTTGGTTTTTTTTTTATATGACCCAAATTCTCCACCTAATTTTAGTGGATAGTGGATTGAGCCGTATAGTTGATCTATCATTTCTGCTAATGTCAGTGGATTCTGGTGGTGTACAGAGATTGGAAAACTTCCTTTTAATTCACAGGAATTAAACACCCAGTAATGAAACTATTAGTTCTATGATGAAGTATGGCTAAGTGTTTTTCCCTTTCTACTAGAACTTAGTCAGAAATTTCTGGAGTCAGTAAAAGCCCTCTGCTTCTTCCAAATAGTCTCTGAGATTTCTTTCTGTGTGCAGGTAACATTGCAAATAATGCTGCAGTCTCACAACTCAGCAATTGCTAAATGCCTGGCTTTGCCCCACTGTCAAGCATTTGGCACCTTTGCTTCTGGTGTTTGGATTGATTAACCTGGAGATCTTCTTCAGGATCACATTTGCCATCATCCTGCTTACTAAAGCAGTTCAAAACTGTTACCCATGAAAAAACGTTTTCCGGAATCTAGAATTCCTTCCTTTTACTTCTGCATTTTTATAGGCGTGCATCAGAGGCATTGGTGGTATCATGCACTTAGAAAGTGGAAAAAACTTCCTCTTCATGACCCTTGCCAAGAAGGGGCTTATGGCATTGCGTTTTATGTTGTTGTTATGAGAAGTATTATAAACACTTAAGAGCTTCCTACATTGTAGTACATCTAAAATCACTTTAGTTGCAAATGATGTTTATTATTCTCTTCAGCAGGGAATTCAGTAGATCAAGATGAATGTGGCGTTCCTCTCCTCAATGCAGTTAGTAATTTGACAAGATAGGTATAATTTCCCATACATTTCAGTTCCTCACAGTAACAGTGTCCCAGAGTAATTTGGCAAACAAACAAAAGAGCTAATTAAACATTGTTGAGTTTTTCTAAGGCAAAGTGTATACAAGGTCATACCAAGGGCTTAGCTGAAGTTTATTAAAGATTAGCAGTCTGTTTCTGCAGGAGGGATCCCTCCAGCTACTGTGGTGTACGACAGCCTGGCACACCGCTTTGCACCACAAGCTGTTGTACAATGCAGAATTACAAAACAAATTTTCATTAGAATGTCTAATAAAAGGGCTTTATATAATAAAGATCTTCTTATGTTTCATTGTCTTTGGAACAAATAAGCACAATAAGGCCCTATTTGCTTCCATGCATTTGCAAAATGAATCTAGGAGTAGTTATTATGCAAAAAGGGCTAGGTATTTACTGTGTCTTTCATTTACACTCTAAATTCTTGTGACAAAGACACACCTTTGCTTTTGTATTTGCCTCATGCAATAGGAACCAATCTGGGAATCCAAATGCAAATCAACTAAATAACAGTGAAGGTGTTTGGGGAGCAAAGAGATGTGCCATGTTTGCCCTTAACTTGCAATTAAAAAATGTAATAATGTGAATATTTAAAATATGCCTATAAGCTTGGTGCATTGAAACCTGTGCACAAAGTCTGTGAGTAGGTATCGGACCTGCAGGGACTAAGGCCTTTACTTCTGCTCTCCTGATCATCATATAGAGTATAGAGGAACTCTACTCATGTGATATTATCCTTGTAATGCTGCCAGAGACTGTAAAATACAAATTATTTACTGGGCAAGGTTGAAGTGTTCTTGGAAATGTGTCTATGGTATTGAGCAGAGAACACCTTTCTAAGTCTTTCCTGTCATAGCTCTGAGGTTTTTAACTGATATTCATATTCCTACACTGACATAAATAAATTTGCCTCTTTTCCTATCATGCATAACTACATGAAGTTAGCAATAAAGGAAATATCGAGAGAACACCTTTCTTGCACTTGAAAGTAGCAGAGCTGGATAGAGGCTGTGAAGAGTCAGCGCTTCTAAGTGGAAATCTTTTCAAAGTCAAACTGAGCACCATGTTCCCAAATAAGCACTATTGTGTTGTAATTATACACTTGGATGCTGAGGTTAAGAAAGAGACATAAATTCCTAGTTGTTCTCCTACCTATACAAACTGATGTGGAGCTTTCCAACCCTGGAGTTCTTCCAGAGTTAATAATTCTATAGTTTTTTTTGCTAATAACGGGAATCTGGACTGAACACTAGATGAACTGATCATTTTTCCAATTTGCACTAGCAATCAATGTAAGTCTTCCATATTAGAGGTTATTTATTGTTCCCTAAGCTCATATAAGCAGTATTTCGAAAATAGTTTATTGCTGTTAAATTAACACACTCCTTTTCTCATTCATTGTAAAGATTTCTTAGGTGTCTAAATGTTCTTTCAAAGGCTGTTTTTGTAAACAGCACTTAATTCCTCTCCAGAAACATAGCAACATCATATAACCTAACATTGAGCATGGAAAGCCTGCACTGAAGCAAGTTATATCAAAGAAAGTCAGTATCAATCCAGATCAAGCTGCTGTAGTTTCTAAGGTACCTGCACATTGCGTGACAGCGCTCACTTGTATGGGTTGGTCATGGTTACTTGCAAGCTACTCCTGGTGTTTCTTCTGTTCAACAGCAACAATAGATTGCATTTGTCATAAATACGCATAGTGCAAATGTCCTTTGTTGGTTTTGATCCTGCAAGATCTAAAAGTATAATGTTCTTTCATTATTGAATTCAAAGATTATTTTTTCATGTTACCATGGTAACAAAATGGTAACTGGGTTCCTATTTTCATTTTACATTAATAAAAGGGTAACTATTATAAGCAGTAGCAAGTATGCCCTATTAAGCCTTGACACTGTAAAGCAGGAGGTGTGTTTCTGTAAAAATATGATGCTTGGAATTAATCCTTTGTTCTAAGTCTTGAATCACTGTAGCTTTATGGGCTGCTTATCTGTCTATATGAATGTAGCTAAAGACAAAATCTGTTAAGAACAGTAATTCTACATTTGTTTAAAAGCAAGAAAAAAGAAAAATTGCCTGTGGTCTAAAAGATTCCTATATATAGACCTTAATGTTCAGATCTTGATGAGTGCTTAAGATTCTCCAGTAACTGCCTCCAACTCTGTTAACCTGCACATTGCAAACTCTGTGGTGCTTACAGAGAGGTATAAAGGACAGCAACTCAGTTCCTCCAGGGTGAAGGAGTAAAAGAGGCAATAACTATTGATTATTCCATTAGCCAGGGGACTACATTAGCCATTTTTAAGGTCTCAGGTCCTCCAGGCTGAAGGAATAAGAACAGATGCAGGAGGGAAATGGGACTCAGTAAGATTTTATCAAGAGCAATGAAGTTCCAGTGGGGATGAAAACTGCTGTACCTGGGGTAAGAGTCGCCCTGAATATGTGCAACTAGTGATCATGCTTTGCTCTTTTCTCCATTTTTTTTGAAGGAAGTGAGTAGTTGATATCTTACAGGAGTACAACTCTCAGTACACAATACAATGCAGAGCTCTTAGAGCAGACTCCGTAGATATTCTATGAAAAGAGCGTGAAACTTTCCATGTTACCATCTGTATTACCTTCCAGCATTTTAAGATAGACATAGCGGGCATAGGTAGAGATGGCAAGAAATTTTCTAGAAAATCTGGTTTTCCTTAACAATGTTAATTTGTGTAATTTACCCATTTCAATTAAACTTAATGGGAAAGAATTCCTCATTTCTGTGCTGGGATATCTAGTGAAACCATGGGGTGCAAGACAAATGGAGAAAGGAAAACGTGCTTTAAAAGTACCGGTAGCTATTTAGTTACCTAGGAACATCAGTGGGAAACTGAGATTCAGGGAGACTAAATTAAGAAGCTGTTGTATGCAGTAGCACACTGCTGATTCTGATGTGGAGTTCTGGGTCTTTTGGTTTTGCAACAAAAATCCACTAGTTTCATCTTGAAGCAAAATAGGAAATTTGAAATCTTGGGGTGTTATAGAACAAGATAATTAATACATCTGCTACTCTAAATACAGGGCATCCATGATTACCTTACACGTAGGAATAGATGATGAGCAATTCAGCTGGAGAACAGACAGGCTAGAGTTAAGCTGTGTGTTAAGGGTACAGAATTAGTCTAGAATCAGACCATGCATTTCATTTGAAATAGGGGAAGCAGATTAGACAGAATATTCAATTCGTAGTATAGGGCATATGCAAACATGCTCACAGATGTACCATGTCTGAAAGAACAGGACTAAGTCACATAAGCGCAGAAAGGTCTGGTATGTAGCTTCCAATTTAAGAGAGGGATTCAGAATCTGAAATTTAATCCATTACACTTTCCTAGGCAAGCTGACAGAGGACAGTGACAAAAGTAGAGAAATATATGGTGATATCTGAGTCTGTTGTTCGACCTCCTGTGAGACTTTGTAGTCATTCCTGCTTGATATGACTGTCGAATATACATCTGTTTAAAGCAAACTACATTGTATTAACACTTAATGTCACAGAGTCATTGAAAATTTAGGTTGAGGGAGCTCAGTACGTCACCTAGTCCTACTTTCTACTCAGAGCAGGGCTCACCTCCACATCTTGTGCAACTTGTATTTTTGTCTGGTTGATAAACTTCTTGTAATTCTAGTTTGGCTACATGAAAAATTATTGAAGAAGCAGTAAATTAGAGGTACTCATCTAGTGTGTGAGCTTCTTCCCCATGCCATGTCTAGGAACAACATGGCATTGATTTGCCAAAGCTTGCTTGTCTCTTGTGTTTTATGAGGAAGAGATAGTTCCTGTCAATAGACTTTGGGAGTAAACAATTCCTCAGGAGAGAGCATGCGGATCAAACATCTGCTGCCTGTGCTGTTAGCAGAGCTCCCTGGAGCTCAGGGGTTGCCAGAATCCCTGTGCTTCTGCACAGTTCTCACAAAGGGTTGGACATCTTCGAGGATGCTGCTGCATCCTCAGGGGTCACATATTCCATGGGGAGTAAATTCAACATATTTATGGACACTCTAAGTGTCTGAGTGCTTTAACCATACCATCCCTGAAACACAACAGTAACAATCCTAGTGAACCCATTTCCGCAAATATGAAAGGCAGCTGAATAGCTCTCTGGCTTCCACCGTTGATGAGATCTCTGTTGACTGTAATGGTTTATACAGATGACAGAAATGTAGACAACTAGTTCTTAATCTCATGGTGAATCTCACACAAAATGATTCAAGAGGTTTAAATGCAGATGTCTGAATAATATACATCAAAAAGTAGATGAAATAGATTTTTTGTTAGATGCCCTGAAGAGATGTCTGAATCACTGCTGCGTAATATGAGAGACATAATACAGTACTTAAGGTGATGGATTAATAACTAAGGAAGAGAAAATATCTTCTGCATAATATCATAATATTAAACTTTTGTCCAGGAAGTGGATGGCTGGTTTCTAGCCATGTCCCAGTGTCAACAGTCTTGAAACCAAACCTTGTGAGAATGATGCAATCACTATGGTATTAATAAAGAGCTGATTAATTAAGATGTTTCAAATACTCTGAAACTGAGGAGGACCTAAGGCTCTCCCATTTCCAAATGGAGTTTTGAGAGGTATTTAGTGGTTTCAGTCAATGTAGGGATAGCCTGACCACAATAAAATGGCCCATTAGAAAACTAGGTCACATTCAGATGCTTCCTGCTAACACCTCGGCTTCTGCTAGCTAAGCCAAGTTGCTTCTCAGCATGTAGGAAATACTGTCTTTTAGCATTTATGGAGTTCTGTAATCCAGAGATGACAATAGAGGCAATAACTAAATAGAAGCACCTTTGCAGTTTGACAGCATGGTTAGCAGGTGATATGAATCACTCAGTCCCTTAAGCCTAACCATTTATCAAGTCCACTTAAGGGATTGAAACAAGCAATGTGAATACAACTCGCACAGATTTGCTTACAGATTTATTGTTTTGTGTACTAAGTAGATGTTTAAAAGATCATGAAGCAGATTAATTGTGGACAAGGCTTTGTTTGAAGCCATAGAAAATACACATCAAAGATTTGTGTTACCTCTGAATGCCTTGTGTCACTGAGGGTCTTTCTAGCAACACAAAAAGAAAAGCAGTATGATACATTTTCATTAGTGAGAATAAATTATATGGATTCAAAGAACGTCTGGCATGATCTTAAACATGTATCTTGTATACCTCTGGTAGCTTCAACAAATGCAGCTGTATGGTTTTGAAAGACACCCTCACAAGGAGGATGTGCTATATAATGTGTTGTGCAAACAGTTTACTTCGTGAATTTTCTGAAACTTTAGAAAAGGTCAGTCAACGTTTAGGTCATGTGCTTGACAGTGTGTCTTTTGTCTTATTAATAGGCACCACAAGGCCACATAAGGAGGGGGAAGTCCCTGGTGTGGACTATATTTTCATCACTGTTGAAGATTTTATGGAATTGGAGAAAAGTGGTGCTCTCTTAGAAAGTGGTACATATGAAGGTAAGCATGCTTTTACTGCTAAATCTGTCTCATGTTTCCACTATGCTTTTTTGTACTTTGCTGGAATTGCACTGGGACATCCCATTACAAATATGTATTACTATTGTTATCAGAAGTCTGTGAAGAGCCATGAGGCAATTATAAAAAATATTTTCATATTTAAAAGCTAAATGTAGATGGATTCATTGTAATTTTAGGATATTGTACTGGCTCAGGGAAAAAGGATAATACATTGCACTTATACGAACAAAAAATGAATTATTTGTGCCAAATACTTGAGGAGATTTCCACAAAACTTCAGCAAACAACTACATTTCTAACATAGCACAAAAAAGAAAAACTAAAACGGAAGTCAGTTGTAAAGCTGACACTTTTCCTTGGCATGTGCGATCCTGCAAATATCAATCTATGTCAGAGGTTAAAACCTCGCTATATAATTAAAACAAGAAGGATTTGCTATGTCAGGTCTTATGGGCTTTGTAAAGTTATTGAAAAGAACTCATTAATTTTGTAATATGACAGAGGGATAGGAACTGTCCTAATGACTCTATTAGAAAATGTCTGTATATGGGGCAAAGAGCCAGCAGCTTATTGCAGAACAGTATTTCTCAGGAGAACTGATGATTCATTTGATTTTAAACTTTTTCAAAATACAGTGATCCTGAAAGTGAAACTACTATAAACAGAGGGGCAGTTACATAGTAGTGCATTTTAATAACACCAGAATAATGCTATACTATTTTAAACCAGGCGCTTCTTAGAGATACATTAGTATTTAAGGTAACTGAGTAATAGATAGGTCTTTTTACTGTAATCTTCAATCCTGAAAATAAAATGTCAGGAAACACCGTATATATGAAAAAATTGACCCATACTTACAGGAATATGTGGGTGAGTAGGACGATTCACAAAGCAGCAGCCACACATTTTACCTTGTAGCAAAAGCAGCAATGAAGACCTTTTTGTCCTGACTTTGTCCCTGTCAAAGAAAGCATCTGAAGACAAATAAGAAGCTATTCATCCCAAAGAAAATCATTAGCTGTGTTATAAATAGCAGGAAAGAAGGTAATCCTTTCTCATCTAATCAGCACAAAGTACCCATTGGAAAGTAAATAAATTTTCATAAAGAGATATATCAATACAGAAATTGTAACAAAGATTTCCATTAAAGAAGGTCAAATAAAGGAATGTATGTCTTCTTTTCCTTTCCTAGTTTTTTCCCCACTGTCTGACACCTAATGGTAGAAATTACCTAAACATTACTATAGGTACAGCACCACAATTCTACATTTATCAGACAGTCATTAAAAACCAAGCTTTTCTTGAAGTGCCTTTTTGTTACCTTAAGTGTTTGAAGCTAAAGGAGCTTAAGCGTAGCACAAGTCTGTCATTGCTTGACCATGTAATTTCATTAGTTTGTAGCAAGTTTGCAGAGATGGAACTGCTAGGTTAAATTAATTCACAGTGCTCTTCTGTCCCTTGAGGGATTCTGAGAGGTGTCATTTAATACCAGCTACCAGAGCTGAGTGGACAGCAAGGTGAAATATTGGTTTGGGAAGACTGAATAGCTCCTCAAACCGGCTGAGGACCTAGCTGAAGAGAGGTCCAGAGACGTGACTGTGCAATGTCTGTCACATCATTCGCCGATCACCGATGACAAGTTCACCAGAGCCAGGAAGTCAGAAACTGAAGGCAAAACAAAAGGAGCTCGACATCCCGATTTCTGCATAAATCCTCTCTTTGATTTCCATGTTTCCCAATCATCAGATGCGCATTCTGACAATAGATAATATATTATCTGTCTATGTATTATGGAAAATAATAGTTAACACATGGGAAAATACACAGACACTGTTTCTCCTGTTCCCGTGCAAGGGCTTTTGGACATGACCGTAGAAAGTTACAGCCCCCATTTCCTGATTAATTCCTCATGACTGTGGTACCTTTCTGGGGGAAGGATTTTGCTAACCATTCTATCACAAGGTAGGAAAGCCTTGTGCAGACCACATTAAGTCTGCAGTGATTAAGTTTACTGGTGACAATTAGACCAATCAAAGCAAATAAATTTTCAATTCCCCCCCACTAAGAGAAAATGATTTTTTAATCCTTCCGTAGATCAGGCAACTTATGTAAGCATACATGTTCTGGCTTCTGACATGAATCAGCCTTCGTTTTAGTGATTCTCAATGTTCATAGACTGGTTTGCAGATTATTATTTGGTTTTTGTTTCCAATCATCATTCTGTATTTAGTTACATTTCTACATTTAGCTGAGTCGGTCAATGCTGATTGTCTAACTACAGTCACTATGTACCAGTTTGTCTCTACCAGAAAGAAGTTTTAAATAAGGGAATTCTCATTTAGTTGAGATAAAAAGACAAACTCTGTGTTTGTGTGTTGTTTTTCACCACTTCTTGACTAGAGGGTTGATTCAGTCAATTTACCTTCTACTACTGTATGAACTCCAAAGAGAATCAGAACTATCCAGGTAAACCAGAGGAGAAGGAGGCCAAGTGGAGGTTTACCTGACACTGAGTGTTTGTAGTGTTCATTATAGTGTTCAGTATTGTTGGAAGGGGGCGTTATTTTCTGAGAAAACCAGTGATAACAATCCAAAGCCTTTTGTTCTAGTGCAAGAAAATAAGTCACGATTCCAACTTGGACAGGACATAATCTAAAAGTGAAACCAGTGTGTGTTCCTAGGAAAGTTCTATAATTCTTTTTTGCTTTTGAAGTACATGTTATTTTTTGAGTTTTAAAATATATTTTTAAGTTGTAAAAGCGTCAGAATTAAAAATAGGATGCTCTGTGACCTCTTTACTACTTAGGCTTTGAATACACCTTTCTTTGTCTACCACTTTTGTGACAGCTGTGAATGGCTGTAGTATTCCAAAGTGCTACAGAAAAGCAACAGTATGTTCATGATAAAAACTCTACAAATTTATTTTCTACAAATCTTGCAAATAAAAAAAAAATTTAGTTTCACAAGGAACAAATAAGTTACTATCTTGACCATTTTTATTTATGGCTTTTTGAGAAACTGCTGGAAAGACCAAGCCATCTTTACATGTATCAATTATTTTACGTACATAATGGTACATAAACAGTTGCTGCACATTTTGCAGCTTGCCTGTGGTAAAGTTTCATGACAATCTAAGTGACACTATTCAGTGCAGATTGAGAGAAAGGATACAAGGCTCACTTCCACTCTCACTCAAATTATCAGTCCAAGTCACATTAACTTCTTTAACTTCAGTGCAATTATCATTGAATTCTGGATTTGTAATAAAATTTCAGTGAGTTCCACCAACGCACTGCTATTACTGCAGGAAGTGTTTGCCTGAAGCACTCCAAACTCATTTATTTGGAGGTCTTTGTATAATAGGTCAGCAAATCCTAAAGGTTTCACTTTGCTTCTTTTTAGCAGAATTCCAGTTTACTGTAATGATTAAAGGAATTCTGATTTGGCCTAGAATGATAACTTCATTGGAGATAAAACTTATTTGCAACACTTGGGGTAAGGTAAAATAACCCTGGCTCTGTACCAGAGGAGCAAGTGTTCCTGGGCAGAGAGAAAGCCACCTGCCTCTGTTCAGAAGACTCAAGCGGCACAGGACAACATGCCCCAGTGAAATAATCTATGTCGCTTTTCCAGTTTCTGAAATGAAGTTAATAGGTGGTCTTTGAATTGGCATAATATGTGCAAATCTATAAAACAAGGAATGACAAAGCTGTGATGAACAGACAAACTGTGTGTATGTGTGTGCTGTCTTTTACGACTTCTTCAATGAGAGGGTTGGCTCAGTATATTGTCACCTCTCTGGTAAGTCAAACTGGCATGGAGACTTCATGGATCACTGACTTCAAAGGCTGTTACCATCTCTGTATTAGAGCAGCAAAATTTCTCAGCCAGTGCAGCATATTAGTAGACTAAAAATGTACTTGAAATGTATATTGGTTAAGAATGCCAATGTTCATAACCAGAAATGTAAGAGCTTTAATACTATTTCCAAAACCCAGATAGTATTAATAATGTAAGCGTGTAAGAGTAATGCATGCAATGGGTAGACTTGCCTTTTAAAAGTAACATATGCAGTTGCAGTACCAGAAGTAACAAGAATCAACCCGTGTATAAAGAAAAGGAAATGTATTTGTTCATAATCCATAAGGACATAAATGCATTTCAAATACACAAAAGAAAGAGGGATTTTAGTGATGTGGAACTCTATAAGAAATGCAGACATAAAAAAGCTTGTTCATAACTGTTAAAGATGAAGCAAAATTATGAAAATAAGTGAATTCAACAAGTATACCTATGAATAATATGCTAAATAGAACTCTCTTTTTTTCTATCAAACTTTGTTTGCCTCAGAAATGCACCATAACAGTCATTTTATAAAAGACATCTGATTTACTATTAATGTAAGAATAGTCCTTAATTTTATCCCATGAAAAACAATCATTTTAGTTATTGTGCCATTAATTTTGTCAAAAGTCCACTTTTTATCGTTTGGCTGTTTGGAATTATCACAAATTCACTCACTGTTTAAAATCCAAAGCTCACACAAGCTATTTAATGGCTTACGTGATCATGGATTTCCCTTGGACTCACTGAAGTCCGTGGTAAAATTCCAGCTGGCTTAAATGGAGGCAGAATTTCATCCATTCTCTTTTTTACTGACAGAGTATTATTTGGCAGAAGGCTGAATGTTAGCTGGAATTTCCTTATTATTCCAGAACTCCATAATTATCAAATCTTTTTTAAAAAGGTTGAATACATCCCACTGGTAAAACATTAGTGTTCTGTGTTACTTGGTTATTTGAGGACACAAAACTTCCAGTTGTTTTAAGAACAGCTTTAACAGGTGAGCTTACATGTTTTCTGTTCTGTCACTGTTACGATGAGCTCTCTTGGGAAAGTGAATGTGGGTTGAAGCTGAGGTCTTGCTGGTGACTCTTCCCACACACCAGCACATAAGCAACACTGGGAGGTGCTCTGATTCCATTCACCTGCAGAGAGTCCTTATACCAAATAAGACATTAAGTTTTGCATAGGTTTTCATTCCATCTCTCAAGCCAAATTTAGCCTAAAACCTTCTAAACGATCTAAACACTTCTGTTCAGCTAATGCATTTTCAATTAACAATTTGTTCTACTCTCTGTAAATTTAAAATGTGAGTTAAGGACTGCTTTACATAGGCAATGGAGTTCTTTAACTACTGCATTGTGGTAACAATGATTTTATAAAAGGTAGTGTTTCATTCCAGTAGGTTTTATTCCATTTTTCCATGTAAAAAATTGTAAGGAATTCAAAACTCTTCCTGCTTACTGTATGCAGTATTTCCTTATGAGCAGGCCTGAAGACTCTACAGCAGAGAGATACAAAGGAAATGAATAAAAATAAAGATAATAAAATACTACCCTCCTAAGACCTAAACACAGTAGTTAATGAAAGGTTCTGATTTAAAATGGAAAAGAGATCATGAGGGTAGATGTATATAGATAAAAATAGAAGCAGTCTTTCAAAAGCCATGTCTTTTGACAGTAGAAATGTTTTCAAGGGCATAGACGAATAAAACGAGATACTTTATAGTAAAGATCACATTCCTGTTGAAAGTGCCTCTCGAAGTGGTAGATCCTGTATCGATACAGTGTCCACTTCCCACCACCATATTCAGAGAACAGGTAAATGTGGATATGTTAACATTTAGGTTAAAAAATATGAGAAGAAATCTTAAACATAGTCAGTGACTTCATTATCCAATTGAGTTCTTCTACCTGTTCTATATTGGTTTTGTTTCCCTCCTTACCCTTGGGGCAGAAGAGGAAATTGAATCTCATTAAATATGTAATGCAAAGAACTAATGATTTTTTTTCTTAAAAAATAAAGTGGGAAGCATAGGTCTCAAAAAGGTAAATGCTCAGAAGCTCAAAAATGTAATGCCAGTGGATATATCATCATGTATAAGGAATCTTGTCAACATATGTTAATGCATTTTAAGGCATAAAACATCACATTTACTTCTTTTTTTGAAGTTTATTTAAGTATTCTATCATTTTCTCAGGGAAGTAACAAGTCAGGAATCAAAATTTAATAAATATTATTTCCTTTTTGTATGAAAAAAGCTGCTTTTTAAAAAGTATGCTATTTCAATATCAAGGGCAACTTTCGTAACTTTTGGAGTGCCTTTTTAAAATTTGTGAAATATAGGATTTGTGCAACAGATTCTATCCCTCCTCTCTGTTCTGAATTGGAGGCTGTATAAATGCTCATTATTTTAATAACTGGTATTCCTGCACGGCTTATGGTTAGAGGGTTCTCTCCCCCATATGGGTCCTGCAGCAGGTCACCATTCTCCATAGCAGACTGGTGACACTTCAACCAGGCTGCTGGCTGGGGAAAGCTTACAGATACCCGAAGCTGCAGGCCATATCAAGAGACAAATACTATTCTTTTAGAAATATTGAAAGTACGGTCAGTTTTGGCCTACTGTGAGGATGCAAGCAGTAAGATGTCATCCAGATGTTCATAATAATGTAGGATGAAAAAGTGGCACCTGGGCCGTGTGCGTCAGTATAGGTCAAACCCACTCCCACAGGCATCCAGGAAACAGTAGGTTATGTGACTATAATTTTACGCATTAAATCAGAATGGGACCATTATTCCTTTAAACAAACAGCACCATAATGCAAAGGTGTGATAGCTCCTTCATCCTGTGCACTTCCAGAGAAATTGGAGATTGACAGCTTCTCCATGGCTTCTAACAGGGTTCAGCTGAAAGAAACCCAACAACCATTGCAATTGTCTCTGTTTCCGGAAGCATCTTTCTGATCATATCCTCCACCCGGTAGATGGTTGTACCAAGCATGGCCATGGATGGTCTTGATCTGTGTGTGGGCTGAGTGGGCTGATTGGTTGAGATTCTGTGGCTACCACAAGCAGCTCTTGTTGCCAGGCCAGGGTTCCTTTAAATTACATCAGCTGGCAATTTACATAAGGAAATCAGATGGATGTGTGTTCACCAGTCACACAATACTTTTCTTTGCTCATGTGTGTTCCCAGGATGTAGACCAGGACCAGGCGCCACAGATCATCTATAATATGTGTCTGTGTGCTCCACAAACCCTTTCTGCTCAAACAGGCTTGCTGAAACAACTGTCAATGTACTTTATTTTGTGTCAAAACTAGATCAGCACCAAGAGGATCTTTGCTGCAGAGAAATCATGGAATGACCTTTGCCTTCATGCTTTTTTCTGAGCTGGGTTGACCATGTGTCAGCTCAGCCCAAGACCTGTCCTATTTTTTACAATTCTGTGCAGTCACTACCAGAAAGGTATTAACAAACCGAAGTGTCCAGACAAAAGTAATGCAAATTAATGGGAGAGCTGTAGGGAATAAATTTAGAGAACTCATCAGATAGAGCTTTGTTGAGTAATGACTGAGAAGCTCAGAGAATTTAAAATGTGTGAACCCAATGTATGAATAATTTAAAGTTGGTCAAATAAGTAACCAGAGCTGATGTGATGAATCTGGAAAAGATGAACATTTGGATTTAATATTGGGAACAAATTTTCTCATACTAATGTGGTTTAAATGTTAGAATGACCTCCAGAGGTGGAAATCCAAGTTTAATCTCTTAGGAAGTTTAAAAGTAGCTATTAGTAGAAATATTCCTGCAATAGTAGAGGGATTAATTAGAGACTGTAGTATAGTATTGTCTACTTCAGTATAGTATTTATTAATTCTATGCCCGTGACACATTAGGTTTTGACTGTGGGGCTTTTTTATAAAACAGATCACAACCAGTGCATATGCACGTTTCAGATACATTTGTAGCTGAGCTTTGGCTGCTGTATATATTGTACTGTTTTAGTTCAAATGCAGGCTGTATTAGAAAAACATTGTCAAACCCTGTACAGCATGAGCTATCAGGCTATTACGCTGTTGGGCACATTTATTTGTAGTTATTACAAAACACATTAAAGAATTTAACATCTCAAATTACAAATCATAATGACGTGTCATTGCTCTGGAGAAATGTTTAGCTACATTGCTCAGTTACACAGATATCCTTTTTTAATACATTACTAGAAAGACACAATGTTTCTTTTATTATCTTCAGTTTACATGCAATTATCATGTTATTTTGTCTGTATGAAGTTCCTCTGGATTTTATATCATGTTGGATACTAGACTTTCATGTTTGTGATATTCCTCTGTATTCAGCTTCAGATGAGAAACAGTCACCTTCTTGTAGCAAGTAGTATTCTGCTAAGTACTGTAAACAGCAATCTAAAAAGTGTTTGGAAGGTTCTGCCTAAAATACATGGAGAAATCCCCATTGCTACAAGTCTTTCCATTTTGTCAACCTCAGAATTTTCCAAAAATATTAAAGCAGTTTCATTTTCTAAAGACAAGCTTCCACGATACCTTCCTATTAACATCTTGTCAGGCATTGGAACAGGCTGCCCAGGGAAGTGGTTGAGTCACCATCCCTGGAGAAGTTTAAAAGACGTGTAGACAGAGTTCTTAAGGACATCGTTTACAAGGGGACTTGGCAGTGCTAGGTTAACGGTTGGACTTGATGGTCTTAAAGGTCTTTCCCAACCAAAACAATTCTATGATCTTCCTATGAACCAAATGATTTTTTTTTTTCTGAGTATGTTCCCTAAATCCCTCTTGTCTTTCTTGAAAATAGTTTTAACAACTGCCTTCTCTAGTCTTTGCTCCCTTAATCACCACAGCTTTTCAAACATCATTGAGAATGGTCCCAAAATAACATTAAACCAGCTTCGCAGCACCTTCAGATGCATCCTATCCAGTCCTATGGACTTACATATGTCCAGATGACCTAATTAGTACC
Source organism: Pampusana beccarii (assembly GCA_013399365.1). Lineage (NCBI taxonomy): Eukaryota > Metazoa > Chordata > Aves > Columbiformes > Columbidae > Pampusana > Pampusana beccarii. The sequence continues at coordinate 124,316 of VWYH01004015.1, read as the reverse complement.
TAATTTGGTCCTTCTGTACTGTGAGTAGTACCTGTCTTTTTTACTACTACTACTACTAAGCAAAGACCTGATAGACCTGGGAGTAAGCAGCAGAATTTGCCAGTAAAGGCTGAGGGAGTGAAGACATTGAGTCTTTCGCCGAGTTGTCCTTTTCCATGCTATCCCTCATTTGGTCACTTACCACATTGGTCACCAGGCCCACATTCTCCCCAGTCTTCCTTTTGTTGCTGTTGAGGCTGTAGAAACCTTTCCTGTTGCCCTTGATGTCCTTCAGCAATTTCAACTCTAGCTCTTCTTTGGCCTTCCTAATTCTGCCCCATGTACCTGGGAAACATTTTGCTCTTTCTCCTTGGTTGCCCATCACCTCTGGTGATGAGTTCCCTGGGAGCAAATCTGACCCTTAGAGCATTTCCTAGTTTATGCAATGTTCCAGGATAAGCCTTCTCTATACTAGCAAGGATTGGATCATAGTTTCTGCATTTCTGTTCTTTCAGCAGAAATTGCTTTGCAGCAAGACCTAAAAGATTCCTTTATTATGGCCTTGGGAGGAGTTGTGGGGTTTGAAATCTCACTTTGATTACTTTGTTTGAACAGCAAGGTGTTGCAGGACTTAGCAGTACTGCATGCAGCCCTGGTCACGGCTGCTCTGGTGGGCTACGGACAGGTGAACAAAAGTGTGCATCTCGCTGCCTGCTGGCACGGATCAAGGCAATGGGCTGCTTCTTGGCAGGATGACCTTAAAATAATGAAGGACACTGAGAGAAGCAGGTTGTGCCAAGTGTGGAACAATGCGGTGTAAGTGTGGGAAGAGGGCCTGGATTTGTATGGTTAATTGAAAAGAAGGATTCAGCTACTGGTAACAGCTTTTCCTGTGATAGAGTTACATTACTTCCCAAGTGAGCTAATTAAAACAAGATAAAAGACCAACAAAACCCAAGCACTAAAAGAAGTGTTTGTGTTTCAAAGCAAGCCAGTTTCTGATTAAAAACAAAACAAAAAACTGCAAAGTTACAAAAAACAAACTAACAAAATCTTTCAAATGTAGGAAAATCTATATATTTGGTTTACACTGTTTTCAAAAATAATTCCTTTCTGTTTTACCTTGTGTAAATGAAAGACTAAATAGATCTACAGGGGTTTTTGGGCCAATGGAAGGCTCCCCTTGCATTTCCAGTAGAAGTTATTGAAATACAATCAGAAATCAAGGTCAAATATGCTGGTAAAGAATGACACATAATAACCCAGTTGATGACCTACATACACAGTTATTTTATGCCATGCATATAGAAAAAAATAGCCAGGAATATAGAATAAGCTTTAAAAGATCCAACTGATGCAGAAGAAACCTACACCAGCCTAAGGAAAACGCAATATATTCAGTGCACCAGCACTGAACATGGTGAGGAGAGGTGCCACAGCATCTGGAAACTGAGTGGCTTTTCAGGATTCAAATTTATCTTTCCAGACTTGTTTAAGCGTAAGTCTAGGCTCCTTCAGTCATCACCAGGAAGAGATAGGATACGACTTAGCCATGACCACGGCATGTTGATATCTGACCTAGTTTAGAGCTTCCTCAAGGCTGCTGGAGATCAGAGGAATGCAATGAAAAAAAATCTTGCTTTGATCTTAGTTCACCCCCAAATTATGTTACGTACTCCATCACTGAATTTGGGACTCCAGGATAAAATACATATACATATACATATACATATACATATACATATACATATACATATACATATACATGTACATGTACATGTACATGTACATGTACACGTACATGTACATATACATGTACACGTACATGTACATGTAGGGTGTGTCTAAGTTCTTATGAGTTGTATAATGAGGTGCCTGATAAGAATAATGAATCAAACACCTTTTCTGTCCACGGATAGGCACATTTGCAAGGTCTTCCACAGACATTGAGGTTGATTGTAGGAGAATGATACAGTTCTTTCTGTTCTGTGCAAATGAATGCTCTCCCCTAATAAGCACAGAAGTTACAGGAGCTTTAAATGAAAGAACCAAACTGATCCAATATCTTGTTGCTATTTGTATTTACGTGGTGTCAGAGAGTCTCAGGCATAGACCAGAAACCATTGGCTGGGTGCTGCAGAAGCAGAGAAAAAAACAGAGCGCCCTTTCCCTTGAGAATTTGTGATTGCAGCATGAGATGAAGGACAATAGATGAAAGCAGTCAGTAGGGAAAGCAGCTGAAAGTCAAGCAGTCGGTCTCCAGGGATGAACGATTGAATTGCTGTCACAGCTGTACATAGGAACACTTAGAGAAAGATATGAAAGAGGTGAAAAAGAGATAAAGAGGCAATGGGCACAGACAGAAGCACAGGTTCCATCTGAGTATCAGAAAACACGTTTTTACTGTGAGAGTGACCAAGCAGTGGTGCAGGTTGCCCAGAGAGGTTGTGGAGTCTCCATCTGGACATGGAGACTCTGCCTGGACATGGTCCTGGGCAACCTGCTCCAGGTGACCCTCCTTGAGCAGGGAAGTTGGATGAGATGACCTCTGGTGGTTCCCTCCACCTTCAACAGTTCTGTGATTCTGTGAAATCATAAACGTGGTGACATCATATTGTTGATATAAATAGTTCGTTCTTAGGGCATGTCAGTAGCAACAGGGAGATACAAAGAGATTTTGTAAGAGCTGATGCTAGCAAGAACAAGAAAGGTGACAGCAAATGCCGAAATGAGTTAGGAGGTATGTAGGTGGGAAGACGGAGCCAGTATAGAAAATAAGTGAGGAAGGGAGAAGAGGTGGATGCTGTGATGAATAAAATCGTGCTGGTAAATTAGCCAAAAGTGGTGGAATGAGTGTTTAAAAGGTAGGCAAATACAGTGGTGATTGCATGGCTCTTACAATGGGGAGTACAGTGTCCCCTCACTCTATGAAGGTGGAGGGTCCCATCTCAGGGAAGATCGGGGCATAGTGTAGCTCACAGCTGCCTTCTTGCCCAGTTTAACAAGAAATATGGTATATTAATTTAAACACTTGCAAATGGAGAAGATGAATGGTTTCACAGCTTAAGGCTTCACTAGGAGAGTTAATGCCCATCTAAAAAACTTTAAAACACGGCTTCTGGTATGTAACAATATTATTGTCAGCATTTTTAACACGTTCTGTTAAAGCAAATTAAATTCAGTTTGGTTCATAAAAACCACAAAAGGATTATTCTAAACCAAGCTAGTTTATATTTTTATATTACAGTAGGCTCCACAGGCTGTTCACTATCACAAAATATCCCATTAACAGTTTTATATTATGAGGTTTTGAAAGACTTTTATACAGAGACGAGGGGGAAGGTGCGAGTATTTCCTCCTCCCTTGCCCAGTATGTGCAAGGCCTGTCAGGGACCCCACAGCAGCTGTGGAGCAGATCCCACAACACCACTGTTTGGAGGAGCGTTTTACTTGCTACAGATGGACAGAGTGTGCCGTGGGAAGCAGGATCCTCCTCACCAAGCTGACGCGTGGCATGTGTCAGACAGAAGTTTGCTATGTGAGTTAGACCTAACCAAAAGCTGCTGGCTGTTGTAACTTCATAACTGAGAGTCCTTTGAGAAGAATTCTGCCTAACCTCCCTGTGGAGATTTTGGTTGCAAGTAGTTGTGTTGGTAATTCCTAGTACACCTTTCGTTGTCATACTTTTCCCAGCTGTATTTTGGTACTAGTCTGCTGAATATAAAAACTCAGTAGATAAAAGAAATAGAAATAAAATCTCCTATAGGCTACTGAAATTGTTATTATCTTTGGAAAACCTCAGCTTCTCTGTCTGAGAGAGGATAAAAATCTCTTGATTGATGGAAATTCAAACTGAAAATCTGATTGATTCAGCTGTAAAAAATATGAAAGGGGACAGATGGTATGAAGATGTACATGATTATATGCTCAGTGGTGAAATTTAGCTGGAACAAGAAAGGAAGTAAATAAAAGTGATGGAAATGAAGGAATTCCCTCTATAACACCATTTGACAAATTCTCTTCAGAACTTCACCTAGCAGTGCATTTGTCGTCTCAGCCCCCAGCCTTTGCTACCCCATTGGAACCCCCACATTGAGGGGTTACTGTCAGTGTCAGGGTGGGTTCTTCTAGCTAACGGAAGAACCTAGAGGTGAAGTGAGTATGCTTGGTTCATTAGGGTAAAGCAAATATATTGTTTTGCCATCCATAGGACGGATGGGGCTCATGCCTTTTCCCTACTGGGATTATATTTCCTCTAACAGGAACACAGTCAACAGGAGGTGCTTTTTGTCGCAAGGAGGCTAAGCTGACTATGGCTCAGTAACCCTCTTGCCTCAATCTTTAGTGCAAGGTCAGAGAAGCAAGGAGGAAGACTTATTTAGGGGCTGTGAGGTGAAAAGTGGAAGCTTAGGTTGAATCAGCTAAAGCAGAGCCTGCATCTGTGATTTTTTTGGGGGATTGAAGAAGTCTCTACCTAAATTCTGTGTGCTATTTTGTTTTTATCGGTTATGAGTAAAGTGTACTAGACTGTTTTTGACTCTTGGTACAGATAATTTTGTCACTGAAAGTCACATGGGGGAAAAAGAAGTCACTCCAGGCATAAAGGTCTTAGGAAAATAAGTCTGATTTTTGAATGTTTCATCAGCTCCTCATCTTATGTATATAGAGTGTGTGTTTGGAGTGTTTACCTTAGTGGCATATGGCTTGTACAGAGCCTAAATTTTGTGTAGTGTCTTTCAACAGTGATAGCAAGTATGAACTCAAGAGGCCTGTTTGTTTGGTTTTTTTTTAAGTGTGGCAATCCGATTAGATAAGCAAGATTCAGGAAGAAACCTGCATTACATAGAAAGTACATTTTTTGCAACAGGTTTTTCCTCTTAGAAATGCATTGTTCTTACAGAGTGCTTTTAAATTATATATAAAAACTCTGGGGTGGTGGCTGTTTTGTTCTGTTGTTTTCATTACAGGTTGCAGTTTCCACTGTTTTCAGCACTGCCATAACTTTTCAGCTTGTCAGTATAATCTATCTTTGTAAAAAGGAGTTGGGCAAAGTGTAATGATATATTTTTACAGTGGTCTTCATGCAGCTGAACTGCAATTTGCAGAATAATTACTTTCTTTTGTTGATTTATCTCATTCTTTTCAATCTTCATTCTGAGAGTGCTCAGTAGTACATTAGTTTGTGAGATAGCATTTACTTTCAGAAGTGCCATTCCATGTAAGTTATCAAAGCAAAAGAAGGTAAAATAAACCAGCTACTTTCAATGATTTATTTGTGGTTTTGGATTAGGGAATGAAAAAGTTCTCCACTGAGCCTCTACTTCATCAACTGAAAATATTTGCATGATATGTGTTATGAAGACATATAGCATTCAGATAAAAATAAATATTGAATACCCATCTTTCTCACTGAACTTTTTCATTGTACATTTTCATTTTTTGAATGAATCAGGAATTTACCAGAAAAAACAGCATGTGATTCCGAGGTTTCTTATACTATGTAATGTTAAGTGTTTAGCTTAATGCTCTTAATCACCCCCTACAGGCATTCAATTCTATTCTCTATATTGAGAATTTCAATTCTTGACTTTGGGTGCTCTAAATTACGGGGCACATGCTGAAGGAGTTAAGTAGATACGGTGAACACTCTTATACAGCTAAAGACCTGTTTAAGATGCCAGAAGAGGCCCTTAGCGGAACAGGGACTGTGCTTCAGGGCTGATGATCAGAGGACAGTGAAATACATCAGGGTTTTAGTCTATTGGGTACAGATACAGAGATGAGCTATTATTTTCATCGGTAGCCCTGATGAGCATCAATTTAGAGGAAGTCAGCTCTAAAATTCCCTAGGATTGCAGAAGAAGCCTGACAGGTAGGGGTCAAGTTCCAGGTTTACTCATATCAGTAAACCTGATATTACTCAGTGCCAACCACTTTGACGTTGCAGTGGCTATCTGCTCTCTGACAGACAGATTGCCACAATCTGTCTACTCTTCTTGTCTGGCACAGGCTATGAAATGGTCGTCCTCAAGATCACAGACTCACAGAATTACTTAGGTTAGAAGGGGCCTCTTCAGATCGTCTAGCAACTGTAATAGCTTTGTGAATGAGAAGAGGGCAGCGAATGTTTTCTACCTAGGCTTTAGTAAGACTTTTGACAGTGTCTCCAACAATAGACAAGCTGACAAAATATGAGTAAGTGAACAGTATGGTGGATTGAAAACTGGCTAAACAATCAGGTCCAGAGGATTATGATCATTGACACAAAGTCATGTTGGTGGTGAGCCACTAGTGATGTATCCCAGGGGCTGATACTGGCTCCAGCACTGTTTCTCAAACATCTTCATTAATGATGCAGACAATGAGTCAGTGCACCCTCAGCAAGTCTGCAGATGATAGAAAACTGGGAGTGACTGAAACACCGGATGGTTGTGCTGCCATTCAAATGGACCTGGACAGGCTGGAGAATTAGGCTGATAGGAAACTCATGAAGTTCAGCAAAAGGAAATGCAGTGTCTTACACCTGGGGAGGAATATCCCAAAGCACCAGTACATTGTGGTGCCCAGGCAGAGCTCCAGGCATTCCAGCTGTAGTCTTACGAAAAGGTCAGTGTGCTCCCCTCACTTTCCCAGCCTGTCTTTCCAAAAAAGACTCTATCCAACCGTTGCAGTTGTGTGACTTATGCCATCAGGTGTCCGTTGGCTCAATGGCTGCAACTGCACAGAGAGTTCTAATTCCTCCTACATCCATTAGCATGAAAGTATTTCAGAGAGGCACTCAGGCACGCTTCTTCACCAGAACAGTCTCAAGAGCTTTCCCCACAAGATTGTTCCACAGGCACTTCATTCTTTATACACCCATGCTTGAAAACATTCGACTTCAGCATTGTTTTGTTGATTGCTGTGCCCCATCAGTTCCCATCTCTCCTGGCTCTTAGCTTGCCTATCCCATCCACAACTTGCTCTCTTGCTTATTAAGAAATCTCTGCCTCTCCTGTAATTCCTAGTTTAAAACTCTTGGTCTGGCCATCCTGTTGGCAGACATTGTATGCTTCTGGTTGCACGCTATGGCCACAAGAGTCTCCTCCCTCATTCTGCATCAGTAGGTTCTTATTGAGAAATGGATTCCAGCTTTCTGCTGTTGTGAACTTAACAAGATCTATCTCACAATCATAGAATATCTTGTCCTTATTTCTTATGGAAATGCTGGTCTAGAACATCACTCCCCATCTACATAGAAAACAATCTATAATTTTGGGCCTTTGTTATAAGCCCACGCCATTCACTTTTATGTCAGTACTGCGTTTCCTGTACATGACTTTGTTGTGGTAGAAAATCGAAGGCCTAAACTTAATTGTTCTTTGCATTTTTGAGATACCCTTGGGTATGAATTATAATCCAAGATAGTTCTCATGTGGGACTGGAAGATTTTACATGTGACCTGTAAGATTTGCACTTTTCTGGAACAGTTTCTAGAGGCTACACAGTATAGCCTACAATGTCTGAAACAGCATTAAAAATGATGTTTAAGTACCAATTCATTTTTCATTTCACTCTTACATCACTCCTTACAAGTGTAGCATCTTTGTCTTCCTTGTTCTGCTAAGCTGAATGAACCTTGTTATTTTAGTCTCCTCCTATAAAAGGATCCAAGTAAAACTCTCAAACTGAAGAGAGATCAGGTTACTGTGTCGCTTCTTCAAAGTGTGTTTAAAGCCTTGCATAGTTTTGAGGTCAGAATAAAGGGTCAGTGTGTTCTTGGATATTTCTCTCTCTTTCTTAAATATTGATATTTCATTTGCTATTCTTCAAACATATAATTTGATAAATACATTACATATCCTCACCACTAGTCCAAGAGGTCATGTGCTGGTTTTCTGCATTGGAGGTTAGCTGTTACCTCTGTTTCAAGAACACTGAACTCTTCTTTGGCATTCTACTTTTTCGCCCCCACATTCTGCAACATATAATTAGAGATATGTTAATTCCTTTCCAGTCATTGAACATAACTGTAAAGAATAATAAAGAGGAGAGTGAATTTCAATAGCAGAAGTGAATTAAGTCAATTACCAACTTGTTCTCTGAGTTCTTTCCGTGTAAACTCCCTCAAAACTTAATGCTGAAACTTCTCCGAATTTAGGATGTCTTGCTGCTCAGATATGAATGGTTTCTACTGGCACTATCTTCCTTTCTGCTGCTACCATTTTTTCTTTGGCATTGCTCAAGGAGAGTCTTGCAAAGTTAGATATTTCAAGCAGTAGGAGTCCAAAAATAAATGCTCTAACCATAATCATTCCGGGTATAACTAAATATTGTTTATGTTTTTGATTACCCCTGGCTGGTTCACCTTCTGGCAAGGAAAATTCATCATTTTGGTAGGGGGAAAAGGCAAATGCTTTAAAACAACTTCCTAAATAATAACACAAACCAGAGAATATTTGAGTTAATCATTAGTTTTACCTCTCAGATGTCTGAATATTTATGATAGTTTATGTATTTTTCATTTGTAATCAGTCACTTGAGGAAACAAATACATGAGTTCTTCACAGAATGCTATTTTTTTCTCATTTTCCTTAATACGAACAGACTAAAATTAAATTGAATGATAGAAAGGAGAGCTAGTTAAGACTTGTCAGGTCATTGAGGTTGTCTGCCTGCCAACAAAGCTACATTGCCTGCGGTATATGCAGGTGCTTTGTTTCAGTCTAATTTTAAATGACTCATACAGTGAAGCTCCTTGCACTATCTCCCTTGGGAGACAGGTCTGTAATCTGGCATCCTAATGGTGAGAAAATGCTTCCTGATGCTTGACTGGAGATTTCCTTTTGTGCAGTGTCAATCCACTGTTCCTGTTTGTATCCACTGGGGTCATCTTAAATCATTTTTCTTCTTAATCTTGGTTTGACCCTCCTAAAAGAGGTAATGATCACATTCCTCCCTGATTTCTCCCACCCTGCAGTCTAACTTGTAATTATTTCAGTCTAACCATTACTAGACTATTCCTAAATACTTTCCTAGAATCAGTGTGTGTATTCTGATGTTATACTTTCCTGCTATGCTTTTTTTTTTTTAACTTGTTTTTGGCACTTAGATGCTTCAAATTCTGGACCCTAGGTGTAAATTATCAACATGTCACTTCACTGCAGCTCTTCCAGTCAGTTCTCACTCTCTTTTCTCCACCAGCTTCACTGCTTTAACATTCTCCTCACTCGCATGTGGATGGGTTTGCTGTGTGTAACCTAGGACCTCATCACAAAGCATCGCAGGAAGGGAGAAGAGGAACAAAGCTGAAAAAGTAAATGGAAGGAGTAAAAAAAAATGAGGGTTTGCTGATTAAAGAGAGTAAGGTAGTATTAGAATTAAGTATTATTTGAGAGTGATAGGAAATTGCAGGATATTTAGTTTGAAGAAACCAAAACTTTGAGGTACGCTGAATTTATGTAGGATAACGGGAAATTAAATAGATAAGATAAGGTGGGAAAAAAGTGAATCTGGACTATGCATATTACAGCAACAAGTAATTATAATGTTGTGTTTTGTTTTGTTTTGTTTTTTTCAGAAAACAAATACATAGAAAGTGATCCCATCCGTCTTTTATTTCATGTTAGAATTGATTTAGAAAAGTCTTGTGTTCTGTGGCACAGAGGAAGATGAAGTGAATGGCGCTTGGGTCCCCCTGGCCTCTTCACCCAGGCCTGCTGCTCCGAGGGACGCGGTCTTGCAGCAGGGCGGCCTGTCCCCCCTCCAGAAGGGCCAGGAAAAGGCCTCCCTGCCCACAGCTGCAGCTGGAAGCTCCACACTGGGCCTTCCTTTTACCTCCAGCAGGGCTTCAATACCAGCTACCATTACTTATTAATAACTTTGCTTTATGCCAGAAATTTTCCCCTGATATATTGTATTTGCAAGTCAAATCAAGTACAGCATATGTCCTTTCTCTCTCTCAGAGAGAATTAGTTCATTTTGTCCTTTGCTGACACTATTGTTTTCCTGCACACCTTCACCGACTTGTGGGTCCTTGTTCTTGTTTCCATTGCAGCAAATCTGTGCCATTCCTGGAGGAGCTCTCTTACCCATCTATTTTATTGGTTCCTCAGGGATGATTCTTGCTTGTACCAAGTATCCCTTTGCATCTTTCAAGCTTCTCCAGCCTTCTTCCAAGGAAAGGGTTTCAATGGTGCCTTATGAAGAACCGTAAGGACCAAACATCTTAAATCCCCAAAGAACTTACGTCACATAAGTTAATGTTTTCAATTAATAAATGCAATAATTTATTTCACACTTTTAAATATTTTTATCATTTATTTCATGAAATGTTCCAACTTTCACCAGTTCATTATTTAATATCTTTTAATGAGACCTATATTTTTTCTTGATTTAATTATTATTTGTGCTTTCTAGACTCTGCAGTTTTCTGTCTGTTCTGGTACTTGTGTGGTATACCTGGCAGTGATATATTTTCCTCTAGGTAACTTATAAGCTTTTTTTAAGATCTGTGTTTAAGATGTAATTTTACGCAACAGATACATTCTAGAGCGATCCCACGTGAACCATCAGTAACTAACTGAAAATCAGTGTCTTTCACCTATATTTGGAGAGCAAGGATTGCAATTGCAGTAAGTTCAGTAAAGACATCAGTGAGGCTGAAATATTGCTTCTGAAGCACAGCAATAAAATGAGATTTCAAACACATGTAAAAAGGGAACTATATCTGAGCACTTTGTCTCCTGCTACCCAAGGCAATTCATTTAGGTTCCAGGCAAATAAAACTTGCCCTAGTAGGAAAACAGGCTTCCTTTTTCCCCCAAGCAGCATAATTTTTAAATAGCTGAAATGACAACAGCAGAAGGAAAGGCAAACAAGGGACTAAAGAAAGGAAGATACAGAAGGAAGGATATACAGACACAAGCTGGAAGGTTCCAAAAAGGTCTAGAGAGGACTTTCAATATTAGAAAAACCTTCTTCTAAAAGAGACAGGATAAAAACCAGTGTATCTGAAGGACACAAAACACTGAATTCTGATATGTACAATATTCTTGAAAATGTCAGGAGCTGGATTAAAATTTTGGTTGAATAAGAGGTAATATTTTGCTATCATTGTTCATAACTCTGATATGTTAGTCTTAATTAATTTTAGAGTAAAAGCATTAAGGCTTGAATTGTATTAATTATTTTTTGACTTAAAGACATATGCTGAATATGTTCAAATCAGCAAAAGATTCTTAAAATGATGTAGCCTATGTTAGCAAGAGAGGTTTTATAAGGACAGAACTCCCGCTGGTTCCTTGAATATGGTAAACTATCCCAACAAAAAGCATTCTTTGCTATACAAATATGTCCAGTCTGGGGATTTTCTCAAGGTAGTCATGTTAGTTGAGGGGGCTGGAAGGGATATTTTTTCGTGCTCTCAGTCATGTTACTGTGACAAGAATTCAATTAGTCCTCAGACATTTCACAATTAAGGAAAAAAATAAGAAATCTAGGTGATCTTCCTCTGCCTGTTCTGCAGAAGATATAAGGAGCATCTGCTCTGTTTTGGATAATTAAGAAAAATAGTTCTTGAATATTTTATCATCTAGAGTAAAGCATCTAAAGCTAGAAAAATTTGTGTATTGCCTTTCATAATTTCATAGTCACTGTTTCTTAAACCAATAACATGTTTAAAGTTCTGGCTAATCAATTAATTATATATACCACAGTTAAAGAACCAAAGGACTATTTTTAAACAATACATTTTATGAGTCGGCAAATAACATGAGTTTGTGTTAGTGAAAACAACTGGACAACTGAGGGGGCAAGTGGGATTTGGTTCTCAGGAGATTCACAGAAGTATCATTCAGGAGATTCATATCCATAGCTTAAGATTTGAGTCAAAAGGTGCAATTGCATCACCAGTATCCTAAAGCTTTCCAAGTGTGCCTTGTACTGGAGAAGCTGCAGTCATTAATGGAAAGTGTCCTTCTCTAGTCATTACTGGGGCAAGTTGTCACACATTTTTAGCTGATATGTTCTATTAAAAAAATGTTAAAAGCGTCATGAGGTAATTCAGATTTATTCTATGCATGTTTAAAATATTAATTCCAAAATCAATACTTATGTTTTCACAGTACCCTACACTTAAGATGCACATTTTAACAAGGAATGGGTTGAGTGTTTCAAAATCAAATCATGCAGTATATATTTGTTGAACGTATAATGACACTATAAACTATGGATTTGTAGCATATAACATAACTTACAGGTTTGAGAAATAAACCTGAATGCAGTCTGCATGAAATAATGTGAAAAATATATGACTAGAAGCATCTTATTGACAGTGAGAAATGGCTATCACAAGGCTGAGAAAGTAGTTTAACTTGAAAATTACTCATGAGATGGATTTAGATATTTAGGGTTTGGATATTATAGCTTTTATTTTCCCATCTTAAGTCACTTACAAAATCACCATGCTATCCAAATGTAAAGTTATGATTTACTCATCCAGGTCAGTTAATGAACCTGGAAAAGCCTAAATCAGTAGGTGCTGATTTGTGTTCCATTATCATTTAAAATTATATTTTCACTGATAGTTGTTAAAATTATATTTCACTGATAGTTATAAAAAATTATCTTAATGCATGCTATTTAGTCTGTGGGTTTGAAATAAATGGTGTTAAGAATGAAAATACAGTAAATAATATTACATCTATTTCAGTGGTTATTACTTTGGGAATTGAAGTATCCCTTCAATCTAGTACACTACTAGTTTGTACTCTTCATTTTATGGTTTATTCTGTGTTCTGGGTATATATATCTCAGCAGATACATCGACAATCAATCCGAATATTTCTTGCAGTATTTCCATGCTGTTTTGTGATTGTTTTCCATTTAAGATTTTGCACATTATTATTTCTGTTATAAGCCAGAACACGACCTCTCTGTTCAAATCAAATCACTAATCATAGTTCAGAATTGTAATAATCGTTGAAATTAACTCATCCACAAACTACTTACCCACGTGAAAATACAAGACATATCTTTGTAAATGTATATTTTGGTTTCTTTTACTTCACGAGTCTGCATTACTAGTATAGTGGAGGAAAAAAGTATTTCCACAGGTGCTCAGGAGAAAGTCTTGGCTGTCTACAGAAAACACTTAATGGGGCTCATAATTTTTCTTATATACTTTCATATCCTCAGAGTTTTTTTAATCATTACAGGAGCCTTTCAAAACTCGAGATCCTGTATTGGGAGTCACGTCTCTGGTGTTAAGCCGTTTTGTTATCAATTATTTGAGCACTAACTAAAGTAATTATATAATTTCTGAAGATTTATCCTAACTTTCGAATCCAGTTACTTTATGTTAAAATGACCAGCACTTAATATGATTAAAAATACTTGTGGCAAAAATCTTAGAAGTGCCAACGTGAGTTAGAAGATTTTCTGTTGAATCCTGTTTAAAGTTTGCATTCAATTTAACATTTACAATATTATTTTGGAAATAAATCCAGAGAAAGGAGTAAGCTTTAAGCAGTGTGGATAAAGTAGATTGGGAATTTTACCTGATTACTCAGAGTATTTATGTATTTAATCAATTTAATTTTTAATCAAGTCCAGAGAGACCAGCATACTGAAAAGATTAAATTATCTATATACATACAATGAAAAAGTGATTGCAAAACACACTCTCAAATATTTGAAATGTGTAAATGTCCACAAGGAAGAGTGGTTATTTAGGATGTTGTGAAGAGCATTAGTAGAATAGCCAGATTAAATTTAATAAGGAAGGATTTCTTACAGCTCTTAGGGTTAATTTCTGACAGCAAAATCCTTTGGAGTGTAGAGTGTTTTTGAAAAGAAGCAGCAGAAAATTTCTCATTTAGGAAACTGAAAGTAAACTAAAGCATAGACTGAGAAAATCTTTTTGGGGATTTGTTGTCCTACATGTCTCTTTTCCATCTGTAATTTTGATCAAAAATGCTAACTGATTTCTAATTGTTTATTTTACAAGACTTATCTTAGTGTTACATGGTGAACAAGTGTTTTTTATTTACATGTTATACAAGATTTGAGCACATTTTATTAGTGTTATGAATTAAAACTATTTTAAGCTAAAATGAAAAATCAGCAGAAACTAACATCTGGCTACAAATAACAGAAATTTGGGGTTTGTAGGCACTAAGCTGCCCCCGTGTCTCTTATTTCTGTGTGTTAGCTGCAATGTGTTCTCTGTTAATTAAACGTTTCAGCAGTACTTGATGTTTTGTTTAGGTTTCTTTCGATATTTGCTGTAGAGCTTTTGAAGGATATTGGATGTATAGACAAGAACATCAAAGGGCTCTGCTTACCTACCAGATACCCAAGATCACCCACAGCACTTCAACCATTGCCGACAGACCGCGTGTCTTGGAGTCTGATGTCTCGCTGCTGTCAGTTAATGAGATCCAGTTAATTAGCCAACTTCAGGCTGAATTGAATCGTTCCCTTGACCCCGCAGACAGCATCAGGGCAGGGAATTTCAGTTTCTTAAACAAAGGTGTTTAGTATAATTTGGAAAAACATAGACTGCCTTTGCACTAACAGGCAGTAGGGTATTGTAGGAGCAGATCTGTAAAGAGAAATGCACGTGTGCTGTAGTCCCACGGCCTGCACTGTGTATAATACATCCTGCGGGTTATAGTCTATCCCAGCTCTGCCGACTGAACACGCTTTGGTGGCCAAAGGACACCTTCTGTGTTGGTTTCATCAGGAAGTACAGTTTGTGTGCTCTGAGATGGCTTCATATGCACAACAATGCATGGTAAAATAGGAGCAAGAGGGGAATTGCATCAAATGTGCACTTCTGATTCAAACTTAAATGCTTGTGTATATGCAGACCTGGTGTATCTCACTGGACTTTCAGCTGCTGTTCGGGAAGGACACGTGTCTCCTCTAGGTCATGTTTCAAATCTTCCAGTCCTGTGTGAGTGTCCAAGGTATCTTACTGAGTCCAAAGCTGCAAAGGGCACTTGCTCTTGGTCAACTGCGTTGTAATCCCAATCTCTACTGTATATCCTGGGAGATTATGCGTTAAAGGTAGACACCTAAATTCAGATGTTATTGATTGCCCAATCCCACCCAACAAAATGGACTGAAGATAAAAAATTCAGTGTCAGCCTTTGCTATTGTTAACAGTGAACTTTCTATTGCAGAAGCTGATTTTTTTTCCGTTTCTGATATTCCCAATTGTTTCTGGGTTCACTTTGTGCTCTAGTTTCACATACTTCATTTTTCATTTATATTCATGTTTGAGTAATGTAATATTTATACATTTGGTCTTGGCATCCAGTGAATGCTAATGATAGTTAGATGTTCTCTCAGTCCCAGAAGAACCAGGAAAGACGTTTGTTAATTACACATTGCTTATCACATAAAATCTCAGACAAGTATTTGGCTGTGTGTCAAATGCCTCTAGCTTGCCATTGTAGAATTAAACTATGGAAGACTTGGGAGTGCTCTGTGTTCTGCTTTATTGTAGATCAAGGTTTCCTGTTTCTGTAGCTGGTGAGCCTGTGGTCATTGTTTTATCCAATATCTAGTAGCCAGACTCTGGAGTGAGCTTTGGTAGTTAGTCACGGCTGGAATTTGAGAGGGTTTCCTTTACAAAAATTATACTGTTTTTTTGTTCTTTAGATAGACTTTTTCAGATACAATGCTGAAAAACAGGTTGGTGTAAAAGTAGCTGTGGAGACCACATTTACCATTAACAACCCCAGTATGGTGCATGTTCCCACAGTGATGTGAGGAAGAAACAGTCTTCATCATCTATACTTGTGTCAGAGATGCGTATAGCTGCGCAGGATGGGCCATCTTATAAAAGGTGAAACTACTCTGTAACCATAAATGCTGAAAAGATGGTATGAATGCTAAATGACAAAAACATACTGATAACACTCTATCCGAAAAATCACACTTTGTTTTTCTCATCTCGTTTCCCTTATATTTTCCACAACATTCATAGCCATGGGAAAAATCCATCTGCAGACAGGACAACTATTGCAGGATGAGTTGAAGTGTTAAGAGAAACCCCAAATTGTCAAAACCAATGCCTGGATATAAGGGCTGAAGAGAATTCAACCAACCAGCCACAAACTGGTCCAAGCCTTCTTCAGAGGCTTGACCCAAATGGCCACGCCATTCTATGGTCCATTAATTCACTGCAGCTTTTTTCTGCCACCTCTTGGTGGTATTGAAGGTATAGCGCATGCTTCTCTTAATCTCCTATATATTATAGTTATTAGATCAAACTGCTGGTAAAAATGAAATGTAAGAATATATTGCACACAGCCCGACACGATAAAGTATCTCCTTAAATCACTCACTGGAAATAATATGAATAATTCCAAATGCTGGCAAACCTGAGTCATCTGATTCACTAGTTTATAAATAGCGCAGGTACCTTTGCCGGCTTTCATGCTGTCTCTAGCCATTACAGTTCATTAAGATCAGATGCATGTTGCTTTTTTCTGCTATTTGGATTATTCAAGCCGTTAAGAAGACACAGCAGTGAGAGAAAAAATCATGAGAGCTTTTGTGTCAATATTGTTGCTAGGGAAACCACTTTCTTTTTGTTTCAGTGCGTTGGACGCTGGTGTCACTTTGAGTCTGACTTGCAGAAACACAACTTCAGAGGAAGGTATCAGGGACGAAAAAAAGAATTAATGAAATCCTAAGCTGCCATTATAAACTGAAAGAAGCTCTACAAGATATTTCAAAAGCAGTCTGAATTACTTGAGAATTTAATTTATTTTTCTTTAAATCTGACTGGAATTTTGGAGGGATTGTTAAAGACAACAGACATGAGAGACTTGGGGGTCTCTCCAGACGTGTCTTAGATAATCTCCCATGCATTTTTCTGTACATGCACCATTGTGCTGCATCACCATTTAAGCAGAGTGGAGAATATCTGGCTGGAATGACAAGGAGTATTTCACTCTCTCCGGAACTGTCTTCCGGGGTCCTCCTCTGCTCACAGCTATCTGTCCAAAGCTACTTGTACTCTTGCATGCCTGGAAGGATTTCCTGACTTAATCTAATCAGTCTTCGAAGTTTCTGTCCTTTAAGCCCCTTATAAACCACATTTCCTTTAAGAGAACCTTTATATGTATTTTGTGAAGAGCAATAACGCTGAATTCAGAATTGAAAACCAGAACAAATGCAAATCCAATCTAAAGCTACGAAGTCATATGATACCTGAGAGATTTCACCACTGGATTGCCTTATGTCAGTTAAAGCTCATTTGCTATTCTCATACTTATCAGATCTTGAGAATTAAACTATACATAAAAGGAAGTTGAAGCAGCATCAGTAAAATAGTTCTAAAAATTTTTTTTTTTATTCATTCTTTAAGGAGAGGAAACATTGGCAGCAAAGAACTACTGCAGCAAAGCAACCTAGATGGTTTTATCACTTTCAGCCCCCACCTCTCACTCTGAGGAGCAGGAATATTCAGCCAGTGACTGGATAAATAATGTGTAAAGTGCTCTATTCAAATGATGATACTTGTTAGACTCTGATTTCTTCTTTCTCAATAGAATTCATCTCAACTATAAACTTTTCTTTCTTTTGTGGGTTTTGGTTACAAAAAGGATGAATTAAGACTGATTTTATACCTTAATTATATTTAAAATAGACTCAGGAAAGCACTATAACAGCAGTGCAAGAACAAAACTCTGTACTGGTAGGGGCTGAGCTAGATAATACTATGGGGTTTTTTTCTGCCTCTTGTTTGTGATGTTCTAATCATTAAAGCTCCTGGAAGATGAATGGTATTAAATAAATAATAAGTTTTGAGCAATCCTTTGGAACACTGAAAAGCGTAGAACTTTTTAGAGTGAGTGGGGATTGCAATTATTCCTAAATAAAACCAAATAGGTTCCTAACATCAAAGTTACTGTCTTCACATTGGTTGTATATCCTTCTTATATTTCTTTTTTCTGTTGCCTGCTCAAAATAAACATGAGAAGTGGAAGCCAATTCTTCATGAACGGGTATCAGAATCAGGTTACAGTATGAGACAAATGTACATGCTAAGGCTTTTTCAGTCATTTTGTGAAAACTGTACTTTTTCAGCTACATTTATTAATGTGTCATTGACACAGCATGTACTCAGTATAATCTATGAAGGTGTCTTCCTTAACAAGTCACATTAAACAGTTATAAACTGGACATCAGCATAACTTCCAGCAGGTCAAGGGAATTAAATGTCCAATTCCAATCTTTCTTCCACTACAGCGCATACTATAGTGTGCAAGTATGTTATGGCCTGGGTGGGTGTACAACTAGATGAATGAAAACTGATTGGATATAATTGGCGATATAATTTTAATAAATATAAATATTTGCATAAATATTTTAAAATTGTATTAAAATATTTATTTGAATAAATCGTAGAGGATAAACAGGTAATTATTTTGGTAGACTAACAAGGACCAAAAATACGGAGTTTCTGTAACACGGAATGTTGATAAAAGCCTTAATAAGAATATGCTCAACCATATTCAATATGAATTGTAGATTCAATTCAATATGAATATGCTCGAGCATATTAAATTGCTTGAGCATTTGAAAAGAGTTTCTTAAAGTGAGTGTAAAGAATTATATTTACATCAGTTAAAAGTCAGATTAGTTGAAATTTGACTTTGTGCTAGTTTGGTCAAGGTTACAATGTTTCAGTACTCTGTGATGCATTCAATATATTGTATATAATTTATTCTTCAGTTAAAAAACTGTAGAGGTAGATAATATCCTCTGGTGTACCGTTTTTGCTCCGGTAGTTTGTCATGCAGCTGCTGTCAATAACAGGATGGAATCCATGCTTATATAGAGATATTTCATTGTTTTCTATGGTTTTGACATAGGTCTTCCTGTTATGTAAACTTTTGTACACCCAGTGCTCTGAAGGTTTCTCAGCACTAATGACTTAGTAGGAAACAAAATATTTCAAAAAAAGTATTTGTCTGACTGTGTTAGCTTGACACTGTTAAGCTTAATTAATTTTATTCTCACAGCTCTTTCTGTGCAACACAGCCCCATGGACATCTTACGTATAAATCAGTAAAAAACAGTACATAAAAAATGTGTTTTTCTGATAGACAAAGGCCGTAACTTTCAGTGCTTCCACTGTGATTTTAACATGTGTTTAACTGAATCATGCACTACACAGTCTTAGAAACCAGAATGCAAATATTTGTAAACAGATGTTTTACTAGGCTGGGGGGTAGGTGCTAAATGATAGATGACTGTTTCAGAGACACCTGCATTAGATGATCTAAGTAAATGACAATAGGTTATAAAAATAAAGGGTTTTTTTGTTGTGAAGGAACAATTAGTCTGTGGCACATTTATACACGTCATGTGGGTTTTGTTTTTGTTTTCTCATAATTGGTGGCAATTAAAAGGTATAAGAGCACAGCAAACCACATTAACTGTGTGACCCCCCACTCTGCTGTTAGGGCAAAGAGATAATATGACTGTAGAGTGGAGGACTAGGCCAGTAGGACCTGGGAGGTGACATCACCTTGTGTCTGAAGCTGCGTGAAGCTCTCCTGTCTGGCTCTGTCCAGTTGTGGTTCACACAGTTCAAGTAGGGAGATGACAAGTTGGAGAAATGCGAGAAATACTAAAGGACTGAAAAACATTATTTATGTGGGATACTGAGACCTGAATCTGTCTGGCTTAGCAAAATAAAGCTGAAGGGGTGACTTTGTCATACTTTGCAAGTGCTTCTGCAGTGTTTGTAGAAACAGGTATCAGGTAACTGACAGCTCTTCAGTCTTGCAGCCAAAGTATAACCTGATCCCCTGGCTGTAACTTGAACCTGATCAGATTAGGCATAAAATACATGCTCTTAGCAATGGAGGCAATTAATGAGATACCCAGGGTTACCATGTATTAATTTTTTAAAGCTAAGATTGGACTTTTCTAAAAGGCAGGCAACAATTCAAATGGCAATTAAATCAGGGAAGCTCACAAAAGGATGTCTCCACAAAGGTACCATGCTATTTTGCAGTCTGAACCTAGATATGATTCCCACTCGCCAATTAATAAGATTCGTATAGGGAAGAAGAGAGGCGGCTTGTTTTGGATCACACTGGCTCCCACAGAACCCTCTGCAAGGAGTATTTCATTGCATTGGTACATCCCCAACAGTGACAAGTGACAACAGCCTGGATGAGGTCAGAGCTGGAGTCGTCGCGTGGCAGGAGTCCTTCTCTCCAAGCGCAGGTCAGAAGTTGTGACTTGCCTGGTGCAATGCTGTTGCATCACATCACGAGTGAATCTATTTCTGGCATCCTCCGCCTTCACAGCAGATGGGGTCATCTAGTAGTTTTGGCATTCCCAGTGTGCTGCTGCTGGTGTGACACTGTGGGGCAGGCAGTTTTGCACGTGAAGAGCTACACTGAGTATGGTTAGGGGCTGGAATGGTTCATGGACTTTGCCAGAGGCACTGTGTGAGGTGCAGGCACGTCCCATGCCACCACAAAGAGCTTTTGGGGGCACAGCCATGTGCCAGGAGCCTACACCCAGCTCTGACGCAGGCGCTCTGCTTGGGTATTGCACAGCACATGGGCCATGTGCACGTGAGATTTTGGCTGCTTAGCAACTGCATAATAGGGCTGTCCCAGAAGGACATGCTGTCTTTTAGTCTGCAAATGTAAAATGCACATTTAAAATCTGCATTGTACAACCCAAAGAACATTGGACCACTCTCTGCTTTTATAATGCCAGAGGTATTTGGCATTATCAGTGCGGCACCTTCCCAACACAACAGCAGCACCAGAGGTTTCTGATAGACAGTAGCTGTGCAATGCATTGACCTCCTCAACCAGTGAAAAGCTCCCTCTGCTTTTGTTCCTGTCCTTCCTGACCCATTCCACTCTGTAGAGAGCATCACTGGACAGGAAATTGCTTCATTTTCAGTCAGCTTAAATAAGTACCCATGTTTTTAAAAATAAAGATTCTCAGTGTGTATAGGAAACAATTGTAAGTTGCAAAGCATGAGTGGGAAAACCAGTTCTTTAAAAATATGGTTCCTGATCTCAAATGTTTTATTTTACAATGTGTTCAGTAGGAAGCTGTAATCCCAGTTAGAAAGACAAAATATCAGGACGCAAGTATGTGAAATCTTAGGAACAGATTTGCTAAAACAATTTGCATCTGATTATTTTTCTATTCCTTCAAAAAAATGTTCTCACTTCAACAATTTTTACTTATATTAAATTGTAATCAGCCGAATGATAAATACCTTCTAGCTTTTCTCATAGAAAATAGTTCTGCCTGTTAACTTTTCAGTTTCATCTAATGAAATGTTATGTCTGGAGACATAAGAAAAAGTAAAATAACATGGCTATTAGTGTGTTTAGCCTGCTATTCAGTTGGTGACTGACATCTACACTGGTAGTAGGTAAGTTAAATTTAGCTCAAAAGCTTCCGTGATAAAGTCCTTTTGCAGAAATGTAAATGCCAGGAAAAATATTTTTAAAGGAATTAGATATCTTCACTTTTCCTAAAAAATACAGTCAAGTGATTAATCAGCATAGCAATTTATAAAACATGACACTTGGGTGAGAAAAACATCCATATTCATGGCAATCCATACTTCACTTTATTCAAATAAAATCTCTGAATGGATTTTGACCAAGGGCGTCTACCCACTGTTTGAGCAGTGAATTCTGTTAAAAAGCTTTCTCTCCTGTAGTCTTGCTGTTTAGTGAACAGACAGACTGACATATGAGCAGTCGAGTTACCTGTCCTAAACGTCATTCTGAGTTACAGGAGGTACTAGCAGAATCAAGCTCTCCTGATTTTGGGGTTTTTTTTGCTTTCCCCTCTACCCAATACAACTTTTACATCCACTTGCTGCCAGATTTCTGGATTTCCAGTTATTCATTTCTGCAATGCAGCTAATGTACAACATTCTTTGTTTTACAGTCATCTGAAGGACATTCAGTTCCGCATTTAGGAAGCTTTTTTGACTACTAACCTGAGATGTCTGTATAATCCAGGCTTGCAAGAGACTAAAGGAGGTTTAGAGGTAGAGTACAAAAGAGTTGGATGTCGAGGTAATACTAGAGCCAAAGAAGACGTAATAGGTTAAAATACACTCACATCCTTTATTTTGCAGTGTTTGAGTTGAATTAACTGCATCAGCATGACAGCTGGATTTCACTCCTCCATTGGGGCACGGACAGACATCCTCACTGGTACCAGCTGCCCCGATGGACAACCGGCCATGCTGGCTGCTCACTGCTGCTTTCTCCCACCCTGCTCTTTCCCATAGTTCCCATTTGTCTGCCGGCAGAGTAGTTTGTACTTTGCAGCTCTCTGGCTGCTTCAGAAAAATCAGCGAAGAGCACTCCTGTGAACCGTCAATGAGGATGATGGTCCAGGAGCAGGGCAACAATGAGGGATGGGGGGCCAGGTACAAATTCCACTCACCTTGGGTTTTTCTCCAAACCAGCAATACTGCTGCAGTCCCAAAGCTATTTTGGGAACTTTACGCAAGAATAGGTTTTGCTCAGCGAGGTTAGTGAATATAGTGACAATGACATCTGTAAAAGTAGTAAATGTAGTTCTTCCAGAGAGAAAATGTACGTAGAAATTCAACATTTCCAAAGAAAACACAAAACTTTGTAGCAGGGAGGCACTGATGATGTATATGCTAGCACAGCACTTTAATGGCGCACAGCAGCAACTTTTAGGATCATTCTGAATGATGCTTTTAAAGCGGGACATCCAGCTTAAAAATCAGAACTGACAGTAGCTCTGTAAGTTTTTCCTTGCAGCTTGCCCGGTAATCATCTCATCTTGCCTTCTGTCTGAGGATCTCATTCTTGTGCATTCTCCATGTCACCTTTGATCTTCTGATGCTAAGAACCATTAATAGCAAGGCTTATACCATTGACTTATAGTAGTAGCTGCATATTCCTTTGATTTACTATGAATTTTGGTTAGAATATACCTAGTGTCCCAGATGGGGCAATGTCTGTATCACCTTGTCATTACACTGATGCTTGTAGTAACTTCAGCCCGGCAAATCTGTAATTCTGTAAACTGTGCTGTTTGGACATACTGCTGTAACAACTGACCAAAATACCATCAAAGCTCTTTAGAACTGAGAAGAATTTGGCACACTTCATAAAAAATGATTAATTTTGGAATTTTGGCCTGCCATAACTGTGTTTAGTACAAAGAAGTTGGACCAAGTGCTAGCTGGCCATAAGTGTGAATAAGGGATAAATTGGTTTTAGAAATAAGGAACCCAGTTTTGTTGTCATTTATAGGATTAAAGACATTGTTTCCAGTAATGCTGTTCTGGATCTATGTCTGGGTAAGAGAGTTCCATGCTGTGTTTTGTCTTAGGAGGGGATTGTTAGTATTGCCCAAATAAATGGTTCTTCAAGTGCCTCTGCATATTCCCCTGGGCAGCTCGTGGTGACCAAGTTAGGGACAAGCTTAGAAGCGCTTTCAAAAGTGCCTGAGAAATGTTTCCCAAGCATGATATTACTACCGTGTGTGTGTAAACATATGTATTAATGTATACATCTGCACACATCTGGCTGCATGAGTTGCCATAATTTCTGATGCTAAGAGGAGACATAGGTTGCTCCATAGAGTATTCTTACCTTATGGGCTAATTTTTACTATAGGACTATATGACATGCTTTTGCACACGTAATTTGTCCACAAGCTCACAGAGCAACACTAGAGTCCAGGAGGACTTTGTACCTATCAGCCAGCTGAAGACTCCCATTTCCAGTCTCGGCCATTTCTAGTCCTTCATATCCTTTGCTCTTTTGGGGATAGGATTGAGACCCATGGTATTTCAGAGCCTCTGAGAGTATCAAGAC
Organism: Pampusana beccarii; assembly: GCA_013399365.1. NCBI lineage: Eukaryota > Metazoa > Chordata > Aves > Columbiformes > Columbidae > Pampusana > Pampusana beccarii. Next base: position 100,470 of record VWYH01004015.1, on the reverse strand, counting down.
CAACCTTGCACCCAGCTGCTGTGGCAGGTGAAGTAACTGTAACTGCAACCTCCTCACTGCTCTCTGTCGTGCAACAGAGGCTCTTCTTTACCTTTTGCCCCAGAGTCACAGGTAGAAATTAAAAGTGGTACCTTTATAGGCAACTCCTGTTATGCCTTGGTAGGTACATCCTTTCTTGTCCCATGCTTGTCTGGCACTTTTAACTTAGTGATGACTCAAGACCATCCTCTGACACTAAGAGCTGTAACTCTGTGTGCCCAGTGCATACATGTGCCCAGTAGTTAAAAGCACGCAGTTGAAAAATATTTCTAGGAACTGAATTGGTAAGAATCCAACCTTCTCCATAATATCGCATCCTGACTTTTAAGGAGGAAAAGTGACAGTGGCCTTTTGAAAGTTCATAAGGCTTTTCCAGTCTTGGCAAGAAAGATGAGGAAGAAGGTTTCCTGCCTTTCCAGTGCAGTGGGGTGTTCCTTGCTCATTTTCCCCACCCCACACTTTTTTTTGCTACTTCTGTCTGTCACTGTTCTGATTTCTCCAGGTTCAAATCAAAACCCCTTTTCTTGGGAGCTCAGGTCAGCACTAGGCAAGGCTTTGGGCATTACCGTTGCTAAGAGCAGCCCGTCCTCTCCGGGTTGCATGCTTGTGCGTTGACAGGGTCAGAGTGTGATTGAAGGGTGAGAGATGCACAAAAGCAGAGAAGGCTTGAAATTAAATAGTCTTTGAAGCTTTTTCTTAACTAGTCTCACTCTGGCACAGACCCCTGCCTTAGGGGGATGATCCAGTGGAATAGCAATGACCTAAAGCTACTGCTCTGCCCACTCAAGCATGCAAGAATGAGAATTTATCTCAAAAATGACCATATGAGAATATTTGGGCTGCAAATAAATGTTTGTAAAAGATGTATATTAACAATAAAAGATCAAGGACTGAATTTTTATTCTGAATAAAATTATTTTTTTCTGAAATCCTGAATGCTGCACAGAAAGAAAAAGTGGAAAAATCCTGGTGGGTGAGGCCTTTATCTCTTCTCTCATTTACTACTAGTGCCAATGGAGTAGCTGTCCTAATTATAAAGAACTTGCCCTTTCAAACAGAGGAGCTGGATTCTGATCCAAATGGCCTTGTAGAAAAGAAATTGCTGAATGAAGTCGTTATTCTAATTAACATTTATGCTCCTAATGTTAACAATGTACTTTTAAAAGGAACCAGTAGCATAGATATTCCTCCTTAAACCATCTAATAGCCTGGTCTGGGTACTGATTTTAATTGCCCTTTGGTTATCAATTTAGACAGATCTACTAGGGGTGATTGCGTTGTAAATCAGATATCTCAAGAAAGTCGTTAATGAGCTAATGAAGGGTAGATGTTTGCAGTAATGAATGGCACAGTTGATAATGCTTATTTAGCCAAGTGGTGTACATAAGAGTTCTGTGTTGTGTGTGGAGAGAAGTGACCATTCACCAGTAACTAGGTAATAATGTATTAGCTATTACTCAGACTGCTCCATGGTTTTATCTTCCACTTCCCAGGATTAGTCCAGTCCCCTGTGCTCTACATCCTTAAACTGCTTCTGTGATTTGTAATTCACAGAACTGTAGTTTGAAGCCCTGCATCTCTGTTTGACTTTGTTTATATATTTCTTGTCTCCCTGAGCATAAATCATAACGACAGCTTAATTGGTTTATATTTCTGAAGCAGTTTGAAATGTGAAGTGTTGCATAATTCTTCAAGGTTGTTATTACTTTGTGACTCTTCCCAACCATTTTCTTTCCAGAATGAAAATGAAAGGGAAATTATTTGCCATTTACAAGAATAAATACAGTGAATCCTGTCATAAGTAATCAGTCAGGAATCACCAAAAAAAATCCAACCTTTTTTCACAGAATTGCACTTTTTAAATGCTCGAACTTTGCATCTCCTTCCTAACACAGTAAATCCATTAACTTCACTGAAAGTGTTTCATTTATGCTCATGTGAATGGAGAATCAGATCTTTGACATCTGTGGCCATGAATAAAGGTCCTGGAAAATACATGTCTTCTATAAAGGTTTTGGTACAGTTAAAACATAGGGCCATTTGATACATTTAGAATTTGAGATTATGGCTTTATTTCATAGGAGCAACATGTATGATTGTACAAGTCTTTAAAGCACACTGTTAGTAGAGATCGGAAGATTCTTTCACTTACAGGTGCATATTCTACCAAAAGAATTTACATGCACTAAACTTTTTTGTTGGTTTTGGTTGTTTGGTTTGGTTTTTGGTTTGATTTGGTTTTTGTTTTTCCCATAGAGCAGTGTTGATTAGAGACTAACCCTCTAGTTTTTCCGTAGGACCTGGCCAGTGTTTGACATTGCCAGAGAATTTTATCGGGCTCAATGTTCAAAAAATAAAGCCACAGAGACAGATGTTTGTGCATTTATTCCCTTTGTTGCTTCCACTAGCTCACAGGGCAGAGTCAAGAGGTATCCATGACAAAGTAGAAAAGTCTTTTACCCCAGAACAGGATTTTAGGATCAGAAATGAAACAGGCAAGGAAAACAAGGACAGCCAACAAAAAGTAGCCTGGGGCCACACAACGTGTCAATGAGAAAGAGAGAGATAAGAAACACTTGGACAGTTGTGCATGTTGGCTTCAATCTGTAATGACTGTGCAGACCACACATCAAAAACATTTGGCTGTCCTTGACCAAGAACATAACAAGCCCAGATTTTCAGCTATTGCTATTTTTTTTTCCTGTGGAAATTATTTAAACGGTCCACCTGACGAATAACAATTCATTTACTCTAGCTCTGTTTTTTGTTATTTCTCTCACTGCCTTCAGGCAATTATGAGATATCGTCTTAGAGACAAAGTGAAAGCTGTCTTCATCTTTTAAAAACCACCCTTTCCACTGTTGATCAGCTAGATCTGAAGCTCTCACTGGTGTAAACTCCATTTGTGTTATTTTTTTCCAGCGTAAATTAAGGGCAAAATTTGAACCATCAGCTGCAATAACACTTAGTTCAGTCAGCACTGACCACTGCCTTTCTCTGGTTCTGTGTCTGCAGAGACCTCCATTACCAATAGGGAACATAAGATTTATTCGCACTGTGTAAGGTGACTATCTAGGACAATCTGCAGATGCTTTTTTAGGCACATAAGGCAAGGATTCCCTTCGTACCTCTCCAATTGACGAGATAGATAGCTTTCTCTGGTAGCAGCTTGAATAAATGAATACAAAACTGATTGACTACAAGGATCTCTTTTTTTTTTCTCAAAAAACAAGTTGAATAAATTGTCAGATGAAATTAACAGTCTAGAGCGCCGTCTTGAGGTTGTCAAGGAAGTCGGAGACAACAGGTTTCCAACTGTAACCCAGAGAAAATGCCACTGCAAAATTGTAAAAGTTGTCTATAAAAGCAGCCTTTAAAATAAGACTGAATTCCTATGAAAAAAGAAGGAAACACAGGACTAATCAAACCGGGGTTGAGGGGCATTAATCCAGAATCTTGTCTCAGGCGAAAAACAGATCAGGCAGTTCTCAGGATGATAAGACCTCCACGATACACATTTTTGAATAACCTTCACTGGGTCCCTATTCTCCTATATGTAGCATTTTCAGATCTGTAGCAACTATGGATTGATTTAACATGCAGGTAACCTCTTAAAATTTCTTTGTATAGTAACTGTATGTTTTTGAAACTCATTCTCATTTTTGACTCAAAACTTGATCTGAAACACAAGTTCTACAGTTTAATTAATTTAATTAATTTAATTTTTACAACTGAAAGACATTTGATTTTTATTATAGGGAGTTTATAATTTTCTTTGCTTTCCCCAGAACACCTTTTATTTCTGTAATTTTTTTCCCTAAAAAACTCTGGGCCAACGCTCTATGCAATAAAGTTCTTAAACGCATGACTGAGCATTTGCATTCCACATCATTCCATTCCTTCCATAAGCTGCCTTCCAGTTTACAGTTCTAGCTTTGCTTGTTATTTATCAGGAGGAAGCTGCCACTGTATAGTGAGCTGTCTTTGGTAATGCTAGTATCTCTCTAGAAAAGGTAGTCATTTTACAGCCTGATGGTTCCCTGATTTGCATTTATCAATAATAAATTTAATCTAACCTGATGCCTTCCCATACACTTATATTTTTTTTTCTTTTTTTTGCTCCTTCTGAAGCTTCAGAAGCATCCACTTCTGTGGCCCAGACTAAACTAGATAAAATTTTGTCTAGAAATGCTCTTAGTCTTTTCTCGTATTTCCTTCCGATATAATTTGTAAGGGTGTCAAACCATATAAGCACTACTGTCAAAAGAGCAAGACTCTGCTGCAAGCTGTTCTCTAAAATGGCAAAGGACTTCTGCAACCACCTCAGCAATAATGTGTAAATTATACAAAATCAGAGTTGAAGGGAAGTAGGCAACCTCACAGTTTGCTAAGCTTGAATCTTTAAGTGATGGCAGAAAGCAATAGCACAATTCGGGTGTTAGGACCTTGGTTATTAAAGGTCTGAATCATGTCACCTGTCATTAGCCATCTGAAAGGTGTCTGGACCTTCTTGTGAGGTCACAACCCAAAATATGTACATTTCCAGAGGCCAGTTCATCCTATTTATTAATAAGATCACTACCCAGAGCAGGTGGGTAGAGATGGTTACTTTTTTTATGCAGCAAAAGTGAATGAGTTAAAACCCTACCTTCTATTATCATTTAGAGATCAGACACAATGGCAAGTGATTACTCAAGAGTTAAATCCAGACAACAGTCAGTTCACAACGAGAAAAAATGTAAGTGCTGTGGAAAGAAATATCTCAGTATCTCTGTGTATCTGCAGCAAAGAGTATACTGTTTAGGAATTGAACCATGTCTCTCTAAGGGGAAAGCAGAGGTTTCGGACTAACTGTACCACTACTTTTTAGAAACTGAGGTCAGATGACAGGATTGCTTTAAAATGTACAAAATACTATACATTAGTAACTAATATATTTATCAAGCTGTGTTGTTGCACAGTCTTGTTCCAATATACTGCATTCAAACCTCTGTGACTATTGCTTGTGAAGTCCAAATGCCCTTTCGTCTTAATTATTAATTCCCATCCCTTTGTCCATTATTTTCCTTATCTAAGTATAGGCAGCCCGTTAAAGGGCTTTATCTGGATTTTTCGTTTTAGTGTGCTGCGCTCAGTGTAAGATCAAAACATGGAAGTTAAAGGTCATTACGTATTTGCTGGTGGTTGGGAGATCTGTGAAAATGTGCATATGATAAGCAGTCTTCTCTCTTCCAGCATATTATCCACAATTGATTTGTTCTGCTTCTCAGAGAGAAATACAAACTTGAAGAATATTTGGGAGAAATAAGGTCAGGACCTTAATCTTTGAGGAATTCTAAAGCAAGACAGTTCCCTCACCATAGCCACCTCCACCTGGACTTAACGCAGAGTGGTTTATAGTTACTTTATCTGAAACGTACTTACACCTTCAGCCCGTGGGATTTCCAGGTCTGACAGGAAAACTGTTATTTCCCAGCTGTGAGAGATTAAGGGCTCAAGAGGGTTGTATCTATTCACATGGTTTGGTCTTGGTAGGAATTAAAGGGATGATGAAAACAGTTCAGGCAGTATCTGATTCTGTAAAGGTGAAATTGTTCTTTCTCTTTGCTTCTTATACTTTTACACAGATATTTTTTTGGTGTTTGTCTCACTTATATGCCTAAATTTGCAAATGGGCTACTGCAAATAGCTAAAGGATTAATTAACAAAATCTATGGAATTAAGAATACTTTTAAGATAAAACCACCCTAGTACTTTTAAAAAAATACTTAAAAGAATAAGCAGCTATGTAAAATGGAACTATGGAAACAGAGGTGAAGAAAACTTAGAAGTTGGAACTCTCTGAAATGCACTAAAGCACGAAGTGACATTTTGGGTTTTTTTTTTAACTGAGACCTGACTTTGTATGCCTTAATTTTAGGGTCTTCAAATTTTCTCAAAATCAGAATTGTTTTAGGTCACCACCTATGCAGATCTAAAATACCATCTCGGTATCTTAAGGTTACAAAAAATGGTTTGCTATTGATATTTATCTTGAAAAATACTATTTAAGAAATCAAAAGCAACTCATGGATCCTTACTTTTACAGTCTTTCACAGTCTTCCTGGAAAAGAGATATTGTTATGGTGGGCAGTTGGGCTTCAACAGCAAGAGAAGAGCAAGTCTGTCATTTTGGAAGGTTTGACAGTCTGTCTGTCTCCATTCCTGTATTTGTGAATTTAGAAACTTCCTTTGCTATTGCATTCATTGGAGGCCAGAACACTCCTGGGCAAAAATCCACAGCTATAATTAGTGATTTAATTTTAATGTAGATGAATAGACAATCCTGAAGCCAGTTATTAAAATGTCATTAGTTGACACAGAAGTTAGAATATCTGCCTAATGTCTGTTAGCAGAAGCTACAGAGACCAACCCAAATGAGAATTCTGCCTGGGGAAGGGCCACAGCAACACAAGGCATCAAAAATCTCCCTGCCTCTGGGAAACAGCTGGACAGCCCCTGCCAGAAAATGCTCAAGTGTTTGTTGGGAATACATAGGCAATAACTCTGACCTCTCTTCTCTAGCAGAACCCTGAGATCTCTGGAAAATATTCCTTTTGAGTAGCTTTAGCCATAGGTAAAGCCCAACACAGTTAGAAAATAGCAAGGGTGGAAAACAGACTTTGTAACTAGTAGCCCTGGGGATCTCTAGATCCAAGAAGTATGGAATTAGTTCTGTATATCATCTGTAACTCATTCTGACAGCATTCCCAAAGTAAATAAATTTTAATTTGTATTTTTAATTCAGACATTAATGTAAGAGTGAGGCTCAGACAACTAAGCAATCTGGATTCAAAGGCTTAGTTAGAAAAAGAAGGGCAAAGACTTCTTTGGGTTCTTCAGTATCTGGCTGACCATAGAGAAACTAAAAGTAGCAGCAAAGATCTTAGTGAAAGTGTAAGTTTGCTCATAAATATTTCAGAAAACACAATAGAAGTTAAGAACTGTTGTTGAAAATTGTAATAAAAAATCTACATATTTTTTCCCCTAAATCCCAAGAGATCTGTAGTATGACTTTTCCTGGCCTCTTTGCCATCTTAATGACAAAAGATAATGAGTAAAAATAATACCAATGTAAATCTAAAATCTAAAGGCTTTAGAAGACTTAATTTTTTAATTCCACAAATTTTGGCACCACACTAAGAGTTCTGCAACTTTGATCTGTCAAGCAGCATTGCAAAACCATCATGAAAATGTGTGAATCCAAGAACAAAATCTACTCACCCAACTCTACAGCAGTGATTAAAAAAGCCCTAATTATAGTATAGTCACCCGTCAAAATAAATTACTCATTCAGGGTGAGTGGGTGAAAATAAGTTCCCTAGGCTTCCTTAAGGAGGTGGTAATTGTCTTGAATTTAGTTAAAATACATCATTAATTATATTTAGCAATGTCTATGTACTACTTTCCTCTTTGAGAATGTCATAAGATGATTGTAAGCATTTTGCGAGAAGGCTTTTTGAGTTTTAAAATATTCTATACTTGTGTATTTGTACTGCAGAACATGTTTCATGACATACAAAAGAATGCTCTAAATGACATGTACAGGTGTCCAGAAATGTTAGAATAAAACAATTTCATAAGAAGATGGTAATTGTTTGGACCTACTTCCACAGCAAAGTGTTGTGTGGATGTGAAGTGAAAGCATGGAGATGCCACATGGTTGGTTTTCGGAGATGGACACAGAGTTTAGGAGGTCCATGGAGCCTGCACTTAGGAATTCTTCCTGTCTTCAGCATCCATTGCACACAATAGCAAATCCTTCAACGAGGATGCTTATGACCCATTCACCTGGGCTGTGTTGGCCATGAAAGTGTACTGCAAGGTTTGAGAGATCACCAAACACGTATGGTCTTACCCTGCTGGTTCTACTGCCTCTGTGTTGGGCCTGCCCTAAGCAACACCAAAAACATGGGCTTTCTTTCCTGCTGTCTCCTGGAAGCTGCCAGAAACCTACACTTAAATTTGCATCCAAATGTGTGGGCTCCAGACTGCAGCAGATTTGAGCCTGACTTCCCAGGGCTTGAAGGCTGTGGGCCACTGCAGATGGAGATACTGTTTTTAGATCTCCCTTCATTGCTGATTCCATATCTGGTTTTTTGTTGTTTTGTTTGTTTGTTTTTTTAATATAATTTAGATGATGTTCAGACACCTTTGTTATATGTGACAGGCCTGTAGTCATAAACAAATGCAGCTATCATCTTTGAATCAAATAATAAAATATTCACATTTATTCACATTATTATTTTAATTAAAAATTAAGCTAATTTCTGCCTACCTAACACTATATACCATTGCAATCTGTTATTTTTCCATATGTATTTGTTTGTGAGCTGTTAAAATACCGAATGGAACTCTTATATCGAGACAACAATTAGACTTCGTATCAGTAGTGAGTGGCCATGGAAACATTATGTAGAGATTTAGCATTCATCATAACATTTGCAGTTATTGTTCTAATAACTGAAAAATAAGGTTTGTCTTTCATTTCCTGGAGTTGTGGCTGACTCACGCAATTTTGACTGATAATTCAGCAATTCAAAGTTGTATAAACAGTACAGAGAGATCAATCTAAATGAGGGTGCTGAATAAGCAGAAGCAGGGGTGTGTTTGTTGCTGGGTATTGTTTCATCCCACTCTAAAAATAAGTGTGAAAATGAATGTGCATCTCATTCTGGGCTCAGAATCTGAGTCACACTGTAGTTGGAAGTATTCACATTAAAAGCTTTTGATTCTGGCACACCTCTCATTTTCTGTCAGATTATTCATTCTTACTATAATTTCCTAATTTCTTAGCACCACTTTTAACTTTTCGTAAGACTTACATTTTTGAAGTAGACTTTTTCATTTCTTGGATGAAATCAGTGAAGCTTAAGGAGCCAAGGACTCTCCCCACAATCACCACATTCCTCCACAATCTGAAGGTTCAGGCTGGCCGGTTCCAGGAGCTACGGGAACACGTTCTCCTCCACAAACAGGGATGCAGACCTGGCAAAAAGCTCTTCCTCACCCTTCCCCATGCAGAAGGGTGGAAAGAAAGTAGAGATGTCAGCTATATGCTGCATTTTGGGTTCTTTCCTCACAGAAGGGGAGAGGAGCTGGGAGACTGACAGCAAAGGTGATCAGCAAGGCCAAGCAGAGCAAAGTGCAGATCAGTCCCTACAGTGTAGGTCAGTCCCTACAATGTGGTGCAAGGTGGAGCCCAGCATCCTGGGACACAAAGGTATAACTGCTTCCAGTAATCGTATAGTGACCGTCAGTAGATCTGAGTCTTGTTATTATCTCAGCATGACGATTCTTCTTCTTCTTTACTACCACCCTAATGCTTTGTCCTTTTTTCTTCCATAAGGGCTTACCTTTTCTCAGGAAGCAATGTAGGATCTGTTGCTTCATCATCAAACACTTCATCGATAAAACAAAAGTTTTGCTACTTCCTGACACAAGCGAACTCAGGTTAAGAAAAAAAAAAATAGCCTTTCTGTCTTCCTCATTTCCTCCTTTTTCTTCTTCTGACTTTCTCACTTCCTGATCTGGTCTCTGTCATCAGGCTAACCTCCCCAGTAATTTTCCTTGACCTCTTTGCAGAATCCAGTAGACTTTTTCATGCAGCTTAGTGCTGGCAAGGAATACTTGGTAATTGTTAACTGTGCAATGGCTTCCAAGCTCTTTCGGCAGCAAAGAGATTGGGTTAGGCCAACTCTCCAGTGTTCAGCTGCATTCAGAAACAGGCTGGGAGCACTGGGGCAATCGGGCACAGCAGAAAGATGGATTAAGCTGTGGTGATTTTCCTGCAATTAAATACTCGTTCTGCACTGCCTGTCTGCGTGAAGGCTTTTAGTCAGGTCCAGCGCAAAGAGCTTAGCTTAACCTTTGCCGGCTTAAACTGCCGTCCTGACTTTGTGCTGGGGTGGCAGAGAAGTGTGCAGATTTTTTTAAAGTACAATGAGTTGGCAGCTGAGTAAGAGAGTGACTGCACTGAGTCAAACCAAGGGAAAGTGTAGCCCCGTACTCTGTTTCTACTACTGCCCCTTGGTAGATGTTAAGGCAAAAACATGTAAGAACAGGGAAGCCATGCAGAGATATGTTCCCCGTTCCACCTATCTATATTGTATGGAACCCTTGATTCAGAATTTGTATTTCACATTTAATAGGCTTTCATGGGTTTTTTTCTTCTATGACTTTGTGTAATTGCTTTTTGACTGTATTCGTGATACTGGCAGTATCTGACAGTGAATGCCATTATTCTCCTGTGCTATGTGAAAAAAACACACTTCTTTTGCTTGTTTTAAACCTGCTAATTTCATTGGGCATCCTCTTGTTCTCATGTAGTGAGAAGCCAAGCATCCATTCATTTATTTTCTAGGCACTTTCCCAGGGCTCTCCTGATTTTATACATATCTGCCATATCCCCTTTCAGTTGTCCCATTTCCAAGCTGAAAACTCCAAATCAATTTAAGCAGTTCCAAGCTCTAATTGCCCTTCTTTCATCCCCCATGTAATTTTTGAGAGGCAAGTACCAGAACAGCAGGCAGTATACAAAAGGGAGGGTACTATGTGGATTTGTATAGTGCTACAAAGGTGTTCTCTGTTTTGTGCTCCATTCCTTTTTTTAAAGCTCTTAACTGCTGATTTTTTTGACTGCCAATGAGCATAGGATTTATTTTTTTCTATCACTAAGATTTATTCTTTTTTAAAAAATTATTTTTATTAGCTGGAGTTTTGCTTTGTTTGGTCGTTAGTTTGGCTTTGTTTGCTTGTTTGTTTTTTAAATTAAACACAATTGAAATTATTTATTTGGTATGCTTTTTGTACCTACAGGAAGGTGAATTTCAGTAGTTTATGATTAGTGTTTCAACAGTAGCATCTTGAACCAGCCCTGTCCTTTGCTCAACAAGATGGAAAAGACCTGGTTTTATCAGAAATTTTCCAAACATCATTGCCACAAAAGTTATGGTTCTTAAACATTTAGTGTCTGCATTATGCTTAGATATGACAATTGCTGAGGCTTTATGAGAGTCTACCATTAGCTTTAATGCTAATTTCTAAGGCTTAGGTAAGGAATTTCGAGACACTGAGAAACTCTTTTTGATAGAAGATACAGTTTATAATGATTCTAATTTTTATTTAGTGGGGGGTTGCTCCTTTATTGAAATTGCTGGGTCTCATCCTATACATATTTTCCTTTGGAACTGTACAGATTCTTTTCATCATTTTTATGATGCACTGATTATGTCAATATCTATGGACCAGTTTCTTATTTTTCTTTGCACTGCTTACACATGTTTGAACTAAAGAGGGATAGATAGGTACATAGATAGAAATTAATAATCCAAAAATAACTTTTAAATCAATGGCTACTGGATCATAAAGCAAATAACATGCTATCTGAGAGGACAGAAGTGGGGAATTATACTGCATTTTCAGTTGGAAAGTGAAAGAGTTAAATCCTTTGTCTCCTAATCTTAAATGCGCATTTTGTTTCTTATATTTTTATATATGCAGTATTCATAGCAATTTTTTGTTATGAATTTTGTCTCTGTCTCCCATTAATGCATGCAGACAGTCAAAATGAAAAAGTGCTTAATATCCAAAAATAGAATGAATATGTCCTTCATTTAAAACATCATATTTTCATATCTTCAGGATATTAGCATTACTGCTAATTACTGCAGCACTCAATTCTGTGTGACAATGGCAAAACTAAGAACAAAGAAAAAAAGCCAAGGTACTGCACTTTTAGTTTCACGGTTTGGATCACACTGGTCCTATAACCCTGGGATTTGTGTGCTGATATTTATGAAATCAGTGGAAAACAGTGCCCTCTTCACAAGTTTTGTGAAGCTTGTGGCATCTGTGGCACTGATTAACTTTCGGACTGGTAAAATGGCTTAGGTCAGGGAGTAATGTTTTAAATTGGATCCTTTTTTTCAAAATATGTAATATTTCAGACATCCAATCTCACCAGTAGAAGTAACATGCCCTTAAGGAAATACAAAAGTAGACTTCCAACTGAGCACTGCCTTCAGGACTGTTGGTTTTCAGGTACTCTCAAAATACCCTGCAGTTTCAGAGCTTAGAAGTCTGACTGTGACCAGATCTGATTTTTACCTATTTTGGAAGTACGGTTTGTGAGCGGATTGATGCAGATTTCCCTTCCCCACCTTAGACCCTAAATCCTGCTCCCTGCTTTGACCCTGGGAGTCAGAGAGCCCTGCAGGCTTCAGGAGGGATGGTCACAAGCAGCCATACAAAGTCACAGCTCATTGCCGTATGGGCACTGGGGCTCTGCGGTAAACCTGCTGCCACCTCCTAAAATCCAAAGTTGATCTTCAGCAAGTCAGTTTTTCATTGTGCCATCCCTAAGCCCGGAGTGGGTACAAGGGCCATTTAACACAGCAAATTTTTCTAGTGTATTACAATTACAGAAACACCTGTTATGAGTATCATTTTGCTAAACCACTGGAAAAAAAATAATTGAGTATTCAGTAGTTGCAAGACTGCTCAACTACTTGCCTGTATTGGGGTGGTTTGTGTGACACAGGAATATTAGTAACACAAATAATTTTTACTGTGCCTGCAAAATGCCTCTTATGATGGTTTACTCTGCAGATATAACATAATTCTTTATCTGTGTCACGCTCATATGAGGTTAAATTATTTTTTGACAGTTGCTAGTATTACTTGATTGCTCAGAAGACCTTGTGGGATAAAAATTTTAAAAATGGTCATATGGTCTACAAAGACTTTCAGGAACTTAATATCCTTACATAGGTTCTTTTTTATTTGGAAAAGTTTCTCAGAGCTGGACAGTATTTTTAGTTTCCCATGCTATCTGCTGCAAGTCTACTTGTAAGGCAACGTGTTCGCTGCCCCTCAATGCAGCTTGCAAATGAAAAAAAGATAACTCTGCATAAATATCATGGTTTTGTCTTTATGTCTTATATTACTCTTAATGTTTGCTACTAGAAAGGAATTGCTATTTTTGAATGTATTCTTTTATTTAATTATTTTAATATTTTATTTTTAACATTATTTTTAAAGACAAAGTTGAGGTACCAGTAAGAAACTGGTTTTGAGACTAGATATGCTACAAATACAAACATTGATTGGTAAGCCCAGACCATGGTCCATCTAATCTAATAATCCTTCTGACAGAGGAGGTTGCCAGAAATTTCATGAGAGACAAACAGAGGGTAATCTGTCAGCCACCTTAAATCTTCTCAGAATTCCTCCTTGTACTTTGAGATAATTTTAAGCCCGAAAGCATAACGTTTCAACTTTCTTTGAAAATACATTAGCATTAACTATTATAAATCGGGAGCTCATGAATAGCAAAAATCTGACAAATATGAAAATGAGAAAGTGAAAGCTTTACTGAAAACTTCAAATCTCTGAATCAATGAAAGAGTATTTACCTTCTAAGCAGTTGGGAGAATTTGGAGGGTGGTGAAAATGACATAGTATTGCCAATAACCAATACTTCTATGGTCCTTCTGATCCTTGAGAAACCCTTGTATTGTGCCATAAATATTACGAAACTAATTTGACCTAACTAATGGTCTGAAATAAGAAAAAAGCTCTGGTATGTGGCCTATTCGTCAGGTATTTGGATGAGAGAAATGTTGACTTACCCTGTTAAATTTTCAGGAAGTGTTAATATGGTATAGCCTTTTGGGCATAATTTGATCACTAGTGCTACCACCAAGAAAATCGATTACCATTTCATGAAAGGTGAATATTTAACTTTGCGCAAAACTTTTTGAACTAATCTTCATATTAGCTGATCAACCAGATCCTACCTTAAATAATCCAAATAATCTGAGACAAAAGAAGAAGCAGAAGTATATGTATTTCTGCAAGTTTACGTGTTATTCTTTTTCTCTCCTTTCCAGACAACTACTACGGCACTCCGAAGCCTCCAGCAGAACCAGCTCCATTGCTGTTAAATGTGACAGATCAGATCCTCCCAGGTGCCACTCCCGGGGCTGAAGGCAAACGTAAGAGGAATAAGTCTGTGAGCAATATGGAGAAGACAGGTATTGAACCACCGGAGGAAGAAGAGGAAGAAAGACCTGTGGTCAATGGAAATGACGTGACAGTAACACCAGGTCTGTTCTTTCTTCTTACTTTGCAATGTATTTCTGTTATTCATACAGTCCTCACTTACCTCTTTCTGCAGTGAGAATATGCATGTCCAGGTAAGGATGTTCTTGCAGAACTGAAAGACAGGAATCTTGGATACCAGGATTTCTCTCAAGCCTCAAACAAGTTACTTAACCTCGATTTTGGGGAGTCACCTCACATCAAATACCATAAAGGTATCTGTCTCTCAACTAGTCACTTTGAACCCTATTTATAGGCCAAAGAGAAAAATATCTGCTTTCTGAATACAGTTCATGTGATCTGTTTGAGATTTCTAAGTTAGAGAATCAATCACAAGTGCCTGCTTCTCTCCATTGACTAGAGAGGGAGTCTAGAGAAGTGTAATTTGGTCAACTGAGTGCAGTCTCTGTGTTTCGGGTCTCCTTTTTCTCAAGTGCTGATAGTCACAAAATAATTCACTACATTATAAAGTGAACTTTTGTAAATTGTTATGAAATTTAGCAATATTCTGGAAGAATAAGTTGTCATCATATTAATGAATTTGTGGCACTGCAAATGAAACTCAGCTGGCTGTACTATCAGGAAAGACTCTTTTCAGCGATGTTCCAGATCTTGCATAAAGCTGATAAAGATTTCGGATGTCTAGTCCTAAAAGGCAGCTGTTGCTTTACCCCTTGGATCCCAGCAGTTCAGAAAAAAAGGGGCTTGAAATAGAATCATAGAATCATAGAATGGCAGAACCATTTTCATTGGAAGAGACCCTCAAGATCATTGAGTCCAACCATTAATAAAGATACTGACTGGTATCCTGCATGAGAACACTCCAGCCTTTTTCAAAGCAGGGAATCATCTTCCCCTTCATCATTTTACAGTATTTAAAAAAATTTATTCTGAAATACCACTGGTTCAAGTAGGAAATTACAGAATTCAGGCTTTTCTATATCTCTGAGAAAAAACTCTGTGAATCCTTTTCATGAACTTAGAAATTCTGAAACAAATTATTGAAGTCTGTAGTGACAATCATATGGTTGAGAAGATTAAAAGGAATGTTGCAAATTCTTTAAATGTATAGGTAAATGTGAAACAAAAAATCTACTACCTAATCCTGTAAGCACTGTAAAAAGGATTTTCATACTGCAGGTTCTATATATACTTTTTTTTTCTCCTACTGCATTAGAAAGTACATCAAATTGAATATCTCCCCATCAGGGATGTATTTGCTACATGTTTTTCTGTAGTTGTTGCCTAACATTATATACAAGGGCAAATCCCTGTGCAGAATCCATCCTCCTGTACAAGGAGGGGAGCAGGGCAGGTGGGGTGAGGGTGGATCTCGTTCTCCCCTCTCAGCTCGTCAAAGGTCTGCAGCATCGCTCCCTGGCCGTTGCCATCACAGGCTGTACGAGCCTTGCTCATCCCTTCCACGCAACGTTGCGTCCGTCGGCAATGCCCTGGTGCTTTAAACCTTTCCTACACAGCTAAGCAGAAAAGGCTGGAGCCCAGAAATCCTTACATAAAGCACCAGCACTGGCTCTGTTGCCAGGATACTTCCCCAGCAAAAGAGGCAAAGGCAGGATTTGCTCTTTGATATGTATTGTAGAAATCATTAGAAAGATCATTCTTTGCTATTATTCGAAATGTGCCACATAACAGACCATTGCTGAGAAGCAATTTCCAGGGCAATATGTTTCAGCTCAAACTGGATCAAATGGCAATGTTTACCTGCTTTTCTCCTTGCACTGTACACCCATAATTCATTTCTCCCAGACAAATTCTATGTGAACGATGACTAGGCAACACCCAAGAAACAGTCGCTGGCATGCGCTGTGTTAAAAAATGAAATAGATGAGCATCGGTGTAAGAGAGCCCCCCCTCCTCCCCCTCCTTGTCCCCACAAAGTAATTCCTGTAGGTGTGGCCAGCAGAACAAGCAGCGCCTGTGTTGGCTCTCATGGTTTCATAAGCAGGGTTTTGTTGTTCACTTACACTGATTGAGGACTTTGGGGATTGTAGCAAAGCAGCTCTGTACATACATGCTGTGTTGCCTTTGTTGGGCAGTGTAGCTCCCACGGACCCTGTTTCTGCAGTCATTTTCTCTGTGAGCTGACACGGTCTTAACTGCCTCTAAATTGTGTGTTCCTTTGTAGTTTTTGTCTTTTCGCAATCAGGAAAACCATAACATGTTAATTCCTTCCTTCTTTCTTTCTTTCTTTCTTTTTTCTTTTCTCTTTTTTCTTTTTTCTTTTTTTTTTCTTTTTTTCTTTTTTTTAACTCCTGGTGGAGGGAGCAATCAAGTTTTTATAAAGAACCAACCAAGGCAGGATTTTTGTTGTTTCCAATTCTTTTAGAAAGTGTATTCTATATTAAATGCTTCACTTTTAATGGGAGTCTTTTATTAAATATAGGACTCTTGGGACATCTGAAGCATTGATACATTTTTTATAGATCCTCAGCAACGTAATGACTTATTAATTACCAAAGGTATCAGAGTGCTTGCAAGGCAAAGGGCTGCTGTGACACCTAGTACTGCTAGGTTGAAATAGTAACAGATCTAAGATGAATCTGAATAAAATAAACCTGTCTTTATCAAGCCAATTAGTGACATTTGTAGTTGCGGAGATTTTTGTGCTTTGGTCTCATTTTTAAGACCACTTTTTAGTGTCGAGAAAATCTGTGCATCTGTTGAGCTTTATTAGTAGGAATCAATTTTTCATTAATTCACTTCCACATGCCTTGCTTCGTCGGCCATCAGATTTCTCTCGGACAGTTGTATTTGGACAGCCTGGAGATTTTCACCTGTGCTCCATAATTGTCTTCTTGTTAATTTGTACTGCCTAACGTTTTTATTCTTTCTGATTTTTGTCACCTGTTTTCAGCCCAAAACCCAACAAGAAGCCTTCTCACTTCTTTAGGATGAGGCTTTTGGCCATTTTAGAATGGACCGCGCTCAGTCCTTCATCCTGGATCAAGTTCTCTCAGGACACAAAAGTATTAGTTGAGTGATGGGATGTATCTCATTCAATTTCAGTATTATATGCCTGAATTACTTACTTTTTGTTTGAGCTACTTGTCTCTGCTCTATATAAAGTAAAGAGACAGGGGGAATTCGAAAGGGTAAGAGAGAATACCTGTTTTATATACCTATTTTATGGTATCACCTCTGCAATATAGAATGTTTAACTTAGCCTACAGATGCACAGAAGCCTAGATTGCTAAATTTGAAGCAGCATATGAGCAAGATAGTTTCTAGATTAGCTGTTAAGATGGCCAAGTCTAGAGTTAGCATTGGGTTTCCCACATCCAGTGCAGTTGCCCACATTACTGGACTTGTGGCTGTTCTGGGTTGGGTCTCTGCCATTCACTGAGATATCTTGTATCTGAGAAGCCTTTCCTGATGGACACTGCGTTGAACGGAACCATTTCTGTAAATCCCAAGCTTTAACAAAAGAGGTAGAAAGAATCTTGGTTAAATTGCAACCTACTTGTCAGACATTCAGTTTTCACTGCAGTTGCAGTTTGTGTCTGCAGAGAATTAAGTCAGTCTCCTTCGCAACCAAAATCATGATTTGACACTGTGTTGGTTGTGTCACATTTGTTTCACACTTCTGACTGATTAAGTATTTATCATCCAAACTCCAGAAGAACCAAAGGATGCTTATATATGTGCATTAATCTGACATTACTTGAGCAATGATAAGTTGCACCCAGAGAATGAAATTTCTGGCAGGCTCAAATTAATTGGAGGATAAGATATGACATAGAGTTTCAGAATGATCGTTCCATGCCTTAGGTTGATAATGAAGCAAAAGGCTAGAGTCCCAATGCCGTCAATCACCACGCAAGGTGCAGTAATCCCAGGCAACAAGTTGAGCTTATTCTTTTATTTTTACACAGCAAAGACAGCCAGAAGCATGAAAATAATACACAGGGCATCCAAGAGCCTTGAGATTTTACAAAATACAAAAGTTGGTATCCATTGATGTTTCTGTTGTAGCTGTGTTCTGCAAACTCAATTTATCACAACCTATGTTGTGATAAGTCACAACCTATGACCTACAGAATACCCCATGCTCAACCAGTCTCCATATCTCCTGTTTTCCTTCCCCTACATCGGCACCGAGTTCTTATTGTTAGTAGTCGGGGGAACCATGTCTCCATGCAAAGCACCAAAACCCAAGTATGGCTACAGCGCTGTGGAAAGGGAGAAGCTCCAAGGCTGCAGCGTGATATTTTCACAAGAAAATAGATGCACGTAGCTTGGCAAACAGGAGTTAAATTACTCTTGTATCCAACAGTTATTTAAAATGGATGGGCTGTTTCCTGTGGAGAATTTAACAAATTAGTCATTTAGATACAATAAGTGTATAAAGAGCTGCAATATTTTCCTTCAGAGCTGCTTAAACCATTCCATAAATTAATATTTAATAATATTTCCTTTAATTTGTTCTCTGATGATATTGCTTAGGTCATCTAAGTTTTGGAAGAAAAGAATAAATTTTTAAACTTTACTGCATGACTAATCTGCAGCATTAAAGTAAAGGGATAAAGTGACAAGGTCCTACTACATGTTTAGATGGCAAATTTCAAGAGTTATGCTGTAAATAATAGAAACATTTTAAAGTGCAAACAACAGCATTGATGAAAGCTCAAATTCTGACATTATCTGTCATGGTTTAACGCTAGCCAGCAGCTAGGATGACACAGCCAATGTCTCATTCCCTTGCCAAGTGGGATGAGGGAGAGAATCAGAAAGGAAAATAAACCTTGTGGGTTGAGACAAGAACAGCTTAATAGGACAGCAAAATATAATAATAATAATAATAATAATAATAATAATAATAATAATAATAATATCAACAACAACAACAACAATAATAGAATATACAAAACAGTAATGCACAATGCAACTGCTCACCACTCACGACATGGACAGCCTGTTTGATCTGGAGTACTAGTATTTGCCCCTTTGGACAACTCTAATTTATATACTGAGCGCGACATCATAAGTTAAGGATTACACCTTTGGCCAGCTTGGATCAGCTGTCCTGGCTTTGCTCCCTCACAGCTTCTTGTGCATCTGTCAGAGCATGGGAAGCTGCAAAGTTCTTGANCGACATGGACAGCCTGTTTGATCTGGAGTACTAGTAGTTGCCCCTTTGGACAACTCTAATTTATATACTGAGCGCGACATCATAAGTTAAGGATTACACCTTTGGCCAGCTTGGATCAGCTGTCCTGGCTTTGCTCCCTCACAGCTTCTTGTGCATCTGTCAGAGCATGGGAAGCTGCAAAGTTCTTGACTACCCTGCATCTACCAAAATGTTGGTGTATTGTTGGCATTCTTCTCATACTAAATCCAAAACACAGCTACTAGAAAGAAAATTAACTCTATCCCAGCTGAAAACAGGATGCTATCATGACGTAGCTACTGTTTTTTTGTTTTTGTTTTTTTTTTAAATGGTCACCATATTGGCTAAGAACTGTATAGAGAATATGTTATATCAACCAGTAATATTTTAACTGCTGGTATTTGGAGTTGGAGTACTACAGAGATGAACTCACCATATTTAATGATAAGTAGGTATTTTTAGCACACACATTATCTTGTTCTCAAAGTTCTTTGTATTCCACGTATGAAATAACTCGATGATGCTTTACTGGTGTCTATTCTGTCACTCCCCAGGACACTCACTCTTGAGATATTGTGCTAAACTGCTTTTGAAAACTCGACCATGTAATTTGTTTTGTGGTGAGATGGCAGCTCTAGTAGGCTATTTCACTTGCCATAAAGTCAACTGATTAGGTTTTTTTAGTGACTAAAATACTTCTGGACACATATTATGGTACAGTTTTAGGATCTCTTTTATATCATATTGTCTGAAGATAAATATTTGCACTCAAACTGTATTACTGTGATATTTCAAACTTTATTTATACGTTTAAGACACTGCTAGTTTTCAACCAGAACTCCTATTTTTTTTTTTTTTTTTTTTTAAATCAAGCATTATATATGAACATATATTAGCAGTAAGGTGAATCTACCTTGCCTGGAGTATGTGAATGGCAGATACATATAACAAAAAATAAGATTATACCTTGTGCCTGTATTCCAGATAAATGTGACTGGGCTGTTCTTAATGTTATTAGATGGTGTTAGGCAATTCTACCTCAATTACTTGGGCTTTAGTCATCATGATGCCTTCTCCATTATCAAAGTAAGCTATTAAAAGATAATGATCCAGGAATTAATAATTCATGAGATTGGCTTTAAAATAATTATATTTTAAAGCTGTTAAATAAGCATTAGGTTTTTTTTTTCCGCCACTATATTTTGATAACAATCTCCATCTCTTCCAGCTCAGAATATTTTTTCTAATCCTCAAGGCTTAATTTTCAAATTTTTTCTTCCATCACGATGGCTCAGATTTGTTAATATAGTTACTGGAAATCAAGAGTCTGACATCATGAGATCTGTTGAAAATAAGGTCTTGAGAAAGAAGACATATTACAAATACCATGGTGGAATCCCAAGACACAGAAATGTCACCACGTCTGTGCTTTCTCAGCCCAATTGACTGATCATTAGACATTGTGTGTGATACAACTGCGCTCCAAATTTATTTGTTCTACTGCAGTCGTATGTACTGTGTGGCCTTATGTCTTGTCTTCAGTGTACAGTATCCTTCCTATAGTAGAAATGTGGTCAAGACTGAATGTATCCTCAGGTATACAACTCAGATCTGTCAATGATGCTTGAGACAGATGAGAACTTACTTTTGCTTTGCAGAGACAAGAGCAAAAAACCCAAAGAATTTATAGCAATTGCATTGTCCTATTCACAGGCGAAGTGGAGACTGTGTATACTCTCTGCTTTGCAGAAAGCTTTTACGTATTTGAAAATGCTTCCCCTCTCCATCAGTCTTTTCTCCTCAAAACTGAAAACATCTGGTTTGCAATCTTTGCATACTTCCAACTTTTTGGTTTTGTTCTGGGTTTTTGTGAGTTTCTTGTAGTTTTTTGTTTGTTTGGGGGGGTTGTTTTGTTTGTTTGTTCATTTGTTTGTTTTTCCTTTTCTATCTTCTAGGCTGTTTCCCATCTTCCTTGATATGAAATTCTTGAAACTGGTCACAGTACTCCTGATTAAACATTACTGTAGCTGAAGGTGGAAGGACCTGTATTGCATATGCCTGCTCTTCCTCCCTATTATGATCCTTGGTTTTCTTTTGCAATAATATTATTATTGACTGAGGGTGGTGGTTAGACATCCCTCACACATCCGCATACCTTCATTATATTTTCAGCAGGAATTCTGCCTAGGCATTTGCTCCCTATCTTGTACTTTTACAGCTGAATGTGGAACTTTGCACAAGACAGGTGCTACATATTATGGAAAGCCAGAGTGGGGTGGGGGGACTTAGGAGTAGTAGATAAGGAGGAGGTGACTTCAGCTGCCCTGGGATCATACTGCACTGCTGTGGGATGCAATGAGGCAAAACTTGCATTTGTGTGTCTTGCTATTTTATTTCTTCCCACAGGCAGATTCACATTTCTAAACATCATAATATGATTGCAATACTGCATAGCTCAAGTATGAGTTAAGATTTAGCAGCATGAGCTGCATATGGCTGTAGAGCTATAGACCATCACCCTGTTCAAGACTGGACCTATTTTTTGTCACATTGTTCTAAAAGGCTGTATGTGTCAGTGTCAAAAGTCTTTTCATAAGATCATGAAAGCTGTATCTACTGTTTCTCCCCAAGGAACAGCACCTGTTGTTCTGTCATGAAAAGAAATAAAATTAGTTTGGCACAGTTTCTTCATGAAAAACCTTGACAATTATTTATCACCTTTGAAGAGCTTGTATGTAAATGGTTTGATTGCTGGTACCAATGTCCATCTAGGAATTAACAACAGAAAGAAGTGAATTCACAGTTTTTCTGATCCTTCTTTTTTTTTTTTTTTTAAAGACATAATAGTCTAATTGAGCAAATTATTTCAAAGGGAATTTAGATGCTCAAAAATGAATAATATAAAAATATCTGAAAACCTAAATCATAGATACTTTGCTGAAACCAGGACTGTGTCTATCTTTTCTAAGTTTCTTTTCTCCGTCAAGTCTCACAGGTGTAGCTATTACTAGCAATGTGTTGGCTTCATTGGTTCCCTTTGTAGCCCAGGTTTCATTTAACCAGGCTCTGCTAATTGAGAATAGCTGTTTCATCTTAGCTGTACCTGACCTGTTCTCTGCCCACTCCAAGCTCTTTAGCCCTATTGCTGACGCTAATTATGTTAGTCATTTAAACACAGGTAATTCTTTTGCTGTAGTGACTGAGGCAAAAATACCACTAACTGCCTTGGTATTTTTATGTGTCAGATATTATTAGCTTTCCTTCCTTCCCACAGAATGGAATGAGTCTGATTTTGGTCTTCTTATTGATGCACTTACAGAAGTTTTTCTTGTCACCTCTAATGTCCCTGACATCCTCTGTTTGAGCTAGTAGTAGTCAGGAAATATTGTGTTTTCTCCACTGTCTATAGTTGTGTGCGTGGAAGCCATGCTATGTGATACTCATTCATGTACAAGAACGTGTAGACTCTGATGCGTGGAGTTAAGTGTTCAACAACGTGGACAAAGCACATTTAGACTCCTGATATTGCACACCTGGTCCTTAGTTAGCTGGGTCTTTTTGGTTTGGTTTTATGTTTGTGTTCAGCAGATGTTTTAACAAAGTTCACTAAATTCTACCACACTTAGCTAAAAGTGTCTGGACTGGACTGTGGGAACTGATAGTGGTAGAGATACTCTTGGACACCACATATTTTAATTCTGACTTTATGGAAAGTAAAATCAATAAAAAGTGAAAGATCAAGTACTGAAGAAGAAATAGGAAAAGACGACTCCTTTCTGAGTATATTATTGGTGAAAGTGAGACACAGTCATATGGAGTATAGGAAATATTTTGTTTCCACAGATCATATCAGTAATGAATCACAACCACTTTCTATACAGTTAATATATTGTTACAAGTTATGGATGTTGTATTGATTTCTTTGATGTGTGGATATAGGTGAAGCGATTAGCGTGTATATATATTTTTAATTTCTTTTTTTTTTAATTGAAAAGGACCTGTTGTCTGTAGTAAAACAGCTGGGTACATGTTTTATGGGTGTATAGTTTGAGAAGTTAAGACACAAGACAGTAGTGTTGCTGGATATGAGGCTGCCTTCTGCTCAGTGCTAATTGCTGTTCTGGAAGGACTCCTGGGACAGAACAAGCCAGAACTCTTTGGCTTGTTTCTTAGCTCTTTATTAGTTTCTTGTTTCAGTTTGGGTTTATTGCTTTATTTTCTTTTGTTGTGTTCCAGATAAAATGCATCATCAGAGGTACCCTTGTGTAAACCAAACAGAATTTTTCTTGTTATTTCAAGATTTGCAGTTCATAGAGTATTGCTTGGAGACTTGTGCTCAGTAAATTCTCCACCATTAACCTGAGTATCCAAAACCTGTAATTTCTCTTCTCTTGTAGAATCAAGTGAACATGAAGAGAAGAGCACAGGTGTCTCAGGTGAGGTATCTTCCACCCAGCCTTGTCCTGCGCCAGGATATACTCAGCCTGAAGATGCAAAGGAGGATATGGATGTAACAAAGCAGACTAAACCTGAAGAGAACGATGACTTGGGCCCACTGCCTGATAACTGGGAAATGGCTTATACAGAAAAAGGGGAAGTCTACTTTATTGAGTGAGTCTTATTTCTTCTCTTTTTAACAGCTATATTGTATTTAACTGGGTGGGGAAATGGTTTGTGAGGTGGAGTGGAGCATTGCACTCCTCATTAAAACAACAGGAAGGTTCTGGCTGTCGAGGCTTCTGAGAGCTGGTGGCAATACCTACATTACTGACTTACATTGAAGCATGCTGGGTTTTAAGATAGGTAACTGGACTGCTTAGCACTTTGATGAAAGCAATTAAAGCTGTTGTTTCTTCTGTTTAAAGCAAGGCTTTTCTGCTGTTCTGATGTTTATGAGAAAGTAGCAGAACTGCTGATTTCTTCCTTCCTTTCGTGGATGGAGGTGAAGATTGTTGGGCTTTTTGCCAATTTAAGGAAAGATAGGCTAAAAACTAACTAGTGAACAGCAAAGGGAGGCCATGCTATATTTAGAAATAATAAAAGAGATGAATGGACAATAAGGAGAATTAATTACGTGTAGAAAATTTTTCCTGTTGGTAGGCTATACATACCTATTGCTGCTGTCGCTAATTAGCCAACTCGTTGAACAAATGGATATGAAAGTTCTTTCTTCTCTAAGTGTTGTCATTAATACACGTTACCAGAATAAGAATGCAAATGAGTGGGTTCAGATAAGGTCATGTTCCACAAAAGAAAAAAATGAGAAAGGAAAAATGAACATCTTCATCAGCAGAACACTACTACAGAGGTAGCAGTAGCATTAATGTTTGCTTTAAGGAACTGCCTCAAACAATTTGGAGTGTTAGTCATTATTCTGTTTATTAGCAGGTAAAAATAATATTTGGTTGGGGCACTTGTGCTTTAAGTTCCTTATTTCATGTAAAATTTTACGACTACGACATGAAGTGTAAACAAATTATGAGAATAAAGTTTGTGCACGTGATTTTTCATGAACACTGGCATTACCAACTATAGCTTCTGGCATATACAAGGCTGAAAAGAGCAGTTACTATTAAAACATAACTGTCTTTGCTGAAAAGGGCAAAAATATGCTTGTTCTAGAAAAAGAGTAATTATAGTAACTTTGCCCAAGCAAGCGGAGAAGAGCTAGGATGACCTCAGGGCTAGCTCAAACACTCGTTTCCTTCTTACCTCACTACCAAATTTAATTTTTCTGTGCAAATTGAATGCTCTGACAGAAAGCAGACTGAATTATGTGGTACTTTTGTTTTACTTGTAACAAAAACCTGTGATATGTTTGGGGAGTGAGGAACGAGATGGTGGGTAGGTCACTTACACACCAAACTGACAGTGGTAAATACTGCAGCAGGCATTTTAATAGGAAATAAATGTATATTTTGTAACAAATACAGTGAATGCAAATAGCCCTACTGCTCTACAGAGCAGCCATTCCACTCCACAAATTCCTTTGATGTTACAGCTTACTTCCTCTCCTGGAAATGCTCTGGTTTACACTGCAGTTCTGACAATGATCATCATTCACTTCCACTAAATGAATGTTATGTAAAGCAGAGAAATCAATCAGGGGTGCAGACTGGATAGAAAGACTGTTATAAGGGCTCCTTGCCTTTGAGATAATATTATTAGTTGCAAAAAAGTGCAATTACACATCTGTAAAAATACCAGTTATTTACTAGAATCTTAGCTTAGGAACAACTCTTTGATCATTGGAGTTTTCATATTGCACAGTCTTCACAGGGTTAAGCAGGAATGTAATGCTGTGGGGATGCTGTTAAATTGCCTCTTTGTTTACAAGTCACTTTGGTTAATGGCATGAAGAGACTCCATTTGCTGTCGCAAAAACCAGAAAGATAAAAAGATAACAAAAACCTATTTGTCTAACAACATCTCCTCCAACAGTAGTAAAGAGTGTACTAGATTATTAAATAATAGATGAAAACCAAACATTTTTAAAGTGTACATCACAATGGGTGAAAAGTCATACTAGGCAGCATCTTTTATTGCTTTATTCAAGGCTCCTGTGAACTGTGCCTTTAAATGCTAAGGACTTTAAGCAGTGAGTGATCTCAATCAAGTTCCAGGTTGTCACAGGTATATCCGAAGGTCTTAGATTTCATGGCAGCATTTTCATTCATTCACCTCAAACTAACCTTTAAAATCTGTACGTGAGCTCATTTGTCAAAACTGCCATCAGCAGTAACGTGGCAGATTTACAGTGAGTGTCTTTGCAAGAAGAAAGATAATTGTCTGTAGACAGTATTAATTATTTGTTAATCATTAATGGCCCAGTTAGCATTTTGTAAATCACACCAGAAGGAATTTCCTGTGCCTCAAGGTCTGAAAAGAAAAAAAGATGTGTACAAGATTCACTGGATGATTCAGAGGACAGTTGTGTTTTAGAGCATGGCTTGATCTGTTTCTTCCTTTCTTCCCCTTTTCTGACATAGGTGCATGACCTAAGTGTTTCCTTATATTAGCATTCACAGACAGAACAGGAAGAGAACTCTTCTTACTGCATAAAACTTACCACTGTTTTTCAGGAAGAGCTACTTAAGTACATTTATTGGACTGTTTCCAGCCTCCCTTACATACGAATCCAAATTTTAAAATACAGGCGCGCACCACACAAATAGGAGTCCATCTTCTACATCTGCTTTCATTGAGAACATATGCTAATGAGAACATGTAATAATTAAAACACTGTATATAAATTGGAATACCACCAAAAAACCCCTCCAGTTCTGCTCCTGCTTTCCTACTTTAAATTGTGTGATAAGAGTGACCTATTTTGGTGTGCCTGAATAAACTGTAGCCATCACTGGTTTTCAGTTTTTCCCTCTCCCAGGGCTAAGAAAAGGTTGCAATTCCCCATAGCTTCAGACTTCACCTTGGCAGCTGCTCGCAAACCACATACTAGAGATGTGAGTGTGTTTTCCTCACAAAGTCAGCAGATGTTGGCTGTGTTGGATGGCGGGCAATCGATGTTTGCTGTGTGGGTCCCCTGCAGTGTTGAAGGTAATACAAAAAGGACCAATACTCTTGGTGCATCTGCTATCACGTGCAATAAGCCTTAAATGAAGCTCTCACCCAACTCTCCAACTCCACCACATTCGCCATGACATTATAGACTCCTCTGTAGGGAAGGTTACACATTACGATACTTATCTATAAAAGGCAAAATTGACTTAGCCTCTCTTTCCAGCCTTCTCTCCAGCTGTAGGCAGCAGAGCTCTCTGGAAGGTGTGTGGGGAGAGTAAGTGATTAAATCAGGAAGAGCTGCAATTCATTAAGCTGAGCTACAGCTAAGCCTTGACGAATAGTCTCAAGGACATTACATAGCCCATAACAAAAGCTATTGAACTCTATACTGTTCAAAAGTACATATGGTTTCTTTTGCTTATACTACATTAATTCTTGTTTTGTTAATGTGGAAAAATGTAGAATAAACACAAACCTCTGTAATACTCCTTTAAAGGAGTCAAGTCAAGTATCTCAGTATCTTTGACTTGCGGTGATTTTTAGGAGAATTTAGCCACATGAGGTTTAAAAAAAACAATTTCCACTACGTCTCACAGACATTCAGTCTCTTCCTACTCTGAGTAGCATAGTCAGCATTGCTTTCTGGACCTGTTGCAGTGTCTTTTCTAGTTGTTAAAGCTGCTTTTTTTTATGACAGCACTATAAAAGACTACAAAGCAGCTATAAAATGGGTCTCTGCCAAGGACTCTCCTTTTCACAGTAAAAAACAGCCATTAAGTTTTTGAATACAGCTGGTGCTATTTCAGGTGTTACCTGAAAAGTACAGCTACAAATTGGAAAAGTAAAATCCTGACCTAGTTTGTTTCTAAGGATATTGCTACAGACTTCAATGGGATCAGTATTTCTTCATAGTAGTTTTTAAGGTAGGAAAGTCTTTTGATTGCAGGAATAACATATTTATCCTAACATCTTGCTTACTTGAAGAATCATGATAGTGTTAGCTGTTCCTGGTTGGTCCATCAGTTCAGCATCAGAAAGCAGGATATATTAGTTAAGCCTGGCTACACCATTACATTTAATAACTTTATCTTTTCTACTAGAAGATACAAAAAGTACTGAGGTGGAAGTACAGCCTTCTGTCTGCTCGATATTACTTCCATATCCTGCAGTGATTGCTCAGTCTCTTATGAGCTAGCCTGGCACTTTTGCGAGTATGTTCCATCATCAGCGTATCAGTGCACAATACTGAAATTCACCATGTTTTGGTTCTATGGTTATTTCTGCTACTTTAATTAAGTAGCAATTAAGATGAAGGATTGTGGGGTTTTTTTTACATGCAGTTTTAATATTCACTTCTGATGGGATTCTTCTTCCTTGGGAAACAAGCTGTGTTGAATCAGTATGACTTTATTGTGTGGACAATTCTAAATCATCAGGGCTCATGTGAATTTGATCATGGATGTCCATCGTTCTTTTTTCCTTGCTTATATATTGTATTGAATTTTCCAGTTTTGGTCAGCATAATGATGACCAGATTTCTGATGCTCTTTAGACTTCGATATGATGTAGGGTGGGACAAGCAACAGAAAAGACCTCTCTTGGTTTCTTTATCCTCAGACCATTTCCTTGCCTCATGACAAATTGATTAGGAATGAGGAGATGGTAGAACTAGAAAGAACTTGGACAATGCTGAATTTTTTTCTTCTCTCACCTTTTGATGTAATAAAGATGTTCTCAGTCTGTACTAGTGGTGCACTGTCCCTTGCTCTCACTTGTTGTTTTTATCCACGCTGACATCCAGGTCAAACTGCCATCTCAACTCCTGTTGTCTTTCCTCACTTTCTTATTTCTTCTCCCCAAAGGTCTCTGCTGCTCTCCTCTGCAGAATTTCTCTTCCAACACCTTTCCTCTGATGTTTGCAGTGGTCTTATAATTTTTCTCCTTTGTATTTATTGAACTAGAAGATTCAGCTCACCTGGCTTGCCATATAGCATTAGTATCTAGTATAAAGCGGTTGCCAAGACTCCCGTGGTCAATGGAGAGAGATAATTACCTTCAGAGGCTGATGAATCCTGCCTGAAGATAAGGGCAGAATTAGTTTGCTTTAATGTAGGTGCTTCTACCAGTAAAGATGCCCTTGAATATCCAAGGGTACCTCTGCAGTAGTATGTAATTTGTGTCAGGAACACACTTTTGAAGCAAATCTTTTGGTTGTCTCCATGCACGGTGATTTGGTTCACATTTCAGAGTACATGAACTGTATTCCTTTCAGATGAAACTAAAAAGAAAATTAATCTCTAGGAGTGCACAGTCTCCAACCCCTGAACCCTTGAGCTCAGTCCATGAGACCAGATATTAGTTAAAACCAGCCTGAATTCCTTCTGATCTAAACCACCTCCATATCTATCATTAAATTTGCAACATCAGTAGACTGCAGAGTGAAACATTTGGTGCTGATGACCCAGCATCCACACCTACTAGATCTTTTCAGTTGCCATGGGCTTCATGCCTGTGAATGGTTCATAGTGCATTAGGTGAGCTCTTGCTGAGTATCATCTCGTTTAAATTCAAGTGTGAGAGAGAAGCTTACAAGCTGGGAGAATGTTCAGTGTGTAAATGAAGATAAACGAGACATTCACTTGAAAAGCGACCTCCTTATCTGAGCCAAAGCACTACTGTAGAGGTATACTGATAGCCCAAGACGTCTCCAGGAACATGGCAGATATGACACAGAACCTGTCAAAACCAGCACCCTTCTGGAGTTTCAGCCAGAAGTCACTTGGGAGATGCCATAGCACCTAGTATGTCACTAAGAGCATATGGTTAGGTCCCCAATCCCACTGGAAGATAGACAAGATAAATTATTCTGTATAGGTGCCTCTCCCTTGAACAGGGAGGAATTCTACACAATTAGCTGTGTAATTTCTAGATGGCTGAAGTCACATGAGATGAAGCCCATTTTTTATCAGAAGTTAACTGCCTAAAAGAGAGTAACCTAAACAGCAGAAATTACCATAGAAGGCTGTAGGCATTTATATATTTCCCCAAAAATCATACATAGGCACCTAGAGGCATCACCACTATATTATGGCTGAGCAGTGCCCAAGGCCATCTGGGATTCACAGGACAGGCACCCCCAAACCTGCGTCTCTTAAGGACTCTGTACTCCAGGCACATCTAACAAACACACTGGCAGTGTGAAATGCAACACAAACTAGCAGTCATTGCTGCTGCCATCCGAGCCACAGCCAGAGGACAATTCCCTTTTGTATCTGCCCCTACATGTGTGCAAGAAGCTTGGGTAGCACCCCGTGAAGGAGGAATTGCAAAAATTGCCATTTAAATGCTCTGTTTTCATGTCACTGTCCCCCTACACATAAATTACTCGAAAATAATTACTGTGTTATCTGGAAAGCTCTGCAGATCTACAAATCTTAGGTATACGAAAAGGAGGGAGCAGCGAGCATCTTCAAAATGAGGTGGCCTATAGTGCACTTTGTTTCATGTACTCCCCTTTGCTCAAGCTGTTATATTGAGGACCATCTTGAATGTGATGTATTCACAATAAAAACCCCAACAAACCCAAATGTGCTATCCCCAAATACACTGAAGCAGCAAATTGGTAAATACCCATTTTGAAATGCCTTTCACAATAACGTGCAAATTACATATCTTGCAAGAGTCACATTTTTAGAATAGGTTTGCAGTGTTTTCAAAACACATTAAGGCTATT
This sequence comes from Pampusana beccarii, assembly GCA_013399365.1. Lineage (NCBI taxonomy): Eukaryota > Metazoa > Chordata > Aves > Columbiformes > Columbidae > Pampusana > Pampusana beccarii. Next base: position 69,907 of record VWYH01004015.1, on the reverse strand, counting down.
ACTGTCAGTAACTACTTTCTATATTCCCTTCAAAAATGTTTCAAGAGATTGTTGGAAGGCTTTGTTAGTACAAGAAACTTTATTTCTCTAAGTGCTTTAAACTGACAGATTATTAACACAAATCCATTATATTCAAACCTTAAGTAAAAATAATATACTGTCTAGCAAATAATTGCAATAGAAAGATAATACATGGTTAAATTAGGCCACAGTCCTGTTGTTTTTTCCTTCCTAAAGGTGTGGATGAGTGTACAGTGAGATTTCTGGAGAGGCTCTGGTCCTGGTACCAGGTTCTAGTGGTGACAACGGGGAACTGGGGCATAAACAGTCTCTGCAAAATCTTAAAAGCAGAGCTACAAAGAAAAGCTGCAGAAGAACAAGAGAGTTGAGTCAGGGTTTCTGGGAAGTGTTCTGAGCTTTCTTTCACTCTGCTTAAACTGGTTGATTTTTTTTTTTTTTTCACGTATGTTTAAAATTGTCTATAATTGGTACTGGAGAACTCTGATTATAATAAACTGTTTCTGCTGAATGCAAATACTTGGTAAAGAGGGATGATTTGTTAACTCAGCAATAATTATTTTATTGACTTTTTGCTACATTATTAGGCTCCACTGCTTTACTGGGTAACTTCTTTTTAATTATTTTTCAAATTTGCAATGCACTTCAGGCCTATAAGTGGTTTCTGTTTTGTTTAGCAGGTAACAAATTAGGATGAATTTTAAAATGTTATGCTATTCCTATGCTCTACCTGCTTGAAGCAAAACAAAAGGGATCCTTCCTTGACTGCTTTCAGACTTTACAAAATTAGGAATTTCCTAAGACAGATTCTAAGACATGCATGGATTATTTGCCAAGATCATTGAACTTGTGTAAGGATGGATATTCTAAACCTGCCCTTTGGTGATGAAGTATGATTATTGCTGAGTAATGAAACAGTGGCCAGTAGAAAATGCTGGTGGAGCCACAGCTGTATTTCTAACAGAATGCTTTTGTTGCATGACTTCACTCTCATTCAGTGACAACTGCTCCAACTGCCTGTTTGTGCATTTATTTCACAACTGCCTCTGCTATTCATCTGAAATTCATTCATAACTAATCTGTAAATTCCCAGCCCCTTTTCCTTCTGGTCTGTCTGTGAGACTTCCCAAATGGACATACATAATTACACCTAGTGTAAGGCAGGCTATATACTGTACATTTTAGAAAGTTTTTAGTGCTTAAGAAGCATTAACATGCAGTGCTCATGCAGCAGATATGTGTTAATGTTACTGTTGCCATTGGTGTTAATTTGGCTATTTTACTGTTCCATCTGTCCTCTTTCCCATAGTTAAAGTTTTCATATCAAGGCTTCTTCTAAATTATATGAAGACCTGTTTATGAGGTAAATATTGATCCCCTTTAGCTTTTACAGATTCTAGTCCATTGCAGAGCTGAAGAAGGAACAGCCAGAGTCCTGAGACACAGGACATCTTTCCTGAGATGTCCCTGCAGCCTGCACTGGGACATCCAGCAAGCTGGCACCACCGTGCTTTTGTGATTCCTCTCATTCCCAACATGTCCTATCTGTGTGGGAAAGAATCTGCCCCTCTCTTGTTTCTATGGTTGGCTAACCCCAATTCTAGTCCTTGCTGGAAGATAGCTAACAGAGGCTTATTCTGAATAACAAAGGGTAGTACTAGCGTGGCACCAGCTATGGCAAGAGCAGCACCTCTCCAAAACCCACACCTTGAAAGCGACACGTAAGAGGCTTGAAGAGTACCCTGCCAAATAAACCTCCTGCCTACGACAGAAGTAGACATATTAAAAAACCACCGCGCTGTAATCCAGGGATACTTATTTCCCTCTTTTACTGAAAACAGCACAAGAGTAGTCGTGTCTGTCTTCATTGTTGGAGTGTTTGTGTGTTGTGTACCTGGCTGCTAAGGTGATTGAAGCAATCAGTGCTATGCAGCACTAAAGAAGATATTGATGGTACTATAGAGGTGTTAGGAGATAGGTAGGGTTGATTCTTCCTTCTTTCAGACAGGGTTTGTCTTCATAACAGGAAAAGATTTTTTACCCACTGGAGCACCTCTCTGGAAGCATTTAAAGTCCCATTGCAAGAGGTAGTATGCATGTTTGGTACAGATAATAAACTGGAGTGGCAGGGCAAGGGAGCAGGCAGAACGATGGGTGAGGAGGAGGGAGGTGGTTTTCAAAAGGTACTTTTTTTCTTCAGTTATTTGTTATGGATAAAAGTTCTTGTGGATGAGTTTTGCTTTTACTAAGTAGCTGGATGGGTTTGAGAGTCAGTCACTAGAAAACGAGAATGAGTGCTATAGGAGCTGATATAGAGGAGAAACCCTCTTCATACTTTGAAATTTCACAGTAGACTGAAGGATCACTCTTCTGTTGGAAAAGCTGTTGACTTCTTAATTTGTTTATGGTTTTGTTTAGAATGGCCACAGTGCACAAAGCTGGCAGACATCAGTTCTGGGTTTATGGAAGACACATTTATACTAAAGGGAAGCGTACCCATTTGCTTGTTGTTGTTCTCAGTTTCAGCAAAAGCCTTGGAAGCTGTAATTCAACTAATTCACATTTTTAAACAGTAATACTGAATTTGGCTTATTTTCAGCTTGGCACGTGTCTTTACAGATGCCTGACAACTCATTTCTCAGTCATATTCTAGAAGTGTCATAGAGATTTTTCAGGGCTGGTGAATTGGTCTGGTCTGATGTGTGGTATTGCAGGGAAAACACCGACGGATAACTTGCAACAGAGCTGGCTTCTAGTGCTGGCTCTGCCACTGGCTTGTTTGGTGTTTGTGGACAGTGACTTGACAACTCTGTGACTCCGTGTTCCCACCTCAAAAGTACGGGTGATGATTTTTGTTTCCTTTGTAAAATGATTTGAGATGCACTTTATCCTAGAGCAAGCATTACTAATAGTAGTCAGACATATATTGCTCCTTTAAAGCCATCAGAAACTATCTGTGAATCTGACCTAGTCCCTGCAACCAGTGGGGGTCCCTAAAATCATTCCAAATTAGTAGCTGGGAGAAAGTGGCTGTTGTGCAGACATGCCCACGCTCCAGAGACGCGATGGCAGCTTCCACAGGTAATCCAAGCTCCTCCTGAGCACTGGCACTGCTAAGGGGGAACCCATGGTAGTGTGAAGCTCAGTGTGTGCTGCTGGATACACCCAAGTAGCTCAGTAGATGCCGGGGTGATGGGCCCCCGCTGAGCTCCATGCTGCTGCAGTGGCATGGTTGCCAGTATCTCCTCTGGTTAATTTAAAGCTAGCTCAAGTATGTCTGCACAAGCTGCAGTTAGGCTGTGACTGCAGTATAAAAATAAACCCTACAGGAGACCACAAGCAGCCGGAGCTTCAGAGAGAGCCTCTTAGTTACATTTGCAATCAAGCACAAGCTGCTGGCATCATTTCAAATTTACCTTACCTTTGACTTATCATTCTTCATACTCTGCAAATATAGCCTTTTTCTCAAAGTAGGGGAAGGTTTTGTTTATCCTCTTCACCTGTCGTGAATGATGTTCTAGACTAGGGCATGCTTAAAATAGGAATTTAAATGCCTTGCTTTTCATTTTAGTTGCCACTTTATCCAAACGTAACTCTTATCTGCCTTTTTCCTCATCCAAAATGTGGAGGAAGCTTTAATATTATGACAATACTGAGAAGTAGGTAGTGGAGAAGTAGGTAGTATCACTCAGTTTTCAAAGAGAGAGAGAAATTGAGGCAAAGTTATCTGCCATGGACTAAACAGGGAGTCAAGGTGGGAGAAGGAATTGGCTCTATGTGTTTATTTTTCCCTAGGTGAACCAGTGGTGTTTGGACCACATGGACTGTATCAGTTAATCAGTAACTCACTAGTTACCAATTGCATCCTAATCCATTGTGTGCCAGGTCCCCTGTTTTTGTACACCTTATACTAATGTTTATAAGAGATGTCTTAAGTACACTTTAAGATGACATAGCAAATTAATAATAAACTAAATAATTCAGTACCATATAAATTGTATGGAACAAGCATCCTCCTAGGATGTATCAGATAAATAAAACATGGGTTAGAAGTGACTCTGAATGATGGTATTGTAGGCGAGGCATCTCAAAATGTAAAGGAGTAATGATCATATCCTTTTCTGTTTTATAGTCTTCCTTTCTTAATATATTTAAAGAATTTTGCTCCAAATTCAAATGCTTATGGGAAAAGTATACATTGAAAAGATCTCATTAACTCTGTTAAGTATCAATTCATTTGGCAAAATATTCTCCCAGAAAACAGTTTGTGCCAGTTCAACACTATTTCATGGCTGATTCCTTTAAGATCTATTCTGAGTGTAGAAAGGAGCCACATGATTCATTCAGCTTGTGCATATCTATTTTATCTCGATAGAAAGATTATATATGGAGAGATAAAGGTTTGTTAAACAAAGTATCATTAATCACTCTGTCCAGAGATGTAGACTTTGCAGGAGCATGCTGTAATTTGCATCACTTTTGCTATGCCTAGCCAGTGCTGCTGGTGAGAAATAACAAACCTGTATTTATGAAAAGGACAGATTTAAGATGAAAATAATTCTATCCGAAAACTGTGAGAATGCTACAGAATCCTGTCGCCTGCACTCGTTCAACGGGAGAACACTGTATTTGTAATAAATTCCTTTTGCTCTGGATGAGTTCTGCATTTTCAATGAGGTTAACTTGGCAACATTCTAGTTGATTTTAATAAAAATAGCTGCTTTGAGGACAGGGAGCTGAGGTTGCCAAATTTACAGCTGCCTTGCACAATTACTCTTACACCTCCTTCAGGGCTACTTAGAACCAGTAAGCAAATTAAGTGTATCGATTGCAATTTTGTTGGACTAACCCTTTTTTCTTAAGGAATAAACTTGATTCCTTTCAGTATGTGTCTGCTCAGAGTGATCTCTTTTCTTTTCAGCCATAACACAAAGACAACATCATGGCTGGATCCACGACTTGCGAAAAAGGCTAAACCTCCAGAAGAGTGCAAAGAAAATGGTAGGTTATTAAGTTTTCCTTGCTGCTCAGAGGGGATTTGCCTTTGTGTGTGTGCGTGTCTCTCTCAGTTCTTTCAAAATCAGGCATTTGGGGAAGGATGAAAGGTGTTTAATTGCTGCTTTGGTTAGAAGCCATAAGTGATACCAGTTCTCAGTGTGCCATGTGTTTCTGCTTTTTATTCCCCTTTCTGATGCTATCCAAAGCCGAGGATCACAAGTGTGTTTTCTGCCTGTTGTGTGTGTGACTCCGGGACTGACCCTCTCCCTCATCTCCTACAGAGAACTTTGGTCTGCAGAACAGAATCCCTTTTCAGATTCTGAGCTTTTAATCTACAGGCGATTCAATGCATAAGGGAAACTAGCAGCACCGTGGGAATATGAATATTGTTTGATTTGTATTTAAAGGTACAGTGCTATGCTATTTAGTAGCCAATTTACACAAAATAGTGTCTGATAAAACCGGGGTTGGGAGGGAGAAAAGAGATCAGTGTCTGTCAGAGTTCGAGACTGGATTTGGGGGGTACTGCATTGTTAATGGTTTAAAATTTTAAATCATAAATGCTGTTGAGGATGCTTAAAGGAGCTGTAGCTGTTGTGCAGGAGAGATTACTATATTGACAGATTCGGAGATATGAAATGATACAGATCTTATCGAACTAGCTTATATGCATTTAGTATAATTTCTGTTTTTTCTGGTAAAGTTTCAGTTGTCAAAATCATTTAACAAAGGCAAAGTAAAAATGTATTGCAATAGATCTCTTTCTGTGGAGGGTTATTTTCATTGTTTTTCAGTTCAGTGTCAGTTCAATTAGCCAGTTAAGAAGTAATGGTTTCTAAAGACTGCTACTTATTTTATTATTGTGAGATACAGAGGATTAAATGCATGCATGCTATGTGCTTTAATTAAAAGCATTTATAAATATTTTAAATGTGTTAATGGATTTTCATATACTGCATCTAATTTATTTTAAATTTTCCAAAATACATTAATTCAGTTAATGGAAATACTATTAACAGACAGAAAACTCAGTGCCGTTTTGGGCTGATAAAGAGGTCACTGAGGAGTTGCTGGCTGTATGAAATGCAGGGTCAATGGTTTGGTAAAGAACGTTCCTGTTTTTTTTGTGAACGACTTCATTTTGAAAGATTGCTATATTCCAAAAATCCCTTCGTTATTTCAGCAGTAATTCTGACGTTCTCTTCTGACATCAGAAATTACATGTCTGAATGATTTTGTGATGCTTATTCTAGCACTGGCAACTCTAGCTCTCAGAATAAATTCTACAGTGAATACCACGGAAGTGTTACTGAAACAAAACAAGGGCACATGAGTTTTGCATTATAAATCGCTCACATCACTTATATGAAGCTATATCTTTGCCTGCTGCTTAAGGAATACCGTGGGAAAAAGCAGAAGAAAAATCCACCAATATCTAAGGAGTAACGTATCACAGAGTTACTTGGAGTAAATGCGTGGGTTTTTTTTTTTCTTTTTCTGTTAACTGTTGTGTACCGGGGTCACAAAAAACACTGAAATATAAAAAAAAGCCAAAGCATCTGAAACAATTAAATATGAAGATCAGTGCATTAAAGAAACAGCATTATTTTGTAGTTATTTGACTACCAGATTATTGAATTACTATAGTATCCTGGGTCATATTGTTCTTTTAGGAGTTTCCCATCTCATTAATGCAAAGTACATGAAGCGAAGCATAAAATACTATAGGGAGAGATCATCTATTCTTACAGAAATTTTTCTTGCAACATCCTCTCTTTTCCTAAGGTTCTTCGGTCGTTCAAAATTGTGGCTTTGTTTTGTTTTGTTTTTTTTAATCCAATACCTGCAGAAGAAAAGTTCTGAAAAATCACTGATATGCCTTAAAATGATTGTACCTTGCCACTGACGTCCAACACCAGGGACTTTGTTATAGGACATGGGGATTTGGAATTTTTGTTTAATGTCAGAACAAGGATTAATTTCACATGCCTTTCAGCTATGGCTTGATAGATGGTCTTTTTAATACCAAACATCTTTTCTTTTACACTTTATGATTTATTCTGGCACATGTCACTCAGAGATACAAAACTTTAGAAAGATATCAATGTTTAGATAGGAAATGATACTTACCTTGCTTCTTTATCACTACCTGCATAACTTGTGTTTTTCATTGACATTCATTTTGTCACATCTGAAACTTGTATTTACTCTCTGAGATACCTTATGATGTCCTTATCACTTATCAGATTCTGCTATCCGGTTTTCGTTCTGAACAGCCCATCTTTTGTGTTCTCCTTTCAGTGCAAATCCTGCCAAATCCTTCTTCTTCATCCTGCCACCAGCACACAGTTCCCACACCAGACAACGTCCAAGCAGCGTACAATATATGAGTCCTGATGTTCTGGGCTAGCCATATCGAGGGCCCCCTCTGCTCCAGGCATTTCTTCTCTTCCACTTTCAGCTCTTCATACTCCTTCGCCAAATATGATTTCTTCATTTTCTCTGGCTTTTGTGTCTGCAAATCCCAGTGCTCGCTCATTTCTCTTTGCAAAATCTGAACCAATCTTCCAGCACAACCCTCCTCTTGGAAAAAATTTCACATGCCTATGCCAAGAGATTGACAAGCTCTACCAAGTCAAGCTTTCGTTGCCTCCGTGCTGTGGACTCTTTCTGTTTTCCTTTAATGACATCCACTGCTCTAAAACCCTTTGTAGGTCAGGAGGTTTTAAGGGCTGATCTTTAGTTCTGTCTCTGTCATGGAAATTCTGTGTGAGATTTTGTAAACTACTTTGACTTTTCCTCTGTCAGATATACTTAGATGGTAGGTCTTTGAAGCAAGGATACCTTTTATGGTTTGTATGGTGCCTGTCTATGTTTCATAATAGCAATAGGCAGAATTAGCTGGGAATTTTTCAATAAGAACTAGAATTTTTTGTGCATTTCTGATTTCCTCCAGAAAATCTCAACTTCGTTAAAATTAATTGTGTTTTGTCTCCTGAAAATATGAATTAATGTTTGGGTTTTCTGAATTGGAATACTTCTCTTAAATCATTATATATATTTTTTTTTTCCTCCTCATCAAAATCAGTTAACCGGTTTTTGTCCACAGAGTACTATAGAAGTTATATTTCTGCCCTCTTTGGTTCTGTGAGCTAGATCTCCTGGTTGCTACATTTTCTGTAAAGTCATATTACATAGCAGACACACAAGATTTGCGTGATTACAGGCATGTCTGGCGAGTGGTCTACTCGGAGTCCATTCTTTTGGAGAGAATATGAAAAAGAATGTCAAGTCCCATAAGGCAATAAAAAAATGTAGTTTAATATTGAAAGGCAGTTCAGCCTTAATTACATGAATATCTCAGGTTTCAGAAAGTTCACTTTTTGTTAAACTTTCATTCTGGAGAAAAATAAACATTTACTTCTTTATCCAATTTGGTGATTAAACAGCTGTTGAAATTTCCTGGGATCAGATATGTCAAATTTCATCGACTTCATTACTACAAATTTCACTTATTTACTAATCCATCCCAATCAGCAGTCTCTATCACTCTTAACCCTCCCTTTCTTTTTATGTCAACCTCCTTTCTCCTATCTCTTAGTTTTCGAATACAAGGGGCTTAAGACTATAAATAAAGCTTTGATTTCACCTAGCATTAATCTGTCATCTGCCTTTCCATCTCCTCTACACCCACCAACTTGACTGCAAAATATAGATGTCTATTTAGGGTGAGATAAATTGCCATTAAACTTCATTGACTGTGAATATCAGATCTATTTTGACAATTAGGGGGCACAGATATCTGGTTCACGTGTAAACACACAGAGTGCTACATTTAGGTGTCCTCATCTTGAACAGAACCTCACCCTCCTGCCATGTTTTGTCGGATTATCTTTTTCCCCATTCCTGTAGTCACAGGTGATAACTTTTGGTGAGCTTGCTGGCACACACAGCTTCCGTGCTCCTCTTCAGGCCAGCTCCCATTGAACATCTCCCATCTTGAGTTCTCCAAGAAAATTCCCTTTTGTTACCAGCAGTACTTTCCACCTCCATGTATCCTTGCTCTGCCACTTCATGGCATACAGGACTTTTCGCTTTTCCTTTTTACCCAGACAGCAGAGTTCTTCCTCAGGGCTTTGCATGTCACATGCAGTGTGAACATGCAGTCACAAATTCAAGAATTCAGCTCCCTTTTCTTATTTGAGAACATGGTTGTGATCTTGGCCAATCATCTCTACACATTCCAGAATTTCTCAAAAAAAAAAAAAAAAANCAAAAAAAAAAAAAAAAAGGAAAACTGCAAATTTATTGCTATAACTTGATTTTTAAACATATATATTTATCTATTTGATGTGATTCTTGCTAAAAACCAAACAAACAAAACAGAAGACAAATGTGAAATTCAGAATTGTAAGGATGATCATTGATTAGGCTATCTGTAATCTCAAGGATATAACTATCTCAAGAAACCAATAATCTTTTGCATGAGTAAATAAGCCCCCTTATCCTTACTTTTTTTCTGAAACTTTGTTTAGTGCATTTTCAGCTGGACACTTCTCTTGTGAGACACAGGATCACCTTTTTTTACTGCATGTTCAGTTTGGAAACTTTTTAAAAATATTGCTGAGAGTTAAGAAAAAACATTTTCAAAACATTTTGTGTTATATGAGTCCCTTAATGCTGAAACATGGTTCTTTCTTAAAACTTCACCATTTAACATACAGTCTCTCTTCATGTTCCTGCTCAAAGCTACTGTTCCACCATTTTTACATGTCCTGTACTAATCCTGAAATGACTGAAGCCAAGCAACTAGTCTGCAATCTTGACTATTTTTCTTATTTCCAGCAGGTGTTCCTCCTCCCTACCTATGGTAAAAATTAAACTCAGACTTCCAGTGAGGGAGGAAAGTTTATATGGGCACCTCTGTTGTTATATTTGCACAAATGTAAGCAGGAATCCCAAACAAATATTTTCTCAAATTTCACCAAACTTTGTTAAAATTAACAGTTTTTCATAACATCATTGGTCTAACCATTAGCATGAAAGAAATAAAATCTAGGACTGTCATTTTCATCTTGCTTACATTTGATATATTTTAAATTTCTTGTTAAGAGTTCAAACCACATAATGAAAAATTGCATAATGCATTTTGACTTCAGCTGCCAGCAAATAAGAGAGATCATGTGGGTTTATGAGGTATTATTATTATTAGGCATAAAATTCAATCTACTCTACTGCTTTTAAAAGATTTTAAATTCATTGTTCTTTGCTAATTTGTTTATTTGAGATGATTATTTATACAGAATAAAAAGAAATAATGAAAAGAAAGAAGAAAGAATAAATAATTGGCATTATCATTAATCTCCATAATACCCATTTCATTATGAGCATCCTAAAAATCTGTTTCTGTTTGAAACTTTGTTTGATTTATAAAAAATTTTTCTTTTCCCTTGTAAAGATTTTGCAAATGAACATATGAGTAAGAAATGGTCTCAAAACTGGAGCACTTGGTTTGGTTTTTTATTCCATACTGAATACCTATCAATATTTTTTCATCGAAAAAATAGATGTGATTCAGACTGCTTTATGACACAAGCATTTTTTTCAGTACTTTTAGCCAAACTTCTTTTCTTATTTGCACAGAATTTTTGAGCATTTCTGTCATGATCAGACTATAGAATGTCTGTCTGTATTGTACACCTCCTTCCTTTTAGTAGGTGCAAGCTGCTCTATAGTTAAGCATATGTACAACTTCTATCCAACATTGCAACTTAATCACAAACCTAATCAGAAATAATTTGTCATTGTTTACTTGATTCTTTGCTATGCTGTAGTAAGAAATATCAACTCTTCATATGTTTCGTAGATGCATATGGGCATAGGCCTGCTGGTTTTATGGGTAAAGCATTACTTCTTGATTCCCTTATGCATATTTTAACTGGAAACCGAGTCCTGAACTTTGATCTTATATGATCTTATCCATTATTATGGAATGAGGAGGAAGTGCCCTACACTGTTGAGTGGACAAAGCATTAGCAGGACATTCTTGCAGCTTCAGAACAATCCCGTTTCTGTTGAATGAATGGATCCCAGTATGAACTGGGAGAGAAGCCTAGCTTCTGGGTTTTGTCTAGTGCTGCGTGACCCTGAGCACTGTGTCTCTCAAGATTATATTCTGCTCATTGCTTCCTGCAATTTTTTCTCTCAGTGGCTTGTAAAAGGCTTTTTTTTTTTTCTTTTAAAGTTGTCTCTGCAAACCAGGTTAGCTTGTGCAGGCCAGACAAGTACCTGCTGAGCTCAGGGTATAAGATCATCTGATGCAGGGGCAATGTTTGACATAGCTATGTCTCAACTAAACTTAGTTGAAAACTAAGAATAGATTCAGACTTTAACAGAGGGAAAAGGTGAACAGACAAGCAGAATAAGCCCATAAAGTTCATTTCCACAGGGAACCAAAGTAGAAAGAACATTTTCAGGAAAGGAATCTTTTTCTTGATCAAAACAAGAACTCCTATAACTTACACGTCATGATTGATATCTAATGCTGAGTGCTAGTTACATTATGTATTAAATGGTACCACTTGTTCCACTATAGTTAAGTGTCTACCAGCACTACTATTTTAAACTTTGTTTCCAGGTGATTATGTTGGAAAAAATGTTGAGGAGAGTCTCTTTTTTAGATTTCATACCAGCATAGCTTAACTATTTTCCTCAAATGCTGGAATGTTGTTGGTTACTATATAGATCAGCATATAAAATAGTGCCTTTATATAGAATAAGACGTGGCTATATATAAAGAGACCTTTGCTTTTTATTAGCAGTTCATATATGCATTTTTTCAGGAAAGCTGTCTTAGATAATTTTAGCTTAATGTTAATTTATAACATATGAGTAAGCCACAGATAAATAAAGGCCACAGAAGTATCTGTCTCTAATACAGTTTTCAGTCCATGGCAGCCATGCAATTCTATTTATTATTTCTGTTGGCCTCAGTTAATAAAAAACAGCTGCCAACCACATTGGACAAACTTTCTGTCTACCAGTCCATCTCACATTGAATTTCAGAAATATTTAAAGTGAGCTTAACTCTTCTTCACTGAAGTCATTTGGAGTGTGGAGTCTAAATGCTAGTTAATATTTTCAATGAAAAAATATAGAACCATTATGTCTCCATATGGAATGCTGAGCGATTTCAAATAGGAGAGGAAGCATAGTGTACGATTATGATGGTTTGGATATGGCTGAAGAGGTGCCAAGGAAACCCCATCATAGCTGATGTGGGCACCTGATGGGTACCTGCTGCACCACCTGATATATGGTCAGTCAGCATCCAAAACGGAATCCACGTCCGCATGTTGCAAATTTATTTGTGGGTAGGGAACTGAGTACAAACAACAAGCCAGAAAGACTGCAAAGTGAAGAGGGAGATAGGTGAAGACAGAAAAGAGGAAAGGTTAATCACAAGGTTGAATCTTGAATCTTTATCCTCTCCAGAGCTTAGCAAAATATTCAAGGCTCTGAAGTATCACATCCATCTAAGAGCCAGAGTCTGGCCTCCTCTGCATCCTGTCCTGGGAATGGGGCTTATATGTGTTGGTATTTAAAAAACAAAACAAAACAAAAAACCCAAATGTGTCAGGATTCATTTCTTTTCTTTTAAAACACAGCAACTTTCTCTCTTACAGCCTGGAAAAGATACTGTCCTGCAACTGAGAAAAACACGTTGAGTAAGCTCTTCTGCCAGGTGGAGTGCAGAATATAATGTCAGATTAATCTATCCAGAGATAAAATACGAGAGCAACATAGAGCATTACATTGTCCCTAGACATTTTAAACCACCTCCTCTGGGATGGTTTGAGTTGCTGTGCCAAGGACTGTTGTGGGTTTTTTCCCAAGGGCAAGTAAGCAATGCTTACAGAGCTGAGAGCGCCAGGCACACATGAGTAATTTTGCTGCAAACTTTTGATACTGCTCTGCAAACGCTTTTCAATTCACACATCAAAACCCTCCCTGTTCCAGGCCTGAGTCAGTTCTGAGTAGGGACTGCCCATCACGCACTCCTGCCTGGTGGCTTTGTGATATGAACAAATGACTAGGAATTAGGGAATGGATTGACAGACTACCAAATTCATTTCTAGTTTTGACTCAAATCCAGGTGTTTCCAGATGATAAGAATACTGCACCTTTAAACTACAGGGCTTTTACTTAGAACTCACTTTTGCAGATTATTAACTTCATTTTTAAGTAGTGTTTAATGCCACCAGTTTTGTAATGGAGCTGGCATTACTTGTAATAATATTGATCACAGTTATTTTTTTCTGTCATTTAAGTACATATTGGACATGCTTTTTTCAGCTTACATTTTCAGTTTTGGACTAATTAAAGAACAAAATCTCTTGAAATGTCATGACCTTTGGAAGGTCACTTTGTGATGGCAACACCAGCTGGACATTAATTGACAAAAAAAACCCTTCGATGCCAAAGTCACTGAAATGATAATAAGAAAGGGGGCACCTCATTAATGTTTCTTCCCGGGAGTTCAGAAGACATTTCTCTGGACAACCTGGCTGCAGTGACACAGCTTGTAAGAGTAGTTCTTCTTCATCCTTGGATAAGATTTAGGACAAAATAGCTGTCCACATGTACGTACCTTGGCTGCCTATGTCTTGAGGCCAGCCCTGGGCAGCCTGCTGCTATCTCCCTAGGGGAACTCTTGGGTGCAGGGGGCATTTCCTTGGAGCATACTTGTCAGTGTGACAGATAAATCTTTTAAGCTGTAATGGACTATTAAGTATTACTTTGCTTTCAGAACCATTATAGTTTCTCGCAGTCTCAGACGTACAAATCCCTGTAGAGTAATAACCTTAAATAGAGTTGGTAATTGCAAGGACAAGAATGAATAAAAATCTAGAAAAAAATGTCTGTTTTCCTTGATTGTTCACCTAGCACTTGGCTGCCTTGCACCCCCTGCTCATCCAGGTTGTGTTTATACGGGGAGATGCCCAGGACCCGGCAGCATCCTCTCTGTGCTGGCACAGCACGTGGGCTGCGAGGACCCCTGCCTGCACGGGCACTGTCAGCTTGATAGCAGCTCATCCAGCGACTCCAGGATATTAAAGGTTGCTAAATGCAGGCTGAAGAAGCTCCTAACTCTGTGGTCCCCGATGAGGAAAATCACAAGCTTTTATTCTAATTGGTTCATGATGTTAAGAAAACAGATCACTTAAGTTTCAGTGTTTTATGAAAGGGGGTCATGCAAATACACCTTTCGTGTGGCTGCGGAACTTATTTGCTTGTAAAATGCTTTGAGATTCTCAGTTAAGTTCACAGAAATATGAAGTATTTTTGATATGTGGCCCTTTATAGTTTAAGTCTTTAGTGTAACATCATAAATACCGTAAGGAATGCAGCATGTTCATCAGTAATGTAAGATATAATGAATAATATGTTTTAAAAAGGGAATTAAGGTTGACTGTTATTTTGTGAAACTTTTTCAAATTATAATTTAATTTTGGACTAAAATAAACACACCTGTGATGTACCCTAAAACAGAGCCAGCAAACTGGAGTTAACGTGGTGGTATGGTTTAAACCACATTGCAACTGAAAGATGGTCCAAGGCTAGATGACCACCACAAAATGGCTATTGTAGCTTGAGTTTCTGCTGGCGCTGCTGGAGCTCCTCACGTCCAGTTTCTGATAGCATCCATTTCATTTTGCTACCAAGTTAACTGCCTAAGCCTAAGTCATTTTCAGCTGGAATGTGTAATGGAATTTAGAAAGAGAGGGAGAGAGATGTTTTTAAACTCATCAGGAGAAACAGGGTGAGAGTTTTAACAATTCACATCTTTAATGAGTTATAAATTGGATTCCACTCACCACTGAAGCAAGTAGCAGAATTCTCACTGGCTGCACGAGGTCGATTTTTGCCACTAAAAGTTAAGCATTGTGCGGTAAGAAAATAGAGGAAGCCTGAAATATTCCTACAAGGACCATTGAGAAGAATGCTGCAATGTCAAAAATTCTGAAATAAAATCTTTATAAACCACAATATTTAGCAAAAATAATACCCAAGGCCCTGATGCCAATAAAGAACAAAAGATTGAAATTCCTTCTGAAATATTTTTTAATCGTAAGTAGAAATCAGAATATGTTAATTCTGTCCTCTCTATAGCCTTAATCCTTCAATCCTTGACTTCTAAATGGCAATGAAGCATGATGCGTTTAACAAAGAGGGGCTTGTGGGATTATATTCATTGCAATATATTCAGTTACCTTCATTTTTATTATTTCTCCTCCCTCTGACTTCTTTATGAAGTCTCTTGTTTTTAGCAGAGATCATTAATGAAAAATGAATGGCAATCTTCTCCTTTTTCAAAATTAATCTTCATAATGGCCTCATTTAAAATTTCATCTAGAAGGTGAGCAATTTCTTAAAATTTAGAAGTTAAAAACAATTTACTGTTCTTTGGTGGAAAGTTTGCCTTGTTCTGCAGACCTGTTGGGTATTTCAAAGTACATTGCTACCAGTTAAGAAATATAGTAACTTGGTAAAATCTCTAGTAACACTCACTATTTTTCAAATATTTTTAAAATAGATTATTTGGGGTTTTTTTTCAACGTTACTTGATTGTTCTTTATTTATAATGCAATAACATTTATAGGCAAGTGAAGATGAATTCGAACTTTTCTATACCTTTAGCAGCTGAGCTTCACAAATACCTCAGAGTTTCTTCTTAGTATTAACTGAATTCATTATACTTACAACTTCCTGACTGCCATTTTCTTTTTATTTTGTAATGCGCTCTAAAAAAGGCCTCAGTAATTTTCCCTTTGTGAGACCCAGGCTTTGATTCTAGCCTAGCCTCCTCAAAGTGGGTGGTGGAGTCCCTGTTAAATAGAGCTGGAAAATCCTGCCTGAGCACAGATGTCCTGTATTTAAGATTTGACAGGTAATGCAGCACTTTAAAAAGCTACTGTCTTTCATGACTAATACCTTTGCAGACCCAGTGGCAGATAAGCACTGTTTGTGGGAGAGAGAAAAAAAAAATGTGGTAACGTTTCATGATTTTTAAGAAGAGTATCTGCTCAAGTGGGAGGAATATGTAGGTATTTAGTATGTGGATGGTGGCTGCCACAGAACATTTGGGAAGGGCAGAACTACATTTACAGGATTCATAGTGGAAGGTTTTGGAACAGAATAAGTGGCTATAAAAGGTGGAAAGCATAAAAAACAGAGATGCGGTGAACGCGTTGCAGGCTATATAAAAAGAGATTTGGATTTGTGATGCCTTGAAACATTAGAATTATTTCAGCACAGAAAGATAAAGAGTGAAAAATCTTTCTGGATATGAGAAAATTCCGCACCTAGTAAAGAGAGGAACAAAGGAATGGTGAGGCAAGTGGGCAGTACTATGGAATCCAGATAGGAAATGTTAGAATTTACTTCTTTTAACTGTCAGACCTTTATATATAATTAAATTCTACAGAATATAGTCTAATGTTTCATTAAAATAATAATTTCTGATTACACATTCTGGTGAAGTGTTTGGTTTTTGTCTGTGCAACTGTAAAAATGAAAAGGCCATAGAAATGCAGAGGAATTCCAGATAAATATAGTCATTTGCTATAAACAAACTCAAATGAGCCATGCCTACATATCTATATATGTGCAGATTTCTGTAGCCACACAGGCCAGATTCTGGTAAATCCTGAGACTGGGAGGTTGCGCAGGGAGCTTCCCTATACAAAGGAGTAATTCTCAGTTCTTCCACTGGATCCTTTTTTACTCCTTAAAAAAAAATTGATGATCCCAGTTTTCTTATTAGAGAAATCCAAACATTCTAACCATATCTGAAAGTCCTGTGTCTTCCATCCAAAAAGCATACAGAATAATTGCATATCACTTTCATAATTAAACAGAGATACTACAGGAACTCCTGAGAGGTTCAACATGACCACATGCAGCTACTGAATCTGGAAGTGCCTGCCGCTGCTCTCACAAGATGCTCATGCTCTTCATACTGTGTCTTTTGCTTTAAAACCAATTTATCTTCAACTTATGTCAGTTTTTTTAAAAATTTTCACCATTATGAACAAGATGAACAAAGTCAGCTTTTGCTTTTTTGGGGACTGATATATTTTGTATACTCAGACATTAATCTTTTAAGGGTTTCTGCCTGGAATTGATCCCATGGTTTCTTCAATTGAACTAGATGAATCGTTTAATTTCTTCCTGGTTCAGCTGTGGAAGTGGGAAAGCTCTGCCATCACTGGAGGTTCAAGAGACAGGTGATTTTGTAGACTTTTCAGTCTCATCATTGTTTTTTCAGTAGGCTTAATGGGGGCCATTAGGCTATTGCAGGATGTAGCCTCTATTAGTATTCATTAAAACTGCCATTTCTCTTCTAGTGGTTCACTTTATTCAAAGAGACAGATGTTTCCATGTACTTTTCTATCCTTCAGTTCTCTGTGGTCACTTTCTATGCCATGATAGTTCTGTCTGGGCATTCTGTGCCCACCACTATTTGACTTATCCTGCCTCTTAACAACTCAAAGAATATGCCTGTATTTGCAACCTGTACATAGATATACAAGACTATACACTGTTGCTCTGATGAGTACTGGAAAGACCTTAAATCGTATGGCTTCCCAACTGTTCAAAGGCATGCTATCTAATACCTGTTTACTACATAAGAGATTTTCAAAGTTGTTTGAACTTTCTGTGTTTTATTCTCTTCATGTCTTTTTTTTTCAAATTCTTGAAGAATTTTATCACCTTTAGTTTCTTCTCTCTATCCTTGTGTTCTCGTGCTTCCCTATGACATCTGGTGTCATAGTGCCATATTTGACATCTGATGAGAAGCTTAGATTGTTCGTTAAATGTGGGTGTTAATTTTTGAGAAGCTAAAGTGTGGTTTTGGACTTTTGTTGGCCGGATGAAATGGTCATGGTAAATAGAACAATGTTGGCTACTTGTTGCTTGCTACACTGATTGCTGGAATTTGCTCAACACTTTTTTGTTAAAAAAAATCTTGATCGTAGCCAGAGTATATCTGTTAACATGTAAATGTCTGTGAATAAACTAAACAGGTTATCCATTTTGGTAAGTGGTATTGCATTAAAATTTTGTTATGCTGAGCTTGAATTCTCTGTTGTTTTGCTGACTGAAATAGAATCTAATTCATGGTTAAAAAGAGTAGAATTCAATCTTTTTTCCTCTGATCTTAATCCTGCAAGAAACAAAATTGTTAGTGTAAGGAACATTTCCTTTAGTAAAGAATGGAAGTATTTATTCTATTTGTACTATCACTAAGTGGGCAAAAGCAGAATTAGAATTAATTGTTATGGATAAAGGAAGGTAATAAACATGCTTTCATCTCTTAAGTATCAGTAAGATTATGAGTTACACTCATACAAGAGAAGCAGCAAGCTGGCAAATCCTGTTCTTGCTAGGGTTTTTTTAGAAAGAACCCTGCAGATTTGTTATTTTTTTGAAGAAGCCCAAATAAACTCTGAATTAGTGAAAGGTGACAGGGGACTTCTTCAAAACCCGCCGAATGGCTTCTGTTGAAATCCACCAAAGAGCATTGGATTAGGTGGAAAGATATGTCATCTGTACGAAGGAGGTTTGTCTTTTTCTCAGTGTATGCTTCCATTATTAGTTGACCCTTGTGGCAGGGGGGTTGAAACTAGATGATCTTTAAGGCCCCTTCCAACCCAAACCATTCCATGATTCTGTGATTCTATTCTGTGATTTCCTATTTCAGATGAGGAGTGTGCTTTCTGACATTTTGTTTATGCAACACCAAATACTGTAATTATGTCTTCATTAATATTCTTTCCAGAGAGAAAAAAAAAATGTGTATTCTGGTGGCAATGCAATCCACATTTAAAATTTGTGAGCAAACAATGTTTATTCTGGATTGTGTATGCTTTTGTGATATGTTTTCCTTCTCTCACTTCTAATGGCTTTTGAGTGACTGTGGCAGTGGTCCCTAACAATTACTGGCTGATGGGCAAATTGCATGTGTGCTGGCTTTCTCCTCATGATTACTAGCACACTTAAAAGAAAAATCACGCCCCCCCCCATACATTTCTCTGCCAACCATCATCTCTGAGTTACTGTTCTGCTCATGTTTTCTTCGATTTTTCAAGGAGATTCACAAAAATGTAATAACTTTTTCTCCCCTTGGAATATTTTTTAGTAGTGACCAGTTTGGCAGAAAGTCCAGCTAGAAGAGGTAGTGTATTCAGGATATTTTTTTGTTGTTTAGCTTTTAATCTGAGAAAGAGACTTAATGGCAGATTCTTATTCCTTTCCTGGGATAGCAAATATGCTTGTTTATTGCCGTGGTAATTAGGTAGGCATTGCCTTTACAAATACAGTAGATTTTGAAAAATCAATAAGAAAACTTTTTAGATGTTTGGCTGGGGGAAAAGTGGAACTGATATTTGTACAATGTCCTGCTTTGCAAAACAAGTACCTGTGTTCCCAGAAAGACAACTTGCATTAAAAAGTTAATTGTGTTTTATGTTCCTGTTGCATGTGCAATGTCTTACAGAGATAAGGACTTTGCACATATTTCAGATTGTATTTGCTGTTAGTAGTATGGCAAATTTAATGCCTACTTTGAGCAGTAGGGAGGCCATGCTTGTCCCATGTCCTATTGACCTAATCTGACTGTTTCTACCATCCTAATCACCATAACGTCTGAGCTGCTGGTTCCCTGTTTTGCTATTCTGCTTTCCTTATGTATGCAGATTTCCCACTGATGTTGCTGTAGGGAGCTATATAAGGAAAGCAGAATATAGAAATTCATTACTATAGTGTGCAACTGAAAGGGGATGTTTGAACTGGGAATATTGCCCTTCAGCTTTTGCTGTTGTACATTGCCTTTCATATGACTCAGTGCCCATCAGCTGAGATTTTGTACAGACTTGTGCTGAATTTGAGGTTGAAATAGTGCCACCATGGATTTGATCCTTCTGAGGATGAGTCCCAGCTCTTCTTTTAAGTTCTAGTTCAGCTTTGCATATATTCATGCACACAGAATTTTGCACCACTAAGCAAAGCAAGATAAGCTTTTAAACTAGTTGAAAGAATTGTGGATTTCTTCTTGGAGTTTCTCTTTCTATGTAATATATTCCCATCACTGTAAATCTTTCAGTTTAATGCCAGAGATATATTTTCTTCACAAACTTAAAACATTGCCTTTGGGAATTGCTTGTCAAAGGAGTTGAACTGAAAGGATAACTGTGATCAGGTGTTCCTAGGCTGCATGTCTCATACAATGTGGATGTTTGTCCTTCTGTGATGAAAATCCCTGATGAGAGATGCCAAATTCCTTGCTACTTTTAAAATGAAAATCATATATGGCTAACACTCAATTGAAATGAGTGTGGAATGCCTACCTCAGCTTGGACTTTAAAAAATGTCGCTAGTGTGATGGGCTTTATCATGGTTTTAACTTGTATTTTTCTTTGTAAAGTGCTTTGGCATAAGTATTTTTTTTCTTGGGAGATAAAGATGACTTGCTCAAACCTTCAGCAGCAGAATAATGCACCAGGGTTGTATAAAATCAACTCCGTATATTGCAGTTCTTCCATTCATATTCAGTGTTGGTAGTTTTTATGTGCTTCAGTCAGAACTGGGCAAGTGTAGTCCTACAAAACTTTTATTACATATCTAGATGATTAGCTGTAGAAGTCTTTTTGGTCTAAACTTATGTGTGATATTGACCAGAAAAAACAGAAATGTCCGTAGTTTTAAAACTGCTTTTATCCCTGGACAAATGAAACTTATTTTAAATTCTTTTTTAACAACTATTCAAACTGTTTCTGAAAATAATACATTATTAAGTGTTATTTGTTTCTGTTGGGAAATTAGAATTAGAATTTTGGAGTTTTTTATTATGATTCTGTAGCCGAAAGTGAGATCTTGTGCTGAAAAAAATGTAAGTTTCTAATTTACACATAGTTAGGAAAATCTAGTAAGAACATAAGGTCTGCTTTACTGGCTCAGAATAGCTCTCTGCCTAACCTGTATCCTGTCTCTAAGTACCGCTTGGAGCAGATGGCTGGGGAAAGACTACAAGAAACAAAGCAAATGTAATCTTCTCCATCTCACACCTTCCTACTTCCTATCTCTTAATATCTTAAAGAACCTCTAAACTGGAGACTGCCTAAGGATCATTTGGCTTAACTATCCTTTATAAATGCATCTAATTTCTTTTTAGGGCCATTTCAGCTTTCCCCTTTCCTCACCTCCTGGGGCAATGAGATCCAGAGTTCAGTTATGTGTTCTTGAGGAGAAGGAACAAAAAAAAAGGAAAAAATTATTTGTTGGGTACCTGTTTGCTGATATATTCCCTAGGTAATCATGTGGGGGGTTTTTTGTTATGTAAAGTGCTAAATAAGAATTCCCTTTGCATTTTATCCATACCATTACTAATTTCATATACCATTATCATATCCCTTTATGTAATATCTGTTCAGCAGGAGAATCCTAGTCTACTAAATCTCCCCTTTGCAAATCATAGGATCATTTTGGTTGGAAAAGACCTTCAAGATCAAATCCAACTGTTGACCAAACACTGCCAAGTTCACCTCTAAACCATGTCCCTGAGAACCTCACTACACTTCTTTGAAACACTTCCAGGGATGGTGGCTCAACCACCTCCCTGGGCAATTAGATCTTCCAAGCCTCTGATGACAGTGTCTGTGCCCCTCTGCCCTTCTGCTAGTTCTGCTGTTCGGGTTGAATGACCAGAACTACACGCAGTACTTGGGATGTGAGTGCACTATTGATTGTGGGTTTCGTTCTAGCCTCAATTCCTTTCTTAAGTTTGCTAACATTTGGTTTGCTTTTTGAATACCGCTTGGCTTAAGCTGGTATCTTGAAGATCTTTTCCCTGAGTGTCAATAAGTACTTTAGAGTCCATCACTAGGTATGTATGTGTGTGCATGATTAGGGTTATTTTTTCCTTTGTGCATTTCTTTGCGTTTATGGAGATTAAAATTTATCTACCATTTTATCACTCAGCATTATGAGACTGTTCTTCAGGTTCACATAGACAGCTTTAATTTGATTATCCAGAATAAGCTTTCAGAGTCTTTAATCAATATCTCAGAATTAGGAAGGTGACTTTAGAATCACATGATCTTGAGAAGGAATGTGTGGCAATTTTTATTTACCTTCGTTTTGCTTGATACTTTAAGATGACTATTTGCATACTTTTATCCACCAGTGAAATGGACTAAAACCATGCTAAAAAAGCCAGAAAGACAGTTAATACAGTCATCTTGTTTCTGAAATGGAGGCTTTACGAATGCATGGTGATAGCAGCTCAGTTTAATTAGCTAAATTTAATTACTCCAGAGAAATGAAACCAGCTGGCCCAACTTAGCAGTGGAAAAGTGGGATGTTGAAATCCAGAGCTGGACATCATGAGCTCTTTGTAGCTGTAGGCACCTCCAAAGGGTGTTTCGTCTCAACCTTGGCTTTTATGCTAAATCAGATGGATTTTCCTTCTGACAGCCCTGTGCTCCAAGGCAGCTGTGAAGAGAGTCAGTGGGGATTGACCCTGAGTGAGAATGACATGGAGGTCTTTGAAATAGGTGAGATGCTTCCCACTTCAGTCTTGGCAAGCTCCATGGAAAGCTTTCCCATTGGTGGGTCCTGAGGTGTCTATACCAGGGCAGGGCATTACCAGATAAACTGGTTTAGTGCAGGGTCTCCTGCAAAACTGGCCTGATGTAGCAGCAACAACAGCCATTACTTTCCTTTTATTTCGCAAGACTTTTACACTTGTACATTATCTCCATTCCCCTGCAACCTCTTGTGGATGCTGTGCTACTAAAGAGTTCTGTATGAAGTGGACAATAGTCAAATTTGTTAGGAAATAGGCTGCTGCCTTTGCTTTGTTGCTTTGAGAGGATTTTCTAGAATCTATTGGGTGTCTTGTTTCTAAAGGCAATATGGTTATGGGGGCTCTAGATTCATTGCTGTGTTCGATGGTTTTAAACCCTGCAGGTAAAGTGGAAAATTTGTTACATATATATATATATATATATAAAAATAAAAATTTTAATTCTTAAAATAATGTGAATAGATATTATCTATTTATCCAATAACTTTAAAGACATTTCAATGAAAATATAAAAATTTGGGATTGAATTTAAGCTAACTTCATCTTGTGATGTGGTGTGAAGTGTGAATGCTGTAGTAATATTGAAAATGTTAAACTGTTCTTCAAGATTAAGAACTTTAAGAATTCCAAGACGTAAAACTTGTACCATTTAGAAATTTTTGCTGCTGTGTTATACCTCCTGGGTAAACTTAAACAACACTGACAAACGGAAATACAGAAAACTGTATTAAAGGAACTAAGGAACTTTTCAAGAAGTAATGCTAATGTTTAATTGCAGCTTAGTGACCCAGTACGTAGGTTCTTTTGATTTATTAGGGGTATATAATGCTCACAAATTCAGATCTGTTTGTGATATAAAAGCATCACACTTTAGCAAAACTCCCCTATAGCTTAGTAAACTGCAGGACACTGCATCTGGGAGTTTCTGAATAATTTATCTGAAGTAATGAGTATCATCATGTGATGCTGTATCAAAGCAACTGCTCGAGTGAAAGCCAGCTGGGTACAGCCGTTGTATATCAAATAGTTGCTTGAGTTGTCTCTCTGGAAAAATTAGAGAACATAATGAGCAAAATTAGAAAACCTGGGGAGCAGCCTCCATGGATACCTATTAGGAAGAACTAATTTGATTAGTGTTAAATCTATGGAAGATCATTATTTACAAAGTTTGCTGGCATTAAAAGAGAAATGCGCGTCTACATACACACATCCATTTATACAATATTGACATACAAATACATAAAGTATGAGATGAGTACTAGGCGTGCTTATTTTTCTGTGTCAGCTTTATGAAACACTTGTATTTATTTGCTCAGAATCTAAAAGGAACTCATTTTATGACCCAGAGAAGCTTTTGGTTTGAGTTTCCCAAAAGGCTTTATATGGTCTCAATAAAAGTAGATGTTTCAAAAACAAGATCCAGGAGAGGCTGACAAAAAACATTTGCTAAGGGAAAATGCACAGCTCTGTTAAGTATTAGACTGGTGCTTTTTTGAGGCAGGTATATTTAAAGTGCCATTTGTGCCCGCTGCACAACGCTGACTGGGAACGCAGAGCCATGAAGCGCAGAACTGAGAGAGAAGGACAAACCTGCAGAATTTTCAGCAGAGTCAATGGATGCTGCAGCTGTTCTGCATCTCTCAGGATCAAGTCCTGCTCTAAACATTATAACTACTTTTACTAGGCTGTCTCCTAGTAAATCTAAAATCTGAATGGTTTGACAATGAAGTCATTTATGACAACTTTTGGATCCACCATTTAAGACTATGAAACCGATCTGATGATATATTTGTGTCAGTGGCTTTTGTAGCTATGGCTGATTGTTTTTTTTTTTTCATATAGACATGAGAGAAATACTGCTTCAAAAGGTTGTCATTAGCCTGGGGAAAAAAAGAGGCCATTGATTAGAGGCATGAATAGAATGGCTTGTAAGCTAAATTGCCGGTTGGGGATTCCCGAATGGCCAAGGGCACAGCCTGTCTGATCTTAGCAAAACTCTGCAATGCAGTGGGGAACTCCCGAAAGGATGCATTATCTTGTGATGTTGACCTTAAATCACACTTGTTGTTTGAAGGAAGTAAAACAGAAGGCTTTTATTTTCAATAGCAGATTTGAAGTGTGCTAATTCAAATATGATATAAAACCAAAAAACGCTGTAGCAGTTAAGAGAGACAGACATAATTTTTTTACTTATTTGGGTGTATTTTTGTAGTGTATGAAAGCAAGAAAAGTATTCTATTCAAGTGCATGAAATGTGACCATTGTAGCGTTATACTATTACATGGGAATTTGAAAGTGGTGGGCTGCATAACATGTCTCTAATATTATATACTAACATAAAATAATGACGTTCTTAGATTTTAAAAATAACTGGAAAGGTATTATGTACATCCAGCCAATGCTTTTGTTTCTTTTGATGCAAAGATATTTTATAAAAATCTTGCTTTTCAAACTGACAGTGCCCTTTGACAGACATTAAGAATGACAAAGGATGCTCTACTATAAATGTAACATAAACATGGTAATGTGACCTTAAATGTGAAACGATCCTTTGCACGTATATGTACAAGAGATGTGCGTCATCAGTACATCAGCTTATTTACAAGTTAATGCAGAAAGGTAAAATAAAAAAAGTTCAGTTCGTCAAAGCAATTTACAATATTTACAGGCTGAATAAAGCATTTTATTCTTTTCTGTCTTTTTACTTTGTATGTCTTGAAGGTTCACTTAGCCAAAATGAAGAGAGCAAAACCAGTTTCTTAAAAAATCTAATCTGTCCTACAGATTTTGGACAATTACAGGAACACAGATATTTGTAGTGAGACCCGTAGTATTGTGATTTCATAGAATGTCAGATTTTTAATTATTATAGTTAAATTGCTAAATCTGTGATGAAAAAACAGAGTTTTCATTTAGCATTGTGAATCTCATCCATTTAACCCTTTAAGACAGCTCATATTTGCTAGCCATGAGTAGCATATTCTGGCACCAAAACCCTCACTGAAATTCTCAAGTTCATTTCTGAAATTAATAGTCATCATAGATGGATAAGTCTCAATAAGGCCCTTTGAGAAAATACTTTAACAGGAGCTTCAAACGTATTTCCTGAGAAACACAAAGCACCCATCTAACTTCGCTTTTGCGGAAGGTGAGACTGGTAAATTGTTCTGCAACACCTCCGTTAGTGAATGCTGTTTTTTTTCTACAGAGAGCTGCTGCAGTGGTTGCTGTTTAAGGAGCTTTTACCTG
Source organism: Pampusana beccarii (assembly GCA_013399365.1). Classification (NCBI taxonomy): domain Eukaryota; kingdom Metazoa; phylum Chordata; class Aves; order Columbiformes; family Columbidae; genus Pampusana; species Pampusana beccarii. Next base: position 43,992 of record VWYH01004015.1, on the reverse strand, counting down.
TTTTGTTTTTCTCCTGGATCCCACAAGTGTTGTCTGGTTCCACCTCTTTTGCCCTTAAACTGGATTCTGAGGATGAAAAGTACTCTCTGATTCCCACTCTCGCACCTGGCAAGGGAAGGCAAAACAAAGATAGAATTCAGTCTCTGACGAGTACTGGAATTATTAGTGTTAAATATGTTATCACTACTGGCCTGAAAATAGAGTTATTTATTATCAATTGGAATGCCATTCTAGAGTTCCACTACAGTTAGCACCGCACTACTTTCATTATAAAATCAATTTCCTGGAGATGCCTATCTCCTTTGCTTTAATATATACCAGATTGAAAGCTGGCACAGAGGTGCTGGTGCTCTTCCAAGGTAGAAGTACTGGCTGCTGAAGGGGAAGTCTATTTAAAATAGGAAAAAGCAGTAGATTTTCCATGTTTCGGCGTGGCTGGTCTTCTCCAAGCCTAAAGGACACAACTCAGCTATTTTTGTACTTGAAAGTAAGTCCCCGTTCCCACTTTAGCTGTATGGGGGACAATGCTCATTCCATCCTGGCTGTCTTTTGAGAAGTACCTCCTGATAAATCCCAACTGTCCTTTTTCTCTCACTGCTCAAATGTCCTTGAATGGGGTCTTTTTCATAGGGTTCTACTCTAGACTCCAGCCTCAGTAACCTTCTCTACACCAGTACTGAGGAGATGGAGGAGCAGAGCTCCTACTGGGACTGTAGCTGTGGGCTGCCTGGCTCGAGAGGGACCCATGTTTCCCTGGAGTGATCCATCATTTCAGGCACTCACTGCAGTGCAGAAGCAGCAGCAGCCAGGTTTGTGTCGCTGCCAGCACGGCCGTGCAGAACTGGGCAGGCTCAGCCACCCTGCGGTAAAAACAGGATCACCGGTATCCTTCAGATTTCAGACCAGAAAATCCCCATAGTAGCTGAGGACATAAAACTTGTTCAACGTGGAGAAGTTTACGGCTGCCCTTGCTTATGCTCTGGCAATGTCACTGCAATCATAAGGTTACAGGAACAATGAGGGCACTCCATCATGCTATTAATACGTCTGGGTTTCGGCCATTCTAAGAGGATTGTGCAGCTTTAAGAGTTTTATGTGCGTACAGATACTCTTAGTCACAGATTTATTTGGATATTTTTTTCTCTTTAAGTCTTATTAGATATATCTTCAGAGATGGGGTTTAAACCTGTCTTTATTGAGGTAATTTAGCACGTATAAAAAGCCCAACTCTCCTTCCTCTTGACTAGAGGGCTACTTCAAAAGTTGTTAAGCTGTTTATCAGCCTCATAACCCTGCTTTACCTCATTTCTACTCATTGTATTTTCTTTTCCATCTCTCTCTCCTTCCTCACCCTTTATGTGACCTTAGTACATGCTAAAGACATCAGCCTGATAGCTCTGCAGATACAGGAGTAGGCAATGACAGTCCTAGTTCACAGATTATCTGTCATGGACTTTACCCAGACCCCTATTAAGAGAAGGAAAATCTATACAACACGTGCTTTATCTTCTTCAGTGGTGGCTGCTGAAATATTTGCAGATCGAGCACTGATGATGAATTAATTGGTAACAGGTGTATGTTACTCTGCATAGTGTCATTGTGTCAGAGGCTCCATGTTTGATGGCATTTGAGCTACTAGCCACTTACAATCATGCTTGTTTACTATTTGTACCGCATAATATCCCAAATAACACCACTAAAAATGCAAAGCTGAAGGCCTCAGACGCTGAGCTTATTAGAAGAATCCTAGACAGAACGAGAAAAGAAGGAAACAGTGCTTTTTTTTTTTTTAATAGTTTATTAAATTCTGCCCTAATTCCCTCTTTTCATAGTGGTTTAACTTTTACATATTTTTCTTTTGCTGTGTTTCATAAACCCTTCCTATTTTCTCCTGTGGTTTTCCTTTTTAATGACTTCTGCCTATTTGCTTTCTTGATTTTTCTTTTGTTTATTGAAGTCCTCTTTTCTGCCCATGTGTCCTTTAGTTAGGCGTTTGCCCATCATCACTCCTGGAGTTTATCTGGACAGGCACAGACCCAGTGAGGTACAAGGTATTGGGGATGTCGTTAGTCTGCCTTCTGTGCTTCCGTCTGTACGTAAGTTGTTCTGTTCTCTCTGTGGTTGCTTTTTTTCCCTAGATCCTGTTGTTTTTCTTATCAAGTTCCTCAGACACAGGATGTCTCCTCCAGACAGACAGCTATAGAGCCCTTCTGTAGGGGAGGAGGCTGCGTGCTCGTGGTGTCGGGCATGTAGACCTGACTTCCACTCAATGGGCTGAAGAAAAACCCAAAGGATGCTCTTAGCGCTGCTGGCTCCCAATTCCATCATCTGGGTTTAGGTTGTCTAACAAAAACTTTACCATTGCTTATCAGCTTAACATCTCTAAATTCAGTATTATCAACCTACAAGAAATGAAAATCTACAGACTATTTTTGCTCCTGTTCTAACAAGACTGATATTAATACACTAGTATGTGAAAATAAACCTCAACAGCTCGTTTTATTTATTTAAAATGGCTATTTAAAATCATCACTATAAAAAAAGGCACATATCACACTTTTAAGATTCAGCTGTGAAGGGTGCTGGGCCATCTTGTCTAGACCATGTTTTTTCCAATAAAGGTTGGACCAGATGATCCTTATGGTCCCTTCCAACCTGGTATTCTCTGATTCTGTGATCAGTTTACAAGTTTTAAGAATCCTTTTAGACATCTACTATCATTTTAGAATCTACTGTTCAGGCACTGAAGGCCAAAATAAAAGCTATCAGCCGCAGAGCAGGTATTATTATATAGAATAATAATATACATTTAAATTTAGGTCTTGGCAGTTAATATAAACTTTAATTCAGAGCTTGGCTATTGGCATAAGAGAGTCATCTATTTGGCTGTTATGCAATGACATGTCCAAAGCTATTAAGCTGTTTGTTTAGACATTTTCTGTTAGGATGTTGATAATGAATACAGTAATCTTTGTGAAAGTTTGCTGTGTGATCTAAGGGGAAAAAAATATCCATGATTATATTTTTGGTTTATATTCACATTTTGCATCAATTTAATTCTGTGAGCACTATCATCTTTGACTAGCCCTAACCTCTAGCTAGTCCTAACCATCTAGTCCTACCTCTAGCTTATTTACATCAGCAGTTGAGAGTCTCCTACATGAACATCCTTGCAGCTGAAGGAATGGCCTGAGCCCACAAATTCTTCTGTGGTTGCAATTGCTAAATACATTTTGTGGCCATTGTCAGACATAGTTTTGGGGGTGACATAGCACTAGAAAGCAGCTCCAAAATATTCATGGTACTGCCAATACCGCTCTTCAGCAATTTCAATTTTGTAATTGTCTCTTAAGCTTGGATTACTCATTAAATGATCAGCATAGAAATTTCACTCTAAGTGCTTGCACAGCCATTTTGGATGTTTCTACCACGTTATTTTACTTAAGTGGATGGAGGGCAGAGATAAGCAGCTAAGTTATTCATCTGTTCTTGGTGGTGCAATCAGTCCTACTCCCCACTACAGATGATGACAGTTAACTTGGTGAAATTTACTCCTATGTGGTGGAAACTGTCACCCAGCAGAATCATGTCTGAAGCTGGTGCACAAGCAAACATCTGACTGTACCTTGAGTTTCTGCTTAACTCACCAGCATTGCCCAGTGCTTTATTCTCTACAGAGTGTCTAAAAATACAGCTCAGACTCTCTCTGAATTGGACGGGGTTTCACCTTCCCGAGAGAAAGGACTTCATCAAATAATTGAAAAACGCATCCTGGCATAAGCAAAGGGTTTTATTAAATGGACAGAGAGTGGATGTTCTGTCTGCTCTGACCTAGAATTCCAATATAAACCTGTCCTTAAGCTTGTGACAGGGAAGTACAGAGAGTTTTGAGGACCAGATCTTTTGTACCAGTTTCTTCTTTATTATAATGAATGCTAATTTAGTAACTTAGTATTCATCTGAATGCATATTGCAATGCATAGTCAATCATTTTTCATTTAATAATTTAACATGTCATTTTTCCAGTTTGCCACTTGCAGCTGGCACTTCTGCAATACATTTTATTTTTCAGACATCTTTTAGTGAATCACCAGCTGTGACAGCTATCCATTAATTATATCTATGTATTAAAGTCTGATGAAAATATAACTTCCAAGGGAAAGTCTCCAATAATGCCTAAGTAGTGGTAGTTAAACTACTACTATCGGGTAGTTGAATTGTTGGTTGATTAAATATTTGTATAGATATGCATATAGTTGTATTAACCTCAAATAACAATGATTAACAATTTGACTTTAGGATTAGAACAAAGAAAAGCAACAGAATTTTTATGGCTCAAAATTAATTAGTATCACCTTGATGCACATTTACACTGTGCCAATCACAGACAATCCAAAACCATGAATGTGTGCTGTGGCCTTGCACTTGATTAGTCTAAGCCAGACAGAACTACTACCTTTCAAATACAGGGAACTAGAAGCCGTGCTGCCTTATTCTATCTAGCGCAATTTATAAAAAAGCGAAAATACAGAATGTGAGCCCAGAGCTCTTTTAAGATAGTAAAAGGTGAGTGATGTGAAACCATCTGTTTTGCTTGATCTAGAATCAGAAATTGAAATCAGAATGCCTTATACAAATGCATTCATAATTTTTTATCACAGTTCTCCGTAGCCTCGTGACTCCCGAATTCCCGGTAAAAGCAGACTCGTGTAGAGGTCAGATATGAGCAATTTGCAGACATGTTATTAAGCTAAAGTACAGACTTTCCCTGTTGGCTGAGGCTGGAGAGACCCCGCAAGCTGCAGGTGCTAGAGTGGGCATAAATGAGAGGCATTTAATTGCACAGACACCTGCACAAGAGATGGCTGGGTCTTGGGGGGAATTCCCAGGAAGATACGTAAAAGCCCAACTCGTTAGGTTTGTATTACAAGCTCATTCAAGAGTAGATAGATAAAGCTTGTGCTGAGGAGGGAGACCTGTTTTGTTATCAGAACTTTCTCATCATGCATTTATATGATTTTGACCTTTTTAAATGAAATGGAAACTTTTCAGTTTTCTCATTGAAAACAGAGGCAAGTGCTGTCTGTAGCAACCACAGACATACTGCTTCTGTCAGCTTTGTGATTTTTATGTCAGTTTTTTCTTTTTGTTACTAGTATGCCATAATACTGACAGCTTTTATTCTTTGAACGAAGCCTAGCAAGGAAGTTTCTGTTGAAATGTGAGTATTCCTTTCACTGACACAGATGGGGCTCTTCCCACTTCTGGTTCTGTAACTGTGCTCTCGAAACTGCTGTCCTTCACCTTGTTAGGTTTTTTTCAGACACCAAATATTTTCTAGGGCCTGGCAGCATTCCAGAGAAGGAGCTGCTCTGCTCTTGCTGAAATCATCAGCAGAAGTCCTGTGCAATCCAGCTGCAGCACATTTCAGGAGACAATTTTTTGCTTACCAGAAATACTGAATATTCTTTTACCTTGTATCCGTTTTTTTCCCCAATGAGCTACAAAAATGAGCTTCACTACAGTTATATTTAGAAGCTATTTCTCTTTAGATGCTATCTTCTCTTAGTGCTCAGGAATCCTCACCTATGCATTTCCTAGACTTTTGTTGTTTCTACTGGAGGTATAAGGTGGAATTAGTATTGCAGATTTATTGCCACCGAATTTAATACTTCCCAAGAAAGAATATGTCTGGCAGTTGTTTTCTTGGAAACGTAGATGCTCAGTGATGGTTTTCAGTATGCCTCAAATGGTCTACAATATGTGGCATTCACCTCATTATATGGCACCCACCACATCTCTAGTAAAGCAATTTTAAGTTGTCAACAGAGGGAGTAGCTATGAACCTCACTCTTCACCCTGTCCCAACTGGATGTGCATGAACCCATCTCTCTGCTCTGTTAACTTGAATTTTTCATGGCTTGACATGTTGATTTTGCACAGGAAATAGCAACCGCAGAGCTTTGGTAATCTGAATGGATCCTGCCTTTTTCTTCTTTGTGAACTGCGAAGAAAGTCTTAAGACAAAAAACATGGTGGGTTTCTCTCCGTCCCTTATTGCAGTAAAGATCAAGGGATCCTGATGCTGATACAGTTGAAAAACATTGATAATGAATGAATCTAAATTAACATATGATTCCTCATACACAAGACACATAATTTCATCCCACCATTAAGCAAAATGGAATGGAGAAAAAATGGGATGGAGAGATAGATAAACAAATACAGAGGGGTCTGTCCAAAGGAAGGAAGGGAATCCAGATAAACAGAGCACAACAGTGGGAGCTGAGGCCTTGGTTTGGGAAATACCCACATCTACAGGCAAGGAGGCATGAAACTTTTCTGTAGAGTGTTGGTTGCAATGAAGTTGTTGTTGTTGTTGTTGCTCTGATGACTTCTAAAATTCTGGATATTTAGTGGCAGATGAATGCTGGGAAATTCATTGACAAAAAATAAGCTTATAATTCAGCTGAAGTACCTCTCACTGCGAATCTCCAAACATCTGGGAAAAGGGATCATGGCCATATATTTTAACTCCCTCCTCTTTAAGCAGTGTCCCTATATGCCCAAATGCTTGATTTGTGTATGGAATATGCCATGAAGCTGTCTGATATGCATATGCAGTTTAGAATCACAGAATCACAAAAAATCATAACTGTAAAATTTACTACATCTGTTTAACCCTGACCCTCTTGCTAACACCCTACAGGGAGTTAACCTCCATCTTCTGCTGCTGAACAGTATGAACAATTAAAAGTTGACTTTTCAAGGGAGATGAGTAAATTTTTCCTCTGATCCTTGAGAGTTAATTAAAGACACTTGATCCAGCAAGATCATGTCAGTATGTGTCAACTTCTCCTAAATGACCCCTTGACCAGTTAATACTTTCTACTGCATAGTCACCCAATCCCTGGAATGGCTCTAAGTTGCTGCCATTAGCTTTTACCACTGTATGAAATACAAACTTCATGGAAACAATCTCCTTCCAGGTAGGAACATGGGCATTGGAACAATATGAGTTGTATCTCATTCGCTCCTAATATGTACCCACTAATTCATACCAAAATTATAACTAACAAAAATCAAGACAATCACCATAATGATTCTATGTTGTAGATACAGTTACTTGCTACTACATTTAGGAAAAAAATATACTAATGCCTAATGTACTCATATTCTTGTCAGTTCATTTCCTAGAACTTTTAAGTAATCCCTAGACTTCTTAGAAGATTTCTGGTATTTAGAATCATATCTTCTTATATTCCTGCTTTAGATTTCACCTTAATCAAGGAGGTCTTGATGAGTATAAGGTACCCCTCTGTAGTTTCCTCTATATTCTTTCACCTAGGTGAAACAAAATGCAGTTCATAATAAAAGACAATAGCGCAGAATTTTTTTTAAGTGTTTATAAATGCTAGTACTGTCAATGCTTTTAAAATAAGGAAAGTAGCATTATTCTTAAAATTAATTTTCTCTGGTTCACTGCTCTTTCTGTTTCTTCTGTCTAAAGTATTAATCCACTGCTCTGTGTAGCTGCTGTTAAACATAAGCTATGGATAGCATTTCCACATTCAGCTCTGTTAACATTAGAATACATGTTACATAGGCTGTCTAGAAGTGATATATGTCCTTTTCCTCTGCAGTCTCAGAACCCCAAATCTAATCAAGTCACTGGCATCCTAGGGGAAAAACCAGGATCCAGTAGTGCTAAAGAAGATGACGGACAGAATTGTATAAAGGACAGTTTACTAGTTTAAAAACTCTCTTGTATTCCCTGTATTAACTGTTAATACTTGCTAAAAGAAAATGTAGAGCAAAAAAAATTGAAGAACTTACTGCAGTTCAAAAAAATTAGACTTTCTGCTATGATTCTTCTAGTGCTTATTTTAGATTTTGAAATTTGAAATCTGCACAGTCTGCAAAGTAGAAGAAATCATTTCACCTTTATAACTTTTCTGTAGGTCAGTTCAAAAACGTAGTGATTCACGCTGTTAAAGGACAATGAGAATTGATGACTGAACAATGAATGCTCGGGATTTTTTAGCAGCTTGACATATTCACCTTAAATTTTCTTCTACAGAATTGCTTTGATGTAGAAGAAAAAAAACATATCTAATGGCAAGAAACTACTAATAATTCAATAACTAATTCAATAGGAGTTTTTTTAATCCATTGGAGTTTTGTTGTTTTTTTAAAAAAATTCAGCAATGCAAAGAACTTTAACACAGTAAAACAAAACAAAACAAAAAAAAATCAAAAAATTATGCAGAAACAGATGCAGAACATTTCTGTTTATGTATACCAGACAAAAGATAAACCCTTTTGTCCATTTGTGCAGGAAAACGTTTGGATAAAAGAGCAGAAAAAAGATTTTCTGCTTTTTTCAAGATGTTGTAAAAGTTAAAAACCAGTTATTGTGGGTATGCAACACCAAGGCAATACACTGATCACCTTAATTTTTATTCCTGATTTTATGATTACAAATGCTGATTTTATTCATAATGTATTATCATTTACCTTTTGCTGGGGGATTGAAAAGTAGTGGTTCTAATATTTTTACGTTTAATTGGAAGTGGCATAATAAATCTTTTTTTTGGTGAGCAAGCTCATTTGGTTCTGTATGGAAATTCAGTTTGTCGGATACTGTTACAGTTCTGTTGTCCTGAGCTGTACAGAGAAAGCAGAGAGCCTGTAGTTCATGCTGTTTTGATTTTCTCTCTGGAGCAGAGCACCTTGGAAATTTCAGTGAACTTTCAGTAAGGATATATTGATAATGCAAGGTATTTAAATCACACTGTGCATTCTGCCCTGAGCGCGATACACACGATATTCAATGCCGTAGCCCTGAATTACCTGTTTTCTTAAATTCTGCTATGTGGACCTAGGTATCCATGCCTATGCATATGGGAAATTTAATAACCAATGGTTCTGGATTAGTCGACCATCACCACAAAACGGAATTCATTTGTCATTTGCGTGCCGCATTAATAACAGCTCTGTTGTATGCAGACGTCCAAACCAGGAAGTTTTCCATGTGAACTTGTGCTTCAGATAAGTCTGAATCAATAGATTTTAAAGCACACACAGTAAATGACGTAGAGAAGAATTCCGTGTGCTTAAGAAAACTGTGTATTTTTTAAAACACTGGAGGAATAATCTTCTTTGAGAAATAAGTAACTGGAAATAGAAAACAAAATGTGTAGTTCTTCACTGTGATTGCTAACTATAGGTGGTATGCCATGCTGTCAATAATAGAGAAAAGTTAAGTAAGTGCATTACAATCAACTTGCTTTTCTGCTTTAGTGAGCTTGCTGTATTGTGTCCTGCAGTCTTTATTAATACACTGCACAAAGGATAATGGTAATGTGTTGTCTGAACTTGTCATTTAAAGCCACAGATAAAAGAGCAAATTTACACTGACTCAAATATGCCAAAGTTTCTGCATTGTTGCCCATAGAAGCATACCTCTCAACTTTGAGGAAATATTACTGATTTACTATTCCAAATAGTGAATATTAAACCAAGAAAAATGCTCTGTGGAATATTTGTTTAAATTTGAGTTTAAAATGGGGTGAAGAGTAATAAGTGTATTATGAAATACATACATCTTGAATCAAGGTGTAAAACTGTTTGGCTGTGCAACCTTAGGAATCTGTAACATGCCAGGCTGAGGTCCCCACTCTTGCCATATAAATAAGATCCATGGGTGTTTTCTAATCTCAGTGCAGAAAGAGGTCCTGATGGTTTGTTAGAGAGCACATGTTTTTTAGACACTCCTGACCCAACTGCCCAGCTTAATTATGGGGATACTTTCTGCTGAAATTGTCAGAGACATGAGACTGGCCTTTGAGAGTCCCATAGCATTTACGGCAAGGGTATAGGCACACCATTGTATTTAAATCCCATCCATCCCAGCACACAGGCTGAAGCGATAAGTGTGAAAGAGCTCCATCTTTTATAGCATCTTCAATACTCCAGTTCCTGAGTGAAAATCAGGATTTCCTCAGGTCCAGCTGTGAACAGAGTGGGATAGCTGACCAAGGCACATCACCAGCTCCTTGTCTGTGTTTGGTCATCATTCCTCCAGACTCAAAGGAGTGTATTTGAAACACCTGAGGAAAACGGTGCTCTGCCATAAGGATCCACATTTATTTTTCTGGACCTCTTCCCATCCTCTCCTGTACACCTTCTCACCCCAGACTTTGGCTCAACTTTACTCCAATGAGAAAGCTACGTGTCTGTCAGGGGACAACTGAATGCACTCAGCCGACTAGATAAGGTTTTTGGTAATGTTCTTTAGTGTTTTAACAGTCTCTGCAACTTAGCCACAGCAGGAGATTCTGTCAATGTACAGTAAACAAGAGCTGATTGATTTTGTAATCTCATGAGGGAGGCCTCCCTTCACATTTGACTAAAACTCTCATTTCTTTTGCTCTAGTAAATCTACAAGCTATAGAACAAAAAACACTCTAGTACTTCTTATGTTTAAAAAAAGAAAATCCTTTTCCATCTTCCAAAAGACAGAATCGCAGGTGCAGAAGGTCAGCACAAGATTCCAGGTACTCTGTAGCATTGTGCTCTTGAAAAAGAGACAATTTTAGCATCAGCTCACCTGTGGTATGAACTGCATCTTCCTTAGTGCATTAACATAGCTTTTATACAATTGTATTTCTATGAACAGCAATAAATACTTTTTGTAAAACTGAAAAACAGGAGTAAAACAGCCTATAGGTGTTAGAAGGTAATGTAAAATTTGTGATTTTACAATGGAGCAAGATTTTCATAGATTTTTTTTAGTGTGTGCAGACCTTTCCTGTATGCTCTTTGAGGCCATTAAAACCATTTCCTATGGCACCTGCCAAGGGTTTATAAAGGGTGATCACTTAAAGACTGATGCTTTTGGACATTCAGTAGTTTACCTTTCACTCTCGTTTCAGTGCTATGCACCATTTTAATGCCTTGTAATTATCCAATGCTTGCAGGCTTTTAGCAGTGCTATATTTTCCTGTAACCTACAGATGTATTTTTTTCCATTATTTATAGTGAGTTTAAGAATAATAGAAGTCTTCAAAAAAGCCTACTAAGAGTAGCTTTTCAAATATTGTGATTCTAGAAAAATATTTCAGTCTTGTTTTCCCATTGAGCGATCACCTTGTGCATTCCTAAGGAGCTGAGAGCTGCAGCATCAGAGCTGAGGATCCAGGAGCTCCCAGTGGCTCCTGAGTCCATGGCTGGGGACACCTACCAGCCTGCACACTTCCTGGGAAATTCTTCTTTCGTGGGAAGCCAGTTTTCATAAGCCAGTTTTCTTTAAGTTCAATGGACTAGTTTTGTTTTCCAGGCTGTACCCTGGGCCCCGTGCTGTCTTTTTGCAGGAAAGTCCTAGGGCGGGTTCTGCACACCACCAATCCCAAGATTAGTTTCAGTTCCTTGTACAATTCAGGCAGTAGATGTGTCTCTGAGAGCTCTTACTGAGTTTATACAGCTCTTAAATTTACAATTACATCCAATATGAAGACATTAAAATAATAAACTCCGAAGGTAAGAAAACATCAAAACTTAGTCTGCATTACCAACTCTAGTCTAACACTTTTTGTGTGAATTGACATATGCGTTAATTCCATCATTTTATTAAAAAGGATTCCTGGTCTCAGTTATTACAGTAGACACCCAGCACTTAAAATTTTAGGTTAAATGGCTTTAAGATTTACAAAATCTTTAAGTAACTAAAAATTATTTTAGAATGGCATGTATCAGGCATCTTAAGCCATCAATAGCTTTACTTTTCTTTTTGCTATCATTTATTCGTTCCACTTCTTTACCCATGCTCTTCCTTCAAAATGAAGTCCTGCTGTCTTAGCCTAATTACTGAAGTTGAGCTTTCCTTATTAAATGACACTAACATACAAATAATGTTTTATATCCTTGTATATGCATTTTAATGTGTCCAAGTTCTTTGGAAGAGAATGAAGTTTTAGTATTTTAGTATTTTCTCTTAAGTGCTAGCAAGTTTCACTCATTATACTGACAAGAAAAAATGTTCATCTTGAAGAACAGCGGATAAATATTGCAAGATATTTTGAAAGGAAGATCATAGACTTTGAGTTAATTTACAGCTAAGTTATGGTCAGAGGAAAGCACTTTTTCTTTAGCATTTAACAAAACTTGCATAGCTGCAATTGTATTGGAAGGTATTAAATTCTTTAAACTTCAGCCTGTCAGAAACTCAAAGCGCTCACTAAAATGGTGTTCTAGCAACTGAGGTGCAGTTTCTCGGGTATTGTGTGTCCCATCTCTTTCTGGTGCCATTGGGAGGTACGATATTTTTCAAAACACTTTATTGTGGTTTGTCATACAACTGAGGTACCTTTATTGGTATTTTATCTTTGTATGCCAATTGCTTCCATTTTCAACCTTGCATAGGAAGAAATGGTAATACAAAGAAGCAAAAGAAATATCTTCAGTGAAAATGTGTTCTGCAAACGAGTAAAATAAAACTTTAATATGTAACGTGTAATTACAAAACTTTTTTTTTTCCTTTTGGAGTCAATGGCAGTTTCAAAACCATAAGAGAAGTAAAAGAAACACACACAAGCACACAAAAATCAAGCAGTGTTAGGTCCTTAATCTTCAGGTTTTACTCCTCCATGCTCTCATTACTCATTGATAGTCTGACTGATGTGACCAGGACAACTTGCATGATATTCTGAAGTACTGATTTTGATAAGGCAGAATTAATAATATTTGTGAAATGCTCAGCAAATCTCTGGTATATCGGACAGGCAACATTTATTTCTTCAGAATTATTTTTCTGAGCCCTAAAACTAAGGATGCAGGATCCCAGGAGGGGATAATTCCCTTCAGAGATAAGTTCATGTCAGCTTTCCCTTCAGAGATGTGGATGAATTTTAATTGTGTGCACCTGGGACTCCCCCAGCCCCCCAGCGAGTCTCTCTGCTGACTTCCAACTCTGGCAGGGTCAGGTCTCCACAGCTGCAGAGTTTCATCTGATCCTTTGAGAAAGTGTCAGTTGAGATTTCATAAATATAGCCTGAGAAAAAGTGCCTCCATCTCCATATTTACAGCTTTAACAAAGCCACATCAGAAGCACTTATGTAAAACACACCAGATATTGAAATGGAGAAAGGGAGCAAGTTATGAAACTCTCTATCTACTGAGGTTGGAAAGCCCCCCAAAATTATGTAACTTCCAAAATGACAGAGAAACTTACTTGATTCCTTTTTTTTTTTTTCCGTTCAATATGTATCCAGAAAGAGTTAAAAACCACTTATGAGCATCAGATTCCCCTGGACATCCCTATCCCACACTATCCCGATCCCCTGGGTAACCTCTGTCCAACCGTTTCCAAGCTCATCCATCAGCTTCTTCCTGGTTAGAAATATTTGCACTAAATTTGTCAGTAAATGTAACATAACCAGAAGCTGTTTCTTTGTCACGTATTTTGTATTCCAGATTTGAAAACATGTATTGATTAGCTACGATCCACAGTCCTTCCCATGGAGCTGTTAGATTTTAAGGGAAAATTACACTATTGATCTAAAAATTGTAGATTTGACTTAGTTTGTAACAAAAGCGAACGATGGGTTTTCTTTGAAAGTAGTGCTAGTGAATGTACAGTTCTGGTTACCTCTCAAAAGAAAACATTCTTCCAGAGTCTATGATCCTTTACAGCAATAAAGTCTCATCTCTTTGTCCTTCAGACAGCTTCGCATCACTCCTGTACTTCATTAGTAACCTTCCCCACACAGATCTTGCTGAAACATCAATAACTATCTGCCATCTAGAAACCCAGTACCCCGCAGGAGGCTTGTGTCACTTCTGAGAGCGTGTCTGAGTGAGGAAGGAAAGCAGAATCACGTCTGTTTGCCGAGAAGGCAGAGGAAAGCGGTATGACCAGAGAGAGTAGAGCACTTGGCGGTGGGAGGCTGGAGGGTGTGGAGCGGCAGGAGAGAGAGGTTGGGTACCTTGCCCTGAACCCAAGGTCAAGCTGAAGACAAGGTCACAATTAGTTCTTTTGCCATGTCTTTTTTATTATTCTTTCCGTTCATAAATTTTTTTAAGAGAAAGATATCATCAGATGGGAAATGCTGACCCACAGAGCAAGACCAGCTACTACTTTTAAATATATACCTTAAAATGTATCACCCAAATTCTCTACTCTGACGTCTTCCTCACTGACTAGCTGGAAAGGACATTTAGGAAAAATCACCGTGCTTGAAAGTTAGGGACATCATCAAAAGACTGCAAGTGAAAAAGATGATGCAATTTGACATGTACACTATTGAAGTTCAACCTATATAAGGCTGCGGAAATGCTGAAACTTCATTACAGACATCTAATTAATATTTGTTGTTCTTGATGTTAATAATATCTATCTTGTCATTGGATGCTCATGATATCTCTGTGTCTAGCTTCATCAGATTTCTGTCTCTCATCAGTTCTCTATTGAGACAGCCTTTGATAGAAACCGACTGAAGTTACTCCATAACATGAAAGCCTGTGTCTCGGTGATATACATTTTTAATTGGTCGGAAGTGTTGTTTATGTTGTACCAGGGAGTTCCTTTACAATCTTCTGTTGATCATCTAATATGCTATCAGGAAGTAAATATCATTTTTTTAAATTTTTGTCAGATTGGCTGCAATACTCTTTCATTAAGGATTAAAATAAATTTCAAGTGTTGAATTGTGTATACTGTCCAGTTTTCAACTGTCAAAAGTACGTAGTAATATAAGATGCAGAAGAGAAGTATCTGTTTGCTAAGGGTGCCAAGTAGCTTCTTTCTTAAGTGATAACTTATTTCTTCACTCTTTATAAATGAATACAAAATAATTAATATATTTAAGAATTGTGATATGTCATTAATTCTATGTAGAGGCTGTAAGCACTTTTCCATTTGAATCCATAATTTAAGTCAGGCTTTGCACTTGGTCTATATGAATGCAGGAGACAGATACCATAATAGCTTGCAATAATTGACCTGGTGGAGCCATTTTGTTGTCATCTGAGAGTAATATACTTGATCCTGCAACCTTTCCTCCCACAGGCAGTCTGATTTCAATCTTACAGTTGCAACAGAGGCTATTAGCACGGCTTCATCTTTGATTCATGGGGCTATGAAGAATGAAAGCATTATATATGGGAAATAATATTTTGATCTCTCAGCCTCAGTAGGATGTTGGAATGGGGAGGGATCAAAACGCACTGTCTGAATCTTCTAGCTGAGATCAACATGGGTGTATAGGGGGATGGATGCCAACAGGTTTCCCTGTTGCAAACTGGGAAATTTAAATGTCTTGCCATTGAGTAGGACTGTCTGAACAGGAACATTTTTGGGAAGAGGAAATTCCTCACAAACTGACAAGTACAGTCCTTTCCTCACCTTTGCACTCTTGGAAGGCATAATTTAAGGTAAGGACTGTGTTCTCAGAGGAAGCCAAGATGGTGACCTTGTTGCATTTTCTGTCCTGTTCAACAAGAATTTTAGGAGTAACAGGAGAAGCAAAGCTGGGTCAGAGACAGGGACAACCATGGGATGAATTTGGTGGTAGACCTAAAGAATACAGTGTATTTAGTGACAGAATAAACTGCTTGGGCAGGAAAAAGGGAAGATGTCAAGTAATGATTTGTCACACCACTACCACCCAGCTCTCTCCTGACTCCTCTCACAGTTCTCAGCTGTGATGAAGGGCTGAGGGGTGTTGGTGCTTGTGTTTGTCACAAAGGAAGAAGTCGCTCGGAGCAGACCACACTCTGCCCTCTGGGGTTCCTCACACCAAGGACTAAGTGAATTGGGAAGGTGAAGCAATGCCCCTTTTCGTAATTTCTTGGGCATTTTCTTGTCAGGGCCACCAGCAGTTCCCAGGAAGGGCAATAGTCAGGTGAAGGCTGGAGGTTGAATGGAGCTCAAAATATACAGAGACTAAGAATTACTGAAGTGGTCTATAAGTCAGGATGGGAAAATCAAGCTAAGCATGTGGAGTGACATTGCCATTGAAATTCTAAAAACTGGGGGTTGTTGGCGCGGTGCTAGGCCATCCCCTCTGCAAACCCCATGCCCAAATGGCTGATGTGGCTTTTCTGAGGTTTGGTAGGTGAGGCAAAACTCATTCCCCGTGGATGCCAAAGGCTGTCTTGCGTTGGACTTAGTGGTGTCGCGGTTCTGCTCTTTGTCGACAGAATAACCTAGACTGACTCTAGAAAAGTAACTGGAAAGGTGGGGGGAGAGAGCATGGAATCTTTAGTGCTTTAGATCTCTCAGCCTCTGATTAAGTGCTGCTTCCTTAACAATGTTGGAGGGGGGATGGGAGGAATTAGTACCCTCAGATAATATCTGAAGCTTCAAATTGTCTTGCTTTTCTTGTCAGTGAAAAAAAATAAATCCCTGCTCCTGCAGAACAGGTATTAGTGTCAAGCCTGTGGGAACATGGTGAGACAGGTACTTCTGTAAGGACTCTTGTACTTTTAAGTGTCTCTGATTATTTTTGAACAACTAAGTGGAGTGCTCGTTAAGCATTTCCGTTAAATGAAAATGATGACCTACAAGGTCATGTTAATTAAGAAGCACAGTAAGTCAGTGTGAAGAGGTTCTGTTAGCACAAACAGTGTGCCAAATCCTGCATAACACTGTTTACAATTAGTCCAGGTTTGTATTTATCCTTGTGATATTAAGAATTTGTAGGACAGGACAGGATCATTACACAAATAAAAAATTGCTGCAGGTCGGGTCAATCTGACAGCAGCCACAAGCTCATTATGTGATCATGAGCTGTGTCTGCTTTTAGACAATACTGACCAGAAAGCTCTTGGCTTGCTGTGATCAGGACCAGTGCCAATTTACCCCTGAGAGAAGAAAAGTTGATGGATTCCAAGACTTTTACTCACTTTCCAGAGTTTTTCATTCAGATCGGGATGGTGCGAGATCATATGCAGTGCTGAAATTTTACAGTTGAATCATCACATTTCAGCCACAAGTCCCATTAGCTGTAGGAGTCTCTAACTGTCAGACACCCTCCAATGCCAATTAGTACAGCAGAGCCCAGGCTGGGGCATGGATTTCTCTTCTGTGAACCAGTTTAGATGTGCTGAGTCTCACATGTTCTTGGGATACGTTTACTAGCTCTCACTTCCCATTGCCTCACAGCTGCTCTCTCAGATTTCTTCAGCACAGCCTCACCATGTCTAGGTGGGAAAACCATCCAGCTGCTGGGTCTGGGATATAGAACATTCCAGTGCAGGACAAGGCTGCAGAGCTGTGGTTTTGCCAAGAAAGGCTGGACCAGATGATCCTTGTGGTCCCTTCCAACCTGATATTCTATGATTCTATGAGGACATGCATTGCAGCCGGGGGTTCATGGTCATACACAGCCCTGTGCTGCAATGAGTCCTCCTGGGCAACACCTTGTTGACCAGCTGCAGCTGCATCCCGTTCCCTTAACACAACATACCTCCTATGACTGATACTGGTGTACCCATATGCCCTGTTATCTAACTTCTGTTCACAGGAGCCCAGACAATCACAGAATTTGACACGTGGCATCCCAAACATTTGAGTTTTGGCAAAGATGAAGCATGCATGCTGTTACTAGGATGACAAAAGCTTAAAATCAATAGCCCTCTCAGAGGGTATGTAAGATCATTATAACTAACAGACCTCTACAAAAATGGAAGGAAATCCTCTGAAATCAGGATTTGCCCCTACAACTGCAGAAAATAAGCTTTGAAATTTGGGTCTTACTTTTGTAAAACAGTTTAAAAGGCTCATTTTGTAAATGCCTGTACACAACAGTACTCTCCACCGAAAAATAGCAGAGCTTGGAGCATTCTCACTCATCCTTGTTTAGAAAGCAGTTTTCTTACTGTTAATAAAACTTTGTTAATAGTGAAGGAGTTATACTATTTCTAAAAAGTTTATATCCTAAACTACTTACTTTCTCCATTCAATCAAAGAGAGTTATTAATTAAAAGGTACACATCAAAAAAGAAAAATGAAGAAAATAAAATATATCTAGAATTTGAGTTAGCAATTTTCCTCATGGAATATTAAGATTTTAAGGTGGAATTTTGTGCCTCATGTTACAGTATTGTACCTCTTACCGTTGCTTCTAAGTCAAATACATGGCTAGCTGCTTTTTTGTATTCAGTATTCGAGAGCATATCTCTGCTGATATAAACTGTGGCAGCTCACTTGAAGCCAGCAGAGCTCGGACAATATCTGCCAGCTAAGATCTGCCCCTTAGTATTCACCCCCATCTGCTGTGTGACTCAATCATACCAAAACTGCCGAGCACCTGCTTGCCTGATGTTTTTTTAATGAGTTGAACTCTTCGTGTTGGGTTTGTGTCTCTGCCAGGTTCCAGTTTAATCACATATAATTTTTAGTCTGAAGTTTCACCTTGGGCTTTGAACTTCTAGACACAGAACAAAAAGTCCTGTTTCTAGAAGAACTTGTATAGTGATAATAATAATAGCTAGAATACAAGGCAAGTTTTTAATTCATAGGTTATGACATTCAGCTTTTATGAACAGAAGGAGGAATTATCCTCGGTAGACAGGAAATAATGAGGTTGACCCATATTCCATAATAGTGTGTGAAAATTAACTAAAGATTTGTGTAGCTAAGATAATGAGCACTTATATTTAAATTTATAGCCTGGCCTAATCGTGTAAAAGTTTGTGGGAGAAGATGTGTATGTACACTAATAGATTACTGACTGTCTATGGACTTTCCAGTCAAATCCTATAAAGTAGTTCAGTATGTAACAATTCAAGCTCAAAGGGCTTGCTTGTAAAATGTTTGGCTAAAAGTGTCCTAAGATGCATGAGACCTGCTTTCCCAAGAACCTGGTGTTCTTTTTTAACTTTCAGATTAGAGTCAATATGTGATATGTGTTTTGCAGTAGACTGAAATACACTTATTTAGTATTAAAATTTATTTATTTATCAGGAAGTAAAACTGTCAGTAAGAAAGAAAAAAAAAAAGCTGTAACATCCTGGAACCACTAATGTAAGCTTCTCATGAGCTGTTTGAAAAACCACTTACAGTGGAGTTTCTGAAATTGACTTTAGGAAAAATTATTTTAATCTTTAAAATTCTGGTTTCGGAAAAGCATTGTAAAGGAGAAAGTAAATGGACACATACAAACTTTTTTTTGTTAATGTATGTGTTAATGTAAATGATTTGTTAATTTGTTAATTGTCATAGCTATAAAGTAACTTAGAAAGCATTTTATTAGTCCTAATTAGTAGTATTTTTGTAGTTTTGTTCTACCAGTTTTTTGATAATCTGAGTGTTTTATGTATTCTCCCACTGATTAACAAAATAGAGTAGTTTTCCAGTCTGGAATAATACTGAAAGGTACATTATAACATTTTACTGAAATATAATGTTAGTAAATAAACATTTTAGAACAAGAAGTGCAAAGAATATTGCTAATCTGCTGAACTGGCAGGAGAAACTTGGGGTGACAGTTTGTCGTCCCTTTACCAAGGTAGGAGTTTCGCTGAAGAAGCCACATTCACATTGTAATAAGAACACAAGTAGCCAAGCTCCACTGGTTGAAATATTATATATAAATTTTGTATGAAGAGAAAGATTCTGGAATATCATTTCTGTAGCTCACAAAGGACAGCCATCAGAGAGCAACGTGAACATGATTATTTAAAAACTGAATACGCAGCAAGTACTCAGATATGGAACCCTTTAAACTGCATGTCCTGATTTGTATGTAGTTTATTCAAAGAATGAAAGGATGTTTTCCATTGCCCTGTTACTGTTCAAGACAATCATTTGGAACAGCCTGACAAAATCATACCAAAGAAACTCAGGCCCACAAAGTTTTCTTTTTCTCTCCATCCTGCATGCTGCTTTTTCTGTATTCCACATTTTGCTGTAACTGGCAGAGTGTTACAGGTGAATACTCTTTTTCTTAGTGGCTTACAGTAGAAATTGCAGTGGTTTTTTGTTTTGGTTTGGTTTTTTTATGTTAGTGGTCTTGCTTTGCAGAATGATATATTCTGAGCATAGACACTCCTGTTGCTGATCAACACTGGCAGTGTCAGACGTTTCAGAGAAAAGTACATGAAATGCAGGAGTGGCAATTAAAGATTAGTTTGAATTGGAGGAAGTTTCCTCTTAACCTTCATTAGCTGATAATATGACCTCAGTCTGAAGGACATTTTTCCTTCAGTTATTATAACAAATATTAATTATGCTTATAAATTGCTAAACCTGTTTTAAATCCTGATAAGTCGCAGTGATACTCTGTGGTGGTGAGTTCCCCAGGTCTTATAAAAAGAATTTGCCTCTGTCATTTTTAAATGTACTGCCTTTATGTTTCCTATTTAAAAGGGCAGAGGGAAGATAACTATGTTCAATTTATTTTCTATACACCTATTTGTAAAACAACCCCCATTTAAAACAGTTCCAATCTTTACAGCCTCCCTTTGTATAGAATTCATTTGCCTTTACCTTTTTACTTAACACTGGTAAAACTCCCCAGTGTGATGCTGAGGATCAATGGCCTTGTCAACATCTGGCCTGCACTACCGAAGGCCCCAGACCACAGGCAGTCTTCCAAGCTATTTCTACACCCATTGCATTGTGTAGGCAGAAGTATTTGTCCATTTAATCTCTTTCAGCCCACAGAAGTTGGAAGAGACAGCTATGAAAGCTTTTTCTCTCCTCTCCCTGCCAGCTGGGTTTTGTGATGGATCTAGCCCTATTGTTAGGCTTGAATGTTTCAGGGGAAGGAGTCCAATAGGGGCTCCCAGTCCAGCTTCTCACGATATCTCTAGAAATATTTCCAGACCTCATAGGAGGAGATAGGAGACAATAGTGCTGGTGCTAGAAAGGTGGGAAGCATCTGCAGCAGTGATGCATCCTCCAGGATAACTGTACTTGCGACAGCTGATGGGCAGTAGCTTGATGTACCGCAGAGCAGCTGACTGGCAGCGAGTGGTTCCCAGGAGAGCTTATCCCCAGATGAAATGTGAGAGTGGATGACACAGTGCTGGGCTCCCAGTTTCATGTATGTGCAGAAGAAAGGTGGGAATAATGGAATGAAAGGAGGAAGACTTTAATACATGCATCCCTCTGACAGGTGATGCTGGGATCTTCCTAGGATGGGTGGTGTGCAATCTAGCCTACCCAAACTGGCTACTATTGCTTTACAGGCCAATGGCTTGGTTGGAGGCTCCTAAAACAGTTGCAGACCTCCTGGACCTGTCCTCAAGGCTTGTTTATGACAACATCAGCAACACTCAAAAGCACAAGATACATCCAAAGCTCCCACTCAGAGTAGTAACACCTGAATTTCCTCGGAGCAGTCATGTAGAGCACGGCTGTCAAATGTAGGAGTAGTTACATTTATACAGTCCTAAAGTTACATTCAGCCCTTTGAAGGCAACCACAAGGCTGATGTGGCCCCCAGTGAAAATGAGTTTGACACCCCTGATTTAGAGCATTTCTAAAGACAAAAGAGATGGGTGACTGCTAAATTTATCTCAGACCTTGCCTCACACATGCTCTTACACTGCATTGTAAGTACAAGTGTTGTGGATTTGCGAATATTACATTTTGTATAAGATGGAGATCTTTTTTGTTACAGAAAAACGCTATGATGCTTTTACTGAAATTCTGTCCAAATTCCAAGGCAAATAAAAATGCCAGTGGCCATAAGTTCCATTGCACTGGGGGTTAGCTCATTTCTATGTATCTGGATAAGATGGTGAGAAAAAACATTTTGTTGTCCAAAGCATTTGTTATAGGATTTTCTTTGCAGTGATTTTTCCCAAACGTTACAAAGACACAAACCAAAACTACTTCTACAAAGTTCTAAAACCAAATTAACCACTAATATTATTGCAGGAGCTCAAGGGAAACTGCCTCATTAGTGCTAGTGAAACTACTGTAACAACTGTGTACCTTTGCAGCTATTCAGCCGAGAAGTAAATATCCAATATCAAGAAGACAATTTTATTAGCTAACTGTACTGTGAAATCACTATTGCAGCCTACACATACTTCTGCAGTATCAGAATGAAGCTGGAATGGTACTAAGCATTAAAATAATTAATGCCTGGCACTACTTATGTAATAAATGTGCTAACTATATTTATATTGTTGGTGGCTTGGTGCTACTTACCTGCTAATCATGTTGCTGAATGAGATTAATTAACAATATTTCTATTCAGAGGTCAGATCACCTTATTTGGATCTCAGGAAGTAGAACCAGTAAAACCTTATTATTTAGCTGTTGGATTTAATTATCAGATGGGATCTCTAAAGAGTTATAATCCACTATCTCCTTTTTCCTTTTATTTACCTGTTTCAACTACTCTGTAGTAGTGTGGTATTTAAATGAGTTTAAACTTGTTTAAAACCCAGTTGCTGATTTTAATATACATATACAAGAGATCTATTAATAATTGTCCAGTGTCCTTTTCTGTCACTATGCGTATAAATATACAGATATTTCTTCCCTATTCCAGCTTTCATGATTCCATATTCTGGTCCCTTCAGAGATGTATACTCTGTCTTCTAGGTGCCTTAAAAACTTGTGTTCTTGCTCAGAATACCATTATTTCCATGTTGCTGTATATGTTAACCTATTTACTGAAGTATCTTTATGCCACCAAGTAATCAAAACCAGAAACCACAATGTTAATCTCTCCTGATTTGGCTGGGATAGGATTAATTTTCTTCCTAATTGCTCTTATAGTTCTGTGTTTTGGATTTAGTCTGGAAAGAATGTTGATAGTACACTGATTATTTGGTTGTCGTTAAGTAATGTCTACACCAAGTTAAGGACTTCTCAGGGAGGAGGCTGGAGATGCACAGGAAGCTGGAAGGGGGAACAGCCAGGACAGCTGACCCCAACTGGCCAAGGAGATATTCCATACCATATGATGTCATGCTCAGTATAGAAACTAGGGAAAAGTTAGGTGGGGGACTGCTGATTGGGAGCTGGCTGGGCGTCGATCAGCAGGTGGTAAGCAGTTGCACTGTGCATCATTTTGTATATTCTATTATTATTATTATTATTTCCCCATTCTGTCCTATTAAAATGTCTTTACCTTAGCGCATGACGTTTACCTATTTTTCCCAATTCTCTCCCCATCCCACTGGGGCAGGGGAGTGAGCAAATGGTTGTATGTGGTGTTTAGNAAAAAAAAAAAAAAAAAAAAAAAAAAAAAAAAAAAAAAAAAAAAAAAAAAAAAAAAAAAAAAAAAAAAAAAAAAAAAAAAAAAAGACATCAACCAACCAACTGTAAAATAATGCTGTTAAGATGGCAGAAATGTACTCCCGAAAATCTGAATGCATTAAAATTTGGGTTTCTTGTGCAATTTTAGTTTGGGTCTTTTGTTCATATAGACTGTGACATCATCTTTTTGTTACATGGGTATGAGTATTTTTCACTTCGACTCTAATTTCACTGAGTGCAGAGGACAACCTTTTGTATAGTCTTGCATGAGTCGAATCAGACTTGAGGCTGTGAGGTGGTTTTGCTTTTTTTGCAAAGTGCTCAATGCAAGGAATTGCAGGAAGAAAAGGCAAAGTGAGGCAGTCTGATCTGTCTCATCAGATGACAGATTTTTCTGTGCTCAACACGGGCAGAATCTGCAGAAATTTTACCTGGACAGGACAACAGCCACATGCAAAGTGCACGTTTTGAAAAGTTAAATGACTTTTTGAGGCTACAAAAGGCCCTCCTTGACATAAAGACATTCTCTTTGTGGGCTTAAGTTCAGATCCTAAGCAGATATCCCCTTGGAACATTTCAAAGTTAAGAAATAGTGACTTTTATTGTTGTCAGAAATACCTTTTTCAGACCTTATTCTAGGAGAGAGCTGGACCATTTTGACTTCAATTTTCTATCAGAAAATCCAAGCGAGTGGAAGGAGGGTTATTATGGGAGGTTGCTGGCAGCCCGGTGACAGGCAGTACTTGTGACCAGTGCCGCCAACAGTGTAAGGGAACTGCTCCCAAACCACGGCAAAGCAGCTCCATGGACACCTTATCTTCCAGAGTGATGTCCTACCCAGGAATGTTCTGTTTGCCTACAAAACTGCCAGGAGAACCACCTAGGTCTCGGCACACATTTTAATCATCAGAATTGCCACAGAATCGTGGGCTAGTTTCTTTTGCCATCTGTTTGAGGGCGAATATGTCCCTGGTAGGACAGACAAATCTCTTTGCATGACAAGTTTCCTGAACAGTTTCTCTTTTCCACTGCTTGACCAGAGCGTGATGCCACAAGAACTGATTAGATCTGTTGAGCTCTACCTCACCCCACTGCAAGCAGGAGGAAACACCCTTGCTTTCACTCATGTAAAGTTTATCCTACCTCTGCTCCAGAATGTCTTTGGCTGAAACTCTCATTTTATTACTGATGGTTCTGCATTGCATTTTTTTTTCCTATGCTGATCATTTTGTTT
>VWYH01004015.1:0-19198 GCA_013399365.1 Pampusana beccarii | reverse complement strand
TGGAAAGAATGTTGATAGTACACTGATTATTTGGTTGTCGTTAAGTAATGTCTACACCAAGTTAAGGACTTCTCAGGGAGGAGGCTGGAGATGCACAGGAAGCTGGAAGGGGGAACAGCCAGGACAGCTGACCCCACCTGGCCAAAGGGATATTCCATACCATATGATGTCATGCTCAGTATATAAACTAGGGAAGAGTTAGGTGGGGGACTGCTGATTGGGAGCTGGCTGGGCGTCGATCAGCAGGTGGTAAGCAGTTGCACTGTGCATCATTTTGTATATTCTATTATTATTATTATTATTATTATTATTATTATTATTTCCCCATTCTGTCCTATTAAAATGTCTTTACCTTAGCGCATGAGGTTTACCTATTTTTCCCAATTCTCTCCCCATCCCACTGGGGCAGGGGAGTGAGCAAATGGTTGTATGTGGTGTTTAGCTGCCTGCTGGGTTAAACCACAGCAAATCTCACTCTCTGCATTCCATTTGAGCTTTTAGGAGAAACAGTATTTTTATAAGTAGATTGGCTTTTCTGTGAGCATATCAGTGCGAAATATATATTGAGAGGAATCTCTGATATGAAGAAATTGCCATCTGATAATTGTCTTCCTGAAGCTTATTATACAACTGGAAACAGAACTTCAGCCTAGATGATATAACTCAACGCATGAATGCTAAAAAAAAAAAAAAAAAAAAAAAAAAAAAAAAAAAAAATAAAAAAAAAAAAAAAAAAAAAAAAAAAAAAAAAAAAAAAAAAAAAAAAAAAAAAAAAAAAAAAAAAAAAAAAAAAAAAAAAAAAAAAAAAAAAAAAAAAAAAGACATCAACCAACCAACTGTAAAATAATGCTGTTAAGATGGCAGAAATGTACTCCCAAAAATCTGAATGCATTAAAATTGTTCATATAGACTGTGACATCATCTTTTTGTTACGTGAGTATGAGTATTTTTCACTTCGACTCTAATTTCACTGAGTGCAGAGGACAACCTTTTGTGTAGTCTCGCATGAGTCAAATCAGACTTGAGGCTGTGGGGTGGTTTTGCTTTTTTTGCAAAGTGCTCAATGCAAGGAATTGCAGGAAGAAAAGGCAAAGTGAGGCAGTCTGATCTGTCTCATCAGATGACAGATTTTTCTGTGCTCAACACGGGCAGAATCTGCAGAAATTTTACCTGGACAGGACAACAGCCACATGCAAAGTGCACGTTTTGAAAAGTTAAATGACTTTTTGAGGCTACAAAAGGCCCTCCTTGACATAAAGACATTCTCTTTGTGGGCTTAAGTTCAGATCCTAAGCAGATATCCCCTTGGAACATTTCGAAGTTAAGAAATAGTGACTTTTATTGTTGTCAGAAATACCTTTTTCAGACCTTATTCTAGGAGAGAGCTGGACCATTTTGACTTCAATTTTCTATCAGAAAATCCAAGCGAGTGGAAGGAGGGTTATTATGGGAGGTTGCTGGCAGCCTGGTGACAGGCAGTACTTGTGACCAGTGCTGCCAACAGTGTAAGGGAACTGCTCCCAAACCACGGCAAAGCAGCTCCATGGACACCTTATCTTCCAGAGTGATGTCCTACCCAGGAATGTTCTGTTTGCCTACAAAACTGCCAGGAGAACCACCTAGGTCTTGGCACACATTTTAATCATCAGAATTGCCACAGAATCGTGGGCTAGTTTCTTTTGCCATCTGTTTGAGGGCGAATATGTCCCTGGTAGGACAGACAAATCTCTTTGCATGACAAGTTTCCTGAACAGTTTCTCTTTTCCACTGCTTGACCAGAGCGTGATGCCACAAGAACTGATTAGATCTGTTGAGCTCTACCTCACCCCACTGCAAGCAGGAGGAAACACCCTTGCTTTCACTCATGTAAAGTTTATCCTACCTCTGCTCCAGAATGTCTTTGGCTGAAACTCTCATTTTATTACTGATGGTTCTGCATTGCATTTTTTTTTCCTATGCTGATCATTTTGTTTGCAAGACCAATTATTTCTTTCTTTCTAGATCCTAAATTGAAGTGAGTCACACTGCAGACCATAAGTATATTTGAGGAAATCCTTCTGAATTTAGTTTAAAGAGGCAAACCAGGTAGATTTCTTCTTCTAAGAAAATGTATTATGGAGATGTTAGCATCAGATACCATGGCAGGATTTTATTTCTTTTGTTGGCTTATTCTATGTGGGTATATCAAAGAAGTTTGAAACTACTAAGTTAAAAGTCTTTAAATAACGTTGTTTTCCAGCATGGCTTTGCATTAAAAAAATGGCTGCAAAAACTCAAGTGCTGTTTTTAGCTGGGGTTATTTAAGACTTTAGAGATGAAAATGCTATGTTGTAACTTTAAACTTAATATATTCTACACTAAAATAGTTAAGACTCAGTCACTCCCTCACTAAGATTTCTTTTTTACATTTTGGTTTGGTTTTCCATTTCATTTAGAGCCATTCTCTACTAGCTTGGATTTTCTGCAAGGAGCGGGAAAACATGTCAGTGTTGAAAAGATAATACTGTGAAAAGATCCATTGAATTATGAGATCAGGCATCATATGTCTAAAGGTTCAAGAGTGAGACCCGCAAAGTATTGGGTGACTTTAGATCCACAAAATCAGAGGTAAATATATATTTGGGTGCCTGCTCTGTTCAGACTCCAATCGAGCTGCTCTACAGTCAGCTCGGCTCCAGGAGCTGGTTAATGGCATTACTCAGACCCTGAGCCCAGCTTAATACATTCTAACTTTGGCTTGAAAATGTTTATCGTTTTTTCCATGTTTTACGTGCTACACTAGCAATTCAAGTGCCTGAACAGTTTCAGAAGCCCTTCAAGAGATTAATTTATTATAATACTGTTGTTGTAGCTTCATGGGTCACCTGCCATTCTCCAAAATCTCCACTGTTTGGTGACTGGCGGTTCATTATGGCAGGCTGATACTGAAACTAAATGAAATACTATATTTGTATTATACTTTCAAAGCACCCACCAGGGATTGCTAGTTCTAAGCATTCTGTGATACTGTGTGCTGATGATGGCTGTGCACCAGCAATAGAATATTTCGATAGTTAAGGATTCCAGACGAACTAAAACAATTGCCACATAGGCATTGCTGTCTGTTGCATCACTCATTGTTTTCAGATATTGATGTGCAAGAGTTTATTAAAATGCTGGATACCGTTGTTTGAATTTACAATTTTTATATCCAGCACATACGCAATGTTTTTTATTTCCACCAAGCACTTTAGTATAACTGCAGTGAATGTGTAATAGTATCAATAAAATATTTAGATGCAAGTCAATATTTCACTGCAAATGATAAAAAGTGAATCATATTATATTTTACAGGGATTTTAGAATGTAACGTAATTGCCATAATAGGCTGGGGAAAGGATGAAGATAAAGTCAAAGACGTGAACAAGTGTAAAGCTGGGTTGAAACATTTCTGCAGTAATGATTTTATCTACCATTCTCTGCTTCAAATAAGGAGGATAAAAAATACATATCAGAATTTGTATTTTTGAAGTGTCTGTTCATAAACATTGCAAGTTTTCAGCTATTCTAATGACAGAATCAGCCCAGTATATGTCTTGCTGTGTTTGGAAGGTCTGTTATAAAGAATACCATTGTGGTAACTTCTAGTTTCATCACTTGCTTTTAATTTTCACTTGGACAAACGGATTCCAGTGTAATAATTTTAAACAATATACATAACTAGGCCTGAGAAGTTAATGCCACATAGTCAGCAGTTCTCTAATGATACTAGTGAAAATAATTGAGCACCTAATTTAGAAGTTATATTTTGCTGCTTGCACAATGGCTGTAAGTAGTTTATAATTTTTCATGAAATTAAATATGTCAAAAAGTACTTTTTTAAATAATGTGATTCAGCATTTAGAAACTCACATGTTCTGGGAGAATGTTTGTTTCCAACGTTGCATGTTAGAGGTCAATTTTGAAATTTTGACATAGCATAAAAATTTATCCATTTTCCAAAATTTTACACATAAAATTTCTACACTGTGATTGGTAAGAATAGCTTTCAGAAACAGTGCAGCAAATCACTAAGTTGTCTTAATTATCTCTTTCCATATATTCTAACCTGGCCTTATCATTTGTATAGATGTTCCTGACCACCAACTCCTACACTGGGAAAAACAAAGAAAAAGCTGATGTGAACATAGAAATTACACATATTTACGTATCCGCCTGTTCCAATAAATCCTGAATGTGGTATTTTAAGACACTGAACAGACATTTTGTTAATCACGTGCATCATAATCATCAAAGTCTTCGTGCGGGCACAGCTTTACTCAGTTACATGTTTAAGCACCAGGCCCCTGTACATAATTGCTTTCTTAATCCCTCCTGTGCTTAATCCTTGAATATTTTTTACACAGTCAAACAGCAAAAATACAGATTACGTGCAAGTTTGTAGCCTAGTGAAAAGGATGCCCCCTTTATGGGAAAATGTGTATAATCCAGGTTCTACCCTGCTAAATAAATAGTCATAATAAGTGAAGGAGAAAAAGCAAATTACAGTCTTTGCTTTGCCACTGAGCACACTGGTAAGGCTATAGTTCTGGAAGGTGGTAAATTTCCTTCAAATCTCCTCCGACATGAAGGCCACATCATGGTGGGGAGTACTTGCACTCTGCACTTAAATTAAACAAATATTATCCCTTATGAATCTCATCCAGAAAAAATATCAGCAGTCAAATCTATCCCAAATCTTATTCTCATTTTCTGAATAGTTATGGGGTGACCAATTTATGATCTTTAGGCAAATTTACTTTTCATCCAGCTCTATTCAGAACAAATATGGTCAATCTTAAATCCTATCTTTTTCATCTTTTGGTCCCTGGTTATGGATTCTGTTTTCTTATAGCATTATTCCAACTTTCAGTGACAAAATTAAAATTAATGCCTTAGTAAGTTCTCAATGTACGATACTATTTTCCACATTATTAATTGTAATTAGCATTATCTGATCCATAATCCATTTTTGACTGAAACTCAAGGTTCTCAGGACCTAATACCAAAGCATATTGCTAAGTCAGAAAACTGGGAAATAGGATGAATGGAAAAAATTGGAATTACAACTACTGCATCTGAAACCCTACTGAGAATCTGTTGCAAAATTATATTTTCCAAATCTGTCTTGAGGGTGGCTCTTTAAATTGTGCTGAGACATAGCGTAGTCTACTGGTTCACAGAGAGTCAGGAGTCCTGGACTGACTCTGTCTCATGCATTGCCAGTAGTTTAATATGTGATTATGAGAGACTCCATCTTACCACACTTGAATATCCCCATTTGCAAAAATAAGCATAATAATATTTTCTTACTTTGTTTGAGATCCAAAAACACTGGTTTATTCTGAAGAAAAACATTATCAAGCTGCTGATTTTCCCGTTAAATAAAATGGAAAAATATTCCATTTTTTTGGTTGAGCATGGCTGCCCCCCTATATGACCAAAACATTACTAAAGGGAATACTTAAAGAGAATTTTAGTAGGAACAAAGGACATGAATGCCATTTGTGCCTTTGAAAGTATCCCTATTTTTGCATTGCTGCAGTTCTTATGATAATCATAGCTTCTGCAGGTAAAGCATCTGTGCTTTGAGAAAACTAAGTAGCCAATATATACAATTTTGCCAGCTCTAAATGTCATGAGTTCATTTCTGATGAATTTCAGTGCAAGCAAATCTCCTTTCCATTGACTTTAATGTGAGCTGGCCCAGATCCAAGGGATTTAGTACAAGCTGTAGCTACCAATCTCAAAGCAGCTTTAATGATGCCACCAGTAATAACAGCTCCACATTCCAAACCAGGTGCAGTCATTTTTTCAGATTTAATCAGTTAATCTGTTGAGTTTAATATCATGACTCAAAAGCACAGTTTAGCCTATCATATCTAAATACTTCTTAACATAATGTTATTGTATTTTGTAGATATTTTGGAGTAATCTGTAAACACATATCTGTAGCCATGTGGAAAAGGAAAGCTGAACACAGTAACCAGATTTAGCACTTCATATAGAAAATACTCTGCAAAGCTGTCAGAGAAATTAGTTATTCAACTACAAATTTGAAAAACAAGTATTGCTTTGGGCAAGTAATTTAAAGAACAAACATAAAATACCTCAGTAGTGAGGATGATACTGTAGAGAAGTGTGATTTACCTGAAGTCAGCACATAAACTCTTGAATATAAGAATCCTTGCAATTCAATAAATGCTGAGTTGTAACCAGAGGCAAATTCGGCCTTAATTGAATAGAAGCATATCTGCATGTCCTGGAAATCTCAGAAAAGTAAAAATGTTGAACAGTATGGCTCAGAAGCCAAAATGCCACCCATCCCATTTTGTATCATTTTCTCCATCTGCTTCAATCCCAGCCTGCTGATAAGAATATAGCATTGTTTTGTGGTTTGCTGTTAATAGTAGCTAAAGCTCTTTTCATTATATATATCAGATAAAAACTTTTATGACATCCTTCCTGTGTTTCTTTATTGTGTTTGCTTAGATGTTTTCCAGAATAAACAATTTTAAATTACTGTGGGGTTTTAGGAAACCATGTTTTGCCACTACTTGACCTGTTGCTACTATAGCTTTATGATTATTTACTTATACTGTCACAGAGCATGAAAGACAGCCTTTTTTTGTAGTTACCAAACAAACTAGTATTAGCTGATCTCTGCCCAGAAGAACTTCCAGTCTAAGAAATCTCTTGACAACTCCAATGCAGTGAGCAGACTAAAATCAGCTTTGCAAAATATGTTAAGGAGATGCCTGACTAGGTCTTAAGGGTCTTATTCTGTCTCAGAAGCAGCAGGATAAATGTAGTTTGCATGCAGCTTTGTGCTGCCAAGTCTATGGCTAGACTGTTTCTGGGATCTAAGTTACCTCCTTCACACTGATAGTGTGTGTCTGCAATTTTGGGGGCTTACACGCTATAGACTGGGGGCAATATTTAGTCTCTTTTGTTCACTGGAAGTTCTGCTCATACGCATCAGTGCATAGTGAGAACAGAGGGCTTGGATGGACCTGAGAATTTACATCGGCCATTTTGTTTGTCTGATTTTTATATTTTTACTTTTAATTTTTGGTTTCGTGGGGTTTTTCACATTCTGCTCTTTTCTTAAACATCAGAAGAGCTGTGTTTAATGAGCTGGAACTGAAATAGGTCAATAAAATGTTACCTGCATGATTCGAGTGAACCTACTGGGTATGTGAGTGTGATTAAGGGTCCTATAGCTTAGATTTGATAGAGATGGTATGTACAGTTAAGAATATGGAGAAGGCTGAGGTACTCAGTTACTTCAAGACCATCTAAGGAACCTGAAGGTGCACAAGTCCATGGGACCTGATGAGATGCATCCTTAGGTCATGAGGGAACTGGCGGATGGAGTTGCTAAGCCACTGTCCATCACACTGGAAAAGCCATGGCAGTCCAGTGAAGTTTTCACTGACTAGAAAAGGACAAATGTCACCCCTGTTTGTAAAAAGGGAAAAAGGAAGACCCTGGGAACTACAGGGCAGTCAGCCTCACCTCCATGCCTGGCCAGATTATGGAGCAAAGGAGAAGAGGTGGCTCGTTGGACATCATATGCACAAACAAGGAGGGACTTGTTGGGGATGTAAAGGTCAAAGGCAGACGTGTGTCTTATGCCTGCTTCAAAAATCAGTGACAATCACACCTTGCTGGGCTGAGAAGCCCATCTACACCATCATCAAGAACCAGCGGTCCTGAGAAAAACCTCTCTTTGACAAATTTTGTGGAAATCAACACTTCTGAAGGTTTCTGATTCATTTTCCAAATTATTAGAGATAACATGTAAAGAATTTTTATTAAAAAAAGTAGGGAGCACATTTGTGGAAGTTGTATGAGAATGGAACTGGTAATTTGGAAGAAGTATCTCTTAACAGTGACTGGCTGGAAACTTCAGAGAGAAAAGAGGGCATGGGGAGAAGCAATAAAAGAAGACAAGTGGATAAACTGGAATTACTTGGGACAAGTTATCCACATTCCTACATTCCATAATCATCCACATTACCAATTATCCTTAGAATCGTAGAATGGTTTGGGTTGGAAGGGGCCTTTAAAGATCATCTAGTCCAACTCTCCTACCATTGGGCAGGGACATCTTTCACTAGATCAAGTTGCTCTAAGACCTTGTTGTTCATTTCAGGTGAAGATTGCAATTCCATTGGAGTTTGTCATGTAGTTACTAACATATAGGTAATTTTTCCTTCTTCTTCTGGAGATAAAAGAAACTGAAGTATCCAGTACATCTATATACTTTGGAAACAGAACATTGAATGCGAGGACTCTTCATCCTTTTCATATTTGTAGCTCATTTTTAACATTCCATCCTTGTGTATATGTTGAAGTGTTCAGTATTCAGCTGAAGGTTAATCTATTAAGAGATACTCTTATTCCAGAATAATACCCGTGCATAGTGAGAACTATGAAAAAGCAGAGCACAGCCTACGTTAATCCCAGACTGCTTTCAAGTGGAAATAAATTCTGATGGGAAAAGGAAATCGGGTTGAAATGAGAAAATCTAAGCTTTTATTAAAATACTAAATTAGACAAGTTGCATGTTTCATGTTGACAAAAAAAAATCGGAATTTTGACAGACCAGCATATGCAACACTACAGTTCGAGGGTCTGAGGACCACTTCCATGTGGGCTGGGATCTTTTGGTGTATCAGACATAAGAAGCTTAGATATTCTTGGGCTATTCAACCTACAGCTCCTGGAAGATTTAATTGTAAGAAAAATAAACTTGGAGCTACTGGTCAAAGATAATATCAAGATGTCTAACAATAGTAAAAGGAATTAATGAGACAATCTGTACCAACAGGAATAATGGGAAGAGTGAAAAAAGTAGAGGAATCTTAAAGGAAAATAGTAAAAAATACTGTTTTGTAAATGTTAATTTACAACTATTACCTTACCCATCTTTTTTTCTTTAGCAGATATTTTTTTAGGGAACATTTATCTTTGCAGCCTTTTTATATGATAGTGATGGGGTGTTAATGTACTATAATTTGCTTCTGTACTGGAACATATGGCCGCACTGTCTGGCTTTGTTATTTTGATCATTTTCATCTTGCATCAACTGCATACAAATGGGGTTACAAGGTATTTTCTTTGGCAAATGTGAAAAATAATCTGTAGGTGTTGTCAGTCTACTCTATGGTTTGGAATGGACAACAGAGACTATACTAATTGAAAATTACACTTTTGTAAAGTTTTCAAAGTCTACTTATGCCCATTTGTTTCATTTCTATTGTTCATTTTATTAGCTTGTATCTCTTTGAAAGGGAACAGGATATGCTAGAATTAGAACCTCTGTCAGAGATTCCCATTTTGTGGCCTCTAGATAACTCAAAGGTTAGCATAAATGTCTATTAAGATTAAATAAAACAAAACAAAAGTGACACAGAGATTAAAAAAATTATTTAGGGAAAATATTAAGGGCCTTTGTGTGCTATCCTTAATAGATCATGGTCTTATTTTAGGGGGGAAGGGTGGTTGTACATTTTATTCTGCTCTCTTTTCTTTTTTCCAAACATTTTATTCTACTTAATAAGATTTGCATTAGACATGAGGCTAAATCAGAAAATGCAGACATACACTTTTAGATAGATTAAAAATTGAATTTCCTATTCATATTTGACATCTCAAGACCATTCATATTGCAGTAATTGAATGAGTTTTCCCTTTCTTTAATCCAATATTTTACTCTCACGAGATCGAGTGCTGATGTCCTTGATTTTGTTTTTTATTATATTTTTTCCTTTTATTGTCACAGTCTTTAATTATCCTTAATAGCAGAAATGTTTATCAATTCATCAAAAATTGAGAAGACAAATGGACAAGTCTACTTACGAGGCAACGGCAATAGTTTCTCTGAAGTATTCCTCTCCTTCTGACCATTAGACTAGCTAAAATAAGACAAAAAAACCCCTTCATCAAGAGTTCTCGTTTTCTTAGGTAAGATAGTGGATAATGAACAATTACCATGGTTAAACTCTGCTGCTTCCCTGAAGCGGTGAAACTGGTGGAGGTTCTTTGGGAGAGCAGCAGATGATGCTGTGGGGCAGGGTTTGCCCTATTGCCTGTGCAGAGCTGGGTCCCACCAGCTGGATCCCAACACGTGGGTGCGAAGACCACTCAGGACCAGAAAGCCATTGCGGGTGGGAGTTGCAGATCCCTGTGTCCACACACAGAAGTGTTTCTACTGTGGCGACTTCCACATGATGCATGTCTGTATTTCCTTGGTCCTTCTGCGCTTTCAAATATTCCTTCTTTTAGTGTAACCTTGACTTGCAGAAAACTTAATATCTCTACCAAAGTCATATGCTCCACATCACAGTTTGAGCCCATTATTGAGAGCTCCTCCTCATGAAGGGCAAGTGTGATTACAGAAAATACCGCAGTCATCAATGTAGCCAGAGTAAAATTTCCAGTCTTTTAAAGATGTTTTTAATGTTTTCTATTGGAATGAAAATAAATAATCCTCTTGCTATTAACAGTTAAAAGAAAGATCCTGAAAGGAGATAGCAAAACTTTCATAAAAATAATAGTTAAAGAAGACAGAGCAGAAACATGAGCAGGGTTGAATACAAGTCCCATCGTTCAAGGATAGTTGGAGCTGTGAAATGATGTCAATTGTTGTCTGGTTGCAGTGAATTACTTTTGCTACAGCAAAGAGGGTGCCGTTGCCAGTCATTTTTAGGTCAAAACAGACTCCAGATTTAGTTGTGTGAACAGACAGGATTGATAATTCATTAAGAATGTTTCAAGATTACCAGGACCCTGATACCAATACAATATTCTTTGTTACTTTCATTGCCTATTTCAATATGTTTTCCCGCTTGCTGTCGCAACTAACTGTGGATGAGGATGCTGGTGATTGATTCCTATGAATAGCTGGTGCCTCGGTTCACTTTATTAAATTATTTCAGAACCTTGGTAAGGTCTGCACAGCAGAAGTCTGACCTGCAAATTGAACAGTGGGCAGAGTTTAGCTCAGAGAT
The DNA here is from genome assembly GCA_013399365.1 of Pampusana beccarii. NCBI lineage: Eukaryota > Metazoa > Chordata > Aves > Columbiformes > Columbidae > Pampusana > Pampusana beccarii. Next base: position 8,162 of record VWYH01004015.1, on the reverse strand, counting down.
ACTATCTGACACCAATTGCTTATAGCAGCCCTGTTCTGAAGGGATATGGCAATGACCTTGATGCTTGCAGGATTGCAGTTGCTCATGAGGTCTCCGTTTTTCTGAGGTAGACAAGTATTGTCATACTTATCGTAAGAGTATTGTGAACTTCAGGCTCTTTAGCACAATGTAAAATTGGCAGACCTGATACAGCCCATAATTATCCTGTTTACAGTTATTGTCCTAAAACAACTGAGTGGCATTAACTACCTTTATTAAAGGAAGACAACAAAATGCAAATATTCTCAGGAGAACCTTAGACTGGCATGTGAATGAGTTTTAATTTTATAGAATCCTAAGTACTCACTAATGAGTTATGTATCACAGGGTTTTCTGTGTTTTAAAAGGAGCAGCCACCTCATGATCTTAAAGCCATGTTATAAAATCCCCACTCTCTTTTAGACTTAGTACCAATATCCAGACTCAGCTTTTGCAAACTCAGAGGTTATGAACACAAACATTCTCCCTTTTTTGGGCTGTGTGGTACAAATTGCATCAGCATTTTTCCTGTTTTAACTTGGAGATGATACCATTGTTGTGCATCGCTTACAGGAAACTGAAAGGTATCCTGTTTGTTACTGACTCAAATAATTTAAAAAAAAAAAAAAAAAGGGAGGGGGGAAAGAGGCTAAAATAATAAAAAAAAAAAAAAAGGGAGGGGGGAAGGATGCTAAAATAATTAAAAAGAAAAAAAAAGAGGGGGGAGAAAAATGGAGGAAACAAAACTGGCAAAAGAGAAGAGATTGACAAAGAAAGGTTGAGAGAAATAAGATATAGAGGGAAATGAGCAATTTCAGGGCCAGCCCAAGCAAGATTTGCCCAGCCATCATGCCAATAACAGCAACATTATCTTCCTCCTCTCACTGTCACGCTGATCCGTTCTCTCATTCATTTCCACCCATCTGTTGTACTCTTCTTGTCTGTTTGCCCTTTCTCATCATCCACTAGTTTTAAAATAGTAGAAAGAAGAGATTAAAGAGAAAAAAGACACAGTTGCAAATAATCTTCACTCCTTCCACTTAAATTCCTTTCCTTTTAAACGTTGTGGATTTTCCTGGAGCACCAGCTGTATTGTGTTATAAGGACTGCAACTGCGAAGTGGAAAACTAATACATTTTTATCATGTCACTGTGTACTAAGAGGCTGGGAGAGGCTGCCTCTGCCACAGGTGCTGCAAGTGCTCAGAGCCAACTGTTCTACAAACATGGCAGTTGCACAACTGAATTTGTCAGTGAAGCAGAGAAAAATATGCACCTGAAATGCATGTAGCATTCAATTATTCACATTTGTAAGACTTTTTATAAAAGATTAGAGGCTTCTTTTTTCCCATGATACAGAAATAATCTTTCTCGGTGAGAACAGACCAATGGACCAGATGTATACCAAGCCTGTGAAACGCAAGCACCTAATTACATATCAAAGAAGAAAATAGACACTAGTTTAATTCTGCAAATCCTAACTGCAGCTCAGCACAAAAGGCAAACTCAGGAACTGAGCACACATATTCCGTAAGCATTTAACATATTCTTCAAAATAATTAAGGTTCACCGAGGAAAAACATAACTAGCTATTGATTAGTTCACACAGTGAATATATAATAAATTAAATTAATTTAGCCTGCTGTGCTGCATCTGAAAGTTATGGAAGATAATCCAAACATTGCATTCTACAGCAGTCATAGCAAGAATTATTGTAACAATGTCAGGACCGTCCATCAAGAGAGATGTAAAATCAGTCCCTTCCAGTTCTGCTTGACTTTAGACAATTATAGTCTCAACACTTGTTCAGTAAAGAAGACTAACAGAAAAAGAGGAGTTGAAATTTCAAGGTTTGCTTATTATGCTACTTCGTACAGATTCAATTTGGAGGCCTACCTTCAGCTCTTAAATACAAACACAATTAAAAGTAATTAATTTAATTGAAGTTATTGATTAATGTAATACCTGTGCAAGGGCATACACTGAGGAAAAAATTACTTTCTGCAGGAATAACTCAAGTAGATCAGTTGCTGATTCCAAAATTTTGTATAGCAGTATCATGGAAGTCAGATGCCCCATTTCTCTGGTTTGATGCTTAGGATAAAGGCAGTCATATGACTGAGTAAGCTGAAAGTCCACTGACTAATGCAAATAGGCTATTGCTGCACATAAATGAAAAAAAAAAAAAAGCAAACACTCTCTTCTTCCATTATCTGTTGTAGATATGTTTTTTCTGAGGTAGCTACAGCAGTCTTTTGGTTATCTTTATAATCTTATTCTCCTCAGAAGTTCTGGGAATGGGCAAGATCTGAGCTTGCTTGTGGCAAAGGACGTGCTCCCATCCAGCACAGTCTGGGGGGGCTGTGTCACTGGTGGGGCTGTAAGGAAGGACTCTCACAGAGGCAGGGGGAATAACAAATTCTTTTAGTAAAAAAGCTACTAGGTTTGGGGAGAACTAGGAATAGACTGCTGCTTGTCTTTGAATGAGATTTTGGTTTCCTTGGGAGAAAGGGCTCTTTTCCTTGGGAAGAGAACCTGAAAGGGTTTGGAGCTGCTTAGTAATAAAGAAGGCACAGGAAGAACCACAGCCTGCTCTTTGCTTTTTTACATCTCTCTGTCCCATCTCCATCTCCATCCTATCCCTCTAACACAGTAAGAACCTTCTTAGACCTCTCTCTAGTGTTTGGGTTACTACTCTGTTCACCTTTGTGAAAGTTTTACACTTAGAAGGAAGAGAAGAGGGAAAAGGGTGAAAAGGAGTGAAAAATGTGTGTTGTCACTTTTCATGACATTGCAGAGCACCAAAATACGCATGAAGGTACAACTTTGCCTTCCTTTTTTTAATTTCTTCCTAAAATGTTAGTACATGCCAATGTTACTGAACATTAAAACATGAAGAAAACATTGGTAGATCTTAATTGTTTTATTATTACCCCACACAGTTAAAATTCTTGAAGGAAAAGTGACTTAGAAACCTGATTTTGTCATTGTCACAAAATGGTGTATTAATTGGACACTACATTTGCAAAGTTCCCTTATGAATGCAAACAAAATGTGTCTAGTAGATTAAGAAAGGATGACACACCTATTTCTCATGCAAAGTTCCTTTCTGATGCTGTCACAGAACCATACTGAGAGTTTGGGCAGATGGCATTACAATTCAAATAAAGAAAAATAAGCTACTGGATTCATATATTACTTTTTCATTCAAATGCCAAGGGATTTTTAACACAATGTTTAAAGTATGGAGTGACTTAATTTGAGTCTCCTTATAGATATAACTAATGCATTATGATTAATAACTTATGATAAGTTTTAGAAAGCAGTTACGTGCAACTAAAGCAGCTTTTTATCTGTTGTGCAACAAAGTAAAAAGTAGTAAAATACGTGACTTCTAAAATTCTAACCTTTGAGAAGGCAATGAAGCCACTGAGAAGACAAAATCAGATTCTAATCTTATTTCACTAGTACAAATCAATAATTGCTGCCTCAGCAGCTGCGGTGTTAACCTGAATTTTCCACAGTGCAATGTAATCTCCCTCATCAATTTTATTGATTTATCTATTTCATCAAATACTATTGGAACAACTAATGTGTCTACATTACATATATCCAGCTACTGTTCAGAACTGTGAAAACACATTATTAAAAAGCATGGTAGTCATGGAAACAGATCATGTAGGAAGTACCTTGGGGAGGATTCTTCTGTCTGGTTACATACAACTTCATTGGCCACTTGGAAATAAAATATAGAAATGTAAGATGTCTTGTACTTGATCAGAGCACTGGTTTATTTAATCTGCTCTGATATTTCCATTCAAGGCCAGCAGCTGATGCTTCTGAGGCAGTTGCAGCTCATCACAAATGAGTAATGTACCTGTGCAATTTTACAGTCTGGGCAGGAGAGCTTTTCATTTGCAGACCACTCACAGACAATCAGTGCATTGTAAGCATACAAAGTATTTCTTGGCTGGTTTTTTTTGTTTTTCATTACCACTATATATGCTACATTTTCCTATCTCTTTTCATAATGTATCTATCCATTTGCCTCACTGGCCTGTCACATAAAGTAATTGCCATTTGGCATTACAACAAGGCAGAAAAACAAACAAACAAACAAAAAAACAGAAAGCATTATAGTGTGTGCTTTACTTTGAAACATTTACTGGAGACTCTCAAGGCCCAGTGTGATGAATGAAGTCATGAAACAAATTATTTCTAATGTTTATGGAAATTTTAATCAGTGTTGTTATTTTAAAAATCAGTCAGAAACAAGGTAAAATAACCTGTTTGATCAGGAAAGATCAACAGAGGAGAAGGGAAAATGAGGACAAGGTGTTGTCCTCTGTGCAGAAGAACAGCTTGGATGTACAGAGCTTTCCTATGGGGTGGATGGCTGATTGATGAGGTGTCTGTGGCTCGGGATCAGAGAGGCCAGTAAGGGAGACTGTGGTGGGCTGTTGTTACAGACCTGATCAGGGTGAGGAAGCCTTCTTTAAACAACTCAAAGAAGTCTCTGATCACAGATTCTGGTTTTCATGGGGGACTTTAACCTCCCTGACATCTACTAGATGGGCAGCAAGCCAGAAGACAAGCAGGCAACAAGATTTATGGCAGTTTTGGGGGAGAACTCTTTGATACAGGTACCAGATGAGCCAATTGGGGGTGGTTCACAGCTGGGCTGATATCAACTACCAGAAGATGTGATAATCAATGGCAGATTTGGCTCTAGTGATCATGAATAGTGAAGTTCAAGACATTGTGTCAGAGGATCTCAGGATACTGGAAAGTCTCAGGCCCTGACAATGTCCATGATAAAATAATGAAGCAAGTCCTCTAAGAACACATTTCTGAACACCCAAAGGAGAGGGTGGTGGATGGCAACAGCCAGTGTGCATTTATCCAGTGAAAATCATGCCTGGCCAACTTGATTGATATGCTAAAATGACTGGATTTGTGGATGAAACGAAAGCAGTAGGTGTCGTTTACCTTGACTTTTGTAAGATTTTTGCACTGTCTCACACAAAATTTATTATTCATGTGTAGGGCATTAAAAATCTGGATGGATGGAGAACTGTACAAGTAAATAACTGGTTGGGTGGTGGGGCTCAGAAGGTAGTGGTTAATTGGCCATGCTATACCTGAATGCCTATGCAAGAGGAGTACTACAAGAGTTTAGAGTGGAATCTGTCATGTTAGACATCTTTATGTATAGCCTGAAGGAGGCAACAAAGTCAACTTTGCAGGTGACCCCAGGGTGACCAGTCAACATGGCCAAGGGCAGGACTGCCACTGAGGGACCTAGCCAGGCTGGAGGAACAGGCCAGCAGAAACCTTGCAGAATTCAAGGACAAATGCAATGTCCTGCACCCAAGAAGGAAGAAAATCTTGCAACTCTACAGGTTGGGATCTGACTCCATAGACCACATCTGTAATACTGCATCCAGCTTTGAGACCCCCCAATACATGGTAAACTGGGTTGATACAGGGGAGCAAGTTCAGCAGAGAGGGCCACCAAAGTGGTCAGGGACACTTGATCTGTGAGAAAAGGCTGAGGGTAATCCTGTTTCCCCCTTAGGAAAGTTTGGCACTGGAAACAGCATTAAAATGTGTCATTTGGGTTTGTCATAGAATAATAGGTTTTTTTTCATTCATACCAGAGGTGAAGAGATGAGCAGCTAGCTAAAGGATGTTGAAGCTTATATATGAATTTGAGATACTAGTTACAGAATACCTAGCTGCCTCCCATAAGGTCTAGCCTGCACTATTAGTAGCTACATACTTTTATGGCTCTTTTTAGGTCAGTAGCCAGACTTTAGATTTTTAGGTTATATAATAACAGTAAATTCAATAACTCCATAAATTCACAGTGTATATTGTTAAACAATTAACAGCAAAGGAAATAATATAAATAAATTAAGAGACTGAAAAGCAAATAGAAGAAGAAAAGCCTAACTTCGTAAGATCAGGCAGTTATTAGGTCAAAAACACTGGTTTGTAACAAGGCTGAATTGATACAGTCAGTAATGAGGTACAAGCACTGAAAGATTTGAACATCCAAAAGATCAAAAAGATCAAAAAGAATGTTTCTTTTCAGCCTGTTTTCTTCAAAGTCGAGAGAATATAGCATAAAAAAGCTGTGTTAATAAAATCAGTTTCAAAGGCAGAATCTCCCACATTGGAGGTATACATGGCGTACGGCAAATCTGCTGAGTATCAGGAATACAAATTGATAATGCAGCGTGCAGTTGATGTACCTTGGGCTCCTATTCCACCGGTAAAATGAGTGTGCCCGTGACAGCCCCTTTTACATGCGTGTCTGAGCTTCAAAACAGCTGGCAAAGACATCGTAGCTCCTCGCCATGCGTGTGAGGAACTGCTGGGGCCTGGTCTGAGCTCCCGCAGGTCCGCGTCCTGCGCCGAGATTCACCCTGAAGTGACTTCGCTCCTAGTTGAAAGGCAGCATCTGTGAGGACAAGGGTTGCAGTGACTCTGTTTAGACGTACCCTTTGTTATATTAAAAATGAGATAACGTGTAATTAACAGAGAATTCAGAAAAATATCTGAAATTATTCTTGGAATCTAAGGAATGGAACTGTTTAATTTTCCATGGAGGCCTCGATGCATTCATATCCAGTCTCCTGGGCAAGAACTTGTGGCTAAAAAATGAGATTTTTCAGTGTTTCCTAGTGGTCTGTTTCACCAGCAAAACACAGGTCTCTTAAGTTGAAATTATGAGACCAACAAGGAGCTGGTTTAAGCTTCTTTCTCCCCAAAGATTCTGTAATACAAACCAAGTACTCAGCACAAATAACACAGGAGTGAGGACAGAGAACAAGACAAAAGAATAACACGATTTGATGAAAAAAAAGAAATAAAAAAGTTTAGTTTTAATAGTAATTGTTTTTCAATCAACATTTCTGCTTACCTTAAGTCTGTTATTTCTAGATACACTGAAAACAAGATTTTGTTGGGGTTCTTTTGGATATTATAACAGAAACTCTAAGCTTTCTCCTGAAAAGTTCCATGGAGGGTACTCTGACTAGCTTCAGCTATTGCCCAGTAAACTCTGGAGAACTGAGTTCATTGTTAAGGCTTTATTAAGAAAACCATCTCGGGTACTGCCTAACCTAACTAAATTCTCAATATTTAAGATATTTCTTCCCCTAATTTATTTTTAATTTTTAGTGAGGTTTTGTTTGTTTGTCTGTTTGAATTAATAGCTAACAAGCCCTTCATAAACTTTTTTGATAGTTAAAACTCAGTAATTCAGTCAGTACTTTTTCACTGTATTAAGACAAATCTTGACAGATGTTACATAGTTCTCCATGTCAGAGGGATCAAGTACACCTAATGTTAAAAATATTCCTACTGTTGGCAATATTTCACTTGGTAACAACTGAACTGATAGTAATATTTAGTAATCTACGTTCTGCAGAATTAAGAATGTAGAATGTCACAAGAAGCTGCCCAGAAGGAAGATGGTGCATTTATCAGATGTGAATGTTACTTTTACATTTGTTTCTAATGTGCAAGAAGAAATTATCGTAATGTCATTTTATTGATGGGAATAAATTGCACATGAATGGTTTGTGATTACAAACAGAACATAAACATTCATGACTTTCTGAAATTTGCTGGTATGAGAATGGCAGTTGGAAAACAACAAGTTTAATTGAAATAGAGGTAACATGGCTTGGCTTGGAGTTGGTACATTCCCTAAGTTTTCCAGGTCTTCCATGATAGGAAGAGTGATTTTTTTTTTTTTTTTTCCTGTGGAGTTGGGGTTGTCCTTCAGACCTTTGTTGTTATTTTCACTGAGACAGTGAAAAATTCAATGTGCAATTTTTTTTTTAAATCTTATTTATTATTCCCTCAGCTTTTGATTTGTACACTAACATAGAGAAGTCCATGTTTTCCAGTGTAGGCAGTGACACTTGAAACATGGCTCAGTGGAGGAACCTGTTGAGGTAGTATAAAGGATACAGTATAAAGGATTTTACCATAGCTAATACTTGGAGCTAATTTGGAGCTCCCAAATGTTCTGCAGATAGGTGACCTAGCAGAAGGTATATGAATAGTAGGTTAAATATTGACTTTCAGTGAGTAATGTTGTCCTCTCTTTTCTTATCACAGAATCACAGA
>VWYH01004014.1:100108-117285 GCA_013399365.1 Pampusana beccarii | reverse complement strand
AAAAAAAAATAGGTTGTAGGAAAGACAAGCTGAGTTAAACAAATCATCATAACCACCTGATCTTATCTTGAGGTTAAACAATCAAACACTTTCATGAATACTTTAGAAGGTTGTAAAGTTTGATAAAATAGAATAATAGCAAATCAAGTCTTTTTTTAAAAAAAAGTATTAAAAGAGATTATGAAGTTGGTCTTTTTTTTTAAAAAAAAAATGGTACTACTTTGATGGAGAAAAAATGGGTAAATCAAATAGGATAATGGAGTTGCAGACTACATGTGAAACTAGAAATCAGAAGGATGATTTTGGAACTGTTTAAATGTTTAATTTAAATGTTGTAACTTTTCTTTAAAAAAGTATAATGCAATATAATGTTTGGATTCAGGCAAATTTGAGAATATGATTTTAAAAAAATATATATATTTAATCTAGTTTAAATGATATCCAAGAAAACAGTTTAATGAATATTAATGGAGCTGTCAAGGAGAAATTTTTCAGCCTTTTTTTGTTTTAGGATTTTCCAGTATTACTTTGAGGTTTAAAGATTATTGGTATTTCTGTTGAATTTAACTTTATTTGGGTGTCTCCTTTGGCTCTGACTTCAGTTGTTCATTAGATAACATTTTTGGAGTAGTCTCCAATTCAGATCCCATTTGATGACCCAAATTTTCACAGAATCACAGAATGTTAGGGATTGGAAGGGACCTTGAAAGTTCAGTGTCTCAGTTGTTTCTGGTTTTGAAATTTCAAGTACATCTACTGATTCTTACCCTGAGTGAAATTCTTCGGCTAAAAGTTCCAAAGCTCCCTGAATCAATAACAACAATGGGAGAGAAACAGCTAAGTGCTCTTCACACTCACTATCTCATATTTGCAAGAGGTGTATCCTTTGTGGCACCACTAAGATTGCATCTCCCCACTGAGAAGCATCCAGACATCATCACTGGTCCTGTGTCCTCTTTATATCCATTTTAAATCCATCTGAACAGAGAGAAGAATGAAGGGGATCCTCAGTGTCCTACCTATGAATCTTTGCTTTTTCTGAACTCTTTATTTCTTTTAATCCATTTGATGGAAGAATTAAAAAGCAAGGAAGAACATGCAATTGTGTTTTAGTACATCAAGAAATCTAAACACTTCAATCTTTTGCTCTATTGTTTATTTTTTTCTTCTCAGCTAGTCTCTGCTTTCTAATCTTTCTGAACTGACCTCATCAAAACGTACTCTTGACTAGGCTGACTAGCATCCCTTCTTTCTGAATTATTTTGTCTATTTGCTTTACTCTGTAAAAAAGCCTTTGATAGCTGAAGCACAAATAGTAAATGGAATATCAACAACAAATATGATTTCTGAAGGCCTTTTTAGGCTTTCTACTTTACCAAATTTTGGTATACCTTTCCATAGGATACATTTCTTTTTTGGTAATTTATTTCACAAAGTACTTTTTGAAAATAAAGCTATTGACACCAGAAAAAAAGCTGTAATGAAGCAATCCTATCACTCTCCCAAAAGCTAGAAGAGAAACAGTAAGTAGTAAGTATAAGGCTCTATGGGGAGCTAGACCGCAATCCAACAGGTAGAATGGAAGCGCTGAAGTCAGTGATATTCCTGCACTTAGAAATGACAGAACATTTGGATTGTATTTCAGAATATTTGTTGACAGCAAAGAGTGAAGGGACATTATGAAGAGAGACTGCATCACCTGCTATCATTTGTTATACTTCCAGAATACTGAGTATATGGCTACAGGGATCATGATTTGTTTGTTCTTTATTGTTTAGCATTAGTACATATTCAAGGATGTATTTGTCATTGACAATATCTTGAAAACAGTACTTGGAACTGGAAGAGTTTTGTTCATCCACATTTTTCTAGGCAGTTCTCTGAAGTCTATAGATGTATGTACAGGGTGAAGTATTTACTCTTTAGAAAATGGCCATACTAATAATGAGAAAAGTCCTTGTTTCATCATAATGCTGAAGGCTTCAAACCGTGCTGTATCATGACCGCTTTCTGCCTATATCTATGCCTTTACACGTGGTGATTCATATCCAATACATAACTTTAAGTTGTGAAATTTAGGCTCTTACTATGTTCAGGTGAGGCCACTGCAAAGCACTAGTCTTTTTCTTCCGTCTCAAAAAAATTGTTCTGTTTTCCCATTCTTTCCAAGCATGAGGCAAGACTTCATAAAGGAATGAATGTTCTAATTTTATTGTGAATAATTTTACTAATGAATCTTCTAATTTTATTTTTTATGTGTACTGTTTTACCAAACTCAAGTACTGGTGAGAACTCGAAGAATACACTGCCTTTAGCTGCTTGACATAAATATTTGAAGGCTTGCTTAGACAAAAATGTTGCTGCTTACAATGCTGTTTTTCTAGAGGTATAATTAGACTCATAGCTAGTCTCCTTCTTAAAAACCAAACCAAACCCAACACAAAATTCGGCATTCTTTATCAATGAATGGATAAGATGATGATATAAATTTCACCTGGAGTATTACTGCATTCAACGTGCAATGCTAAATGCATGTGTGATTTGTGTCGCTCAGAAAGTGGACAGCTCTATTTCTCGGTTGCTAGAATTTCTGAATGACCTTTGGGATTAGTTCCAGTTAAACTCTGTTGAAATAGCCTAGCCTAGATATATATAACTGTCTAAAAGCTTTAGTACTGAACATCAATCATTTTATGAAGAAAGTTAAAATGCACAACTCTACAATTGTAACGGGTTATGATGCCCCCCATTGGTGAAGAAAATTTTTAAGGCAGTTGGAGCAGATCACATGCACCAATGAGACACCCATGTGAGGAAAAGCCAATCAGACAACTGCAATTACGAATAAAAACTCTACTTAATAATAGAGGAGGTATCTAAACGTTGGGGAGCATTCTCCTAATTGTTCTACAGCCCTTTGTCTTTGGGATCTCAATGATTTTACCTTCTACCCTACACTGGAAGTTCAATATAGAGATAAGAATGCATATGTATGTACATATACTAACCAGATGCTCTTGTGCAAGTTTGTAAAAAAAATATTCCCTCAGTAATCAGAACGTCTGAGCCATCCATGCTTAGTGAAAGAGTTTGCTTATACTTTCTGCATGGTATTGTCATGTCTCAAAGGCCAGAATCTGCTGTATGTGTCTTTCTTTCATATTTCTTTTGTGGTGGACTTGAGAGCAAAGGACATATCTTGACCCAATTGTGCAAGTCTTCTTTGTTGTTGATAAATATACCTATAGTAGTGTCCAACTAGATCATGTCATCTCATCTGTTGTCACCACAAAACCAACTGGACAAGGATGCTTTCCATTACCAAGCTTCCATCAGCCACTTGAACTGAAGCAGTTCCACCTTGTCTTTATGTGGAAGATGAAATGAAGATGAAAAGATGAAGATGAAAACAGATTATGGTCAACTCGACATGTTCACCATATTAACATCAGGCTCCTAGGGAAATACCAACTGACAGTGCCAACCTAATTCTGAACCAGGAGTTTGAATATGCTTGTACTGTCTTCTATAGCTATTATAGTATCATCTACTGGCACAAAGCCCACGGATGTGACCTTTCACATCCTGAGACAGGGACAATCATACTAGTTTCATTCCTGTTTTTTGCTGCACCTCAGCAGTATTTGTGAGGTACAGTATAAAGTAGGGACACAGGACAGGGATAAGCTTACAGAATAATTCAGGTTGGAAGAGACCTCAGGAGGTCTCTAGTCCACTCTTCTGCTCAAAGCAGGGTTAGCTAAGAAGTCAAATGAGGTTGCTCAGGGCTTTCTCCAGCTGGGTGTTAAAAATCTCCAAGGACAGAGACTGCACAATCTCTATAGACAACCCATTCCACTTTGTGGCTGTCCTCATTAGGAAAAGATTCCCCCTCACAACCACTCTTCACCTCTCCTATTTCAGTTTATACCTTTCGTCTCTCATCCTCTCACCATATGTCATTGTGAAGAGACAGACTTCATCTTCTTATAAACCTCTTTGTAGGTGTTGGAAGGCTGCTATTCTCAAGGCTAAACATGCCCCATTTCCTGTTTAATATATGTTCCAGATCCTCAACCATCTCAACAGCCCTCTACTGAACTAGTTCCAGCTGATTGACATCTTGCATGTATTGGGAGGCTTGAAACTCGGCACAGTATTTTAGAAAATGTTGAGTTATGAAGATAATCACTTCCCTTGGTCTACTTGCTCTACTCATGAGGTTGATAATTCTGTTTTGTTAACAGAGTATTGGAGAACACTTTGTCCATGACTGTTTGCCTGACATTAAACGTATTCCTGGTACTGAAAGATTATGCTTTGTTTTATTGTGCTCGGCTTTTTACCAGCAATCATTCAATTTTATAGCCTTCCTGAATTTCTTAAGTATCCTATTTTACCGCTGTACCACAATCAGGACGAATATTAACATTTTATGAGTCCATGAGGGAAGTCCACAAGTTCACTTAAGTTAAATCGGCCTGTTCAGCCAGGAGAAGAGAAGGCTACTGGTAGACCTTATTGCGTCCTTTCAGTACTTAAAAGGGGCCTGTAAGAAAGACGTGGACAGAATTTTTAGCAGGTCCTGTTGTGACAGGACAAGGGGTAATGGTTTTAAACTAAAGGAGAGGAGATTCAGACTAGACATGAGGAAGAAATTTTTTTATAGTGAGGGTGGTAAAATGCTGGAACAGGTTTTCCAGAGAGGAGGTAGATGCCCCATCCCTGCAAACACTAAAGGCCGGGCTGGACAGGGCTCTGAGCAACATAGAATCGTTAGGATAGTTTGAGTTGAAAGGGACCTTCAAATGTCATCTAGCCCAACCCCCCTGCAATGAGCAGGGACATCTTCAACTGTATCATGAGCAACCTGATTCTATGATTCTATAAATTAATGGAGGGCTAAAGACTTCTCAAAAAGTTGTCTCACTTGGGAAATCTTTGAACCAGAAAGCATTAGAATCTGGAAAAGCAATTGGGAAAATTATTGTGTATACTTGCCCTATTTTTGCCAATTTCCACAGCTTTACCTTTCAGCAACTGCTATAAACAGGATACTGAAATTACGTGGAGTTGTGGTCTGATGCTGTAAAGGCCATTCCTACATTCACCTGAGGGCTGAGGGCAAAAGGCTTTACAATGGTTCACAGGATTATATATGAAGAAGAATTTCATGATGAGATTACTTCAAAAGGAGAATTATCACAGTCATATTTGACATAGGAATTGTTTACGTGACCAGAGTGTAGGTATAAATCAGCTACTGATAGTGTGTAGCACTGATATTAATGCAGGTTTCAAGCACAACCTAATAGTAGTACAAATCTTAATTTTTGTGCTGATTAACATCTCTGTATCATAGTGTAATCTAGCAGGCAACTATCTCCCAAAAAGTAAATTTCTTCACAAAAACATTCAGGAAAATGTTTTCAAGTTAAATTAAATTGTTAGTCTGAAGAGGTTTGCTTAACTTGCAGAATCATGTAAATAATAGAATATTTCTGATAGGACACAAGGACCTCAAGAGGTCATCTAGTTGAGCCTCCTGCTCAACTGGGGTCAATACTGACTTTAGGCAAGGTTACTTAGGCTTTGTCCACCCAGATCTTGAAAGTCTGCAATGACAGAGGTTACACAACTCCCCTGGTAGCTTGTTCCATTGCTTAGTTATTTTCATAGTGAATTCTTGCCCTTGTATTCCATCTGAACCTCCCCTGTTACAGTTTATGATTCTTGTCACTGATCTATGGTGTATGTGTGTGAATGGCCTGGCTCTGTCTTCTTGATGATCTCCTTGTAGGTATTGGAAGGCTGCCATTAGGTCCTCCTGAAGTACTCCCTGACCACCTCAGGTAGCTGAACCCATTCCAGTTTATTATTATTTTTCTTTTATTTGAGTTCCAACACTGGACAGTGCATTCCATACACAATCAAGCATGGTCAAGCATGATTTATTCTCAGTGAATCCATGCTGGATATCCCAACCACCTTTCACCTTTCAGGAGAGGAGAAAAGTGAAGGGGAGAAAAAAAAGAGGAGAAACATGAAATCACATTATATAAAAAGGGAACAAGTGTAAGAAGAACAGTTTTCAAGCTCACTTTCTATATACATATCCAGTGGAAAAAGAACCACTTTTACAAAATCAGGTTTGTCAGTTTCTCTTTACATAAAGAATAAAACAAACTTGATGGGGGAGATACTGAGGAGTGTTTCCATACTGGTGAAGCCAGGAAACAGGTGTTCACACTCCCTGGGTGTTCAGATAATTGTTCTTTGTGCAACTGAAAGAAGGTGAATCTGACTCAATGACAGAGCAGCAGCATCTCAAATTCCTCTGTTTGCCTGAAATAAAAGAAATCTGGCTCACTGACACTTGCATTTTTATGCTATATCTGGGATCCACTGGGCTCTAATTTCATATTTATAAATACTTGGAGGGATGTTGTTAAAATGTGCACAAGTAGATGAAGACATTATATTCTACAAAAAATTCTTGAGTTGTAAATACTCTCCTTTTCTTTTTCAGAAACTTGTTCACAAGGATTATATTACAGGCAAAATAGATTAGTTTCTTTTGTATGAATTTAATGTATCAGCAAGTATAATAATAATTATTATTTATTTATATCTTTAGGCAATTCAATATCTCAGTCACACAGCCAGTAGATATCATTGTAGATCCACCTTTTTTGATGCTTGATTTAAAAATTATTTTTACCTGAAATTAGAATGAATACTGAAATGAAAAACTTACTGTTTTGACAAAGCAGGAAAAAACCTGGTCAAAGTACATTCAATGATGGTTATTTTTTTAAACAGTTCCATTTGAAATAGTAATTTATCTCTCATAAGTTTATTGAGCTTTTTAAGCTTAAAACTGTCTTGTTAATTCTTATTTTTATCTTCCATTATTCTCCTCTACCCTTGCTCTTCATTGAGAATGTCAAGTTTTGCAATCAAGAAGTCTTGCTCTTTCGCATGGGCTTTCCTCATCATGAACTCTAGACATTACTAACTGCAACTAAAAAGAAGAATAAAAACGTTGTTCTTCTGTTATTCTTCAGGATTTTGTATAACAATTTTTCAAGATATAGCTCATTGTTTTGTAATAATTAATGCCTTACGTCACTCAAATGTGTATATTATGGTTATGATTGTGAATGTAAACATCAGATTTGGCACGTAAGTGTGGAGGTGAACTTATTCTACTATGTTAAGCTAGCTCATAAGACCATCCTAGCAACTGTTCAGCATGATGAAGAGCTTAATTGAAGTCTGAAATGAGAGAACCAGCATGAGAGATACAAAGTGTCCTGGGAAATGCTCTGAGACACTCTATGTTAACTAAACCTTATCCTCAAGCCTTTTACATATTTATAATTGCGGAATATAAGCAATCTACTGAAAAGAGGAAAGCTCTTATTCTTAAAATGTTAAACTGAGAGTAATACTGAGATATATTTACAGCAAGAGACTTGCCTTTACATGGTTGGTTTTAATCTAGCTAGTACAATAGGTCACTTGTACCGTATGATAGCACCTGAGAAACCATGTAATGCACCTCCAGTGGCAAGCTTTGGATCACCCAAAGTAAGTTTTGTTCTGTAGATCCCAGCAGGTTCTTTTAGATGTCTTCATTTATGGGTTTAAAAGCTGTTTGTATGAAGGAAATAGATAAAATACTTTAAGAGAATAGATCATTAGAGCAATCTCAATAATATTTTACTTATATTTTTCTTATAATTGAAATAGCAGACAAAATTCTCAGACAGTAATCTGTATAGCCCTTAAAATTCTTCAGAGACAATGTATTACTTGTTGCCTTTAAAGCTTTTGACATAAATGATCAGAGTATTGTTCTGTGTTTTGGTATATTTAATCCATCATTTAGTTGTCTTGAAACCATTGCTACATAATAAAGTAAAAATTTTCAGATTACACTGGTTGTGTGTACCCTGATTATTTGGACCTCTTCCTGCTTCATTCCAGAATGAATCATGCAGGATGAAAGTGGTAGATCACTCTCAGGTGTTTCCTAAGACAGAGAAAAAGCCTTTGAATTAACAGCTAGCAGACTAGCCAACACCTCATAGTAATTAAGTCATTACATTGGCCAAAATCTCTTCAATAAGCATTATGCAGTGGACCACACCAAACAATCTTGTTCCCTCCAGCCTCAATCTTTCAACAATAGCCTGACTGGTCTTGCACCCTCATTGATCCTTATGTTACGCTCCTTTGGTCAGGTAGAAATACAGTATAGATAGAGCCATTGCCAATTAATTCCTACATATGCAACAGCCCCTGCATTTGCAGTAAAATGATCTGTTCAAGCAAAACCATGCATTTTTTGTAAAAAAAAAGCCTTCACTGAATCTTTCTTCTTACCAAAAAAAAAAAAAAGAGAAGAAAAAATATTTCCTATCCCATGCAACCAAAGGTCTCTCTGCTGCTTTCTTTCCACACACTTTTTTCTTGTGGTCTGCATTTTTACCTTCCTGAAGTGGTTCTGTGTTGTCATTCTATTTTACCCAACATAAGTGAATGATGGTAGCAAAATCAAAATTACTGTCTCTGTGTGCTGAGTCATGAATGCAGTTATTAATGCAGTTATTAATCCTTAATATTTTTCAATGATGGTGGGGCAATGTGGCAGTTGCACACACCCTGATAAGGTCCAGAGCTTTCAATACAACAGTTACTGGCTGTTACACACCTTTTGTGCCCCACTGTGGCTGTCCTCACATATGCACCTTGGTTGGAGCCAACCATCATGTTCACCCCTACCTGAGGCACAATGACACCAGTTATGTACACGTCCTTGGTTAGCAGAGCAGTAAGGGCAAGTTCCCCGGTTGACAGACAGCATCCTCAACCAACAAGGTGCCCCAGGCCCAGAGAAGCGTCTGGACCATGCCCATAAATGACCACAGCCCAGATCCAATAAGGCTACAAAATGGGGACCCTGCCAAAAACCCCATTTGAGTGGTCTTCATGGAGCAGCAGGACTGTGACCAAAACATCTTCCCTTAAACAGGGATGCCATCTAAGCAAACTCCCCGGGATTGAGAGCCCTCACCTTCTCCTTGGTGAGTTATTATTTTTCCTAGATAAATCCTTGAGTGAACCCTTGCCCCACCCTCGGGCAAGTGATTATTTCTTCTGGGTACCCTTGAGTGAGAGAGGCTTCTTCTGAGTGTGTGCATGCTTTGGATCATAATTGTTGTGTGGTCATGTAGTGATAATATCCCTAACTAGTATATAAAATCCACAGCTTATTAAATGTTGTTGGAATTCTGACTGATTTTGGATTACCCCCACTCCCACCATCTTTGGGTTGGTTTCCGTCATTCGGTTTTGGTCTGTTGATTTAGTCTCACTTTCAGTTCCAAATTAAAGTTGGTTTAAGCTTATTATTTGCTTAGTCTCATTTTGTGGTGCCTCCATGACAGGCCGCTACACTTGAAGTCAAGAAGAGTAATCACACCCCATGATAATTCAGTTTTACACTTTTCTGAATGCTTCTTTGTAAAGATCTTCTTAGAATTACACATTGAGTGATCCTGAACAGTAGGAGCTTTTCTGTCTACTTAAAATTGGAGTATCTTATATTTAGAAGTCAGATATGATTAAATCTATCTTAAACAATTAAAACAAGAAATAGATGACAGTGGAACTTAATTTATAGGCAGTTGAATTCTATCTACTATAAAACAGAAAAATTAAATGGTAAAAACAAAAGGTATTTTTATGAGGAAAATGTATTACTAAGGTGTTATTCCTAACAAAAGCTTTCATAAGGCAGGTCTGTCACAAAGAACAAGAACTCACAGTGTTCATTCTTATTAAATTCAATTTGATTTAAACCAACTTTTTATTGAAGACATTACAAGAAAGAACAACATCTAGTGTTTTCAGAAGTTCTTTCAAAAACATCTCACCAACACATATTGAAGTTTTGGTGATATCTTAACATTGCAAAAGAGCTGCGGCCATATTTATTTATTAAGGTCTGTTGGTGGCTTCTTTTTCTCTTACCTATATTTCATCTGTTTTCTTCTCCAAAAGAAAGGAGATGAGAAGGCTGAGAGAAGGCTTTTGAGGTTTCACCTGAGAGACTGCAACAGGGTACTGGCAGAGTTGCTCACTTGCTTTATGGAGATTTATTTGTTTTCCTTTAACATTTTTACTGGAAGAGGAAGACATACCTTTTAAAACTTGAGCTGAACTGAAATTTTGATTGCTGTCACTCTTTTATTGGCTGAACACAAATTTGATAGTTTCGGTTGCATTTTCATTTCACAAATATCTAGTCTCTTAATAGGCATACAAGAGAATGATAACTGACTTTGTCCTTGTAGAAAGCAAGTCTAATGACATTCTTACAATGTAATGTTTAACTATCTCTCTTTTTAAAAAGATGTTACTTTAATTCATTGCATTTATTGATAAGATACAAAATTGCACTTTAAAATATTCCAAACACTGTATTTTTATATATAAATTTTTCTGTCTACAGACTGTATTTTGCATGAGTCCCAGAGACACTATCTAAATTCTTTTCCAGGTTAATTTTCTTTAAAATTTCATTTTATTTTTTCTTTTATAGAAAATACCTTATGATTCCCAAGTGTATAATTAATTCTCCTATTAGATTAAATGTTCTACACTGGGATCAATTACATGCAGTAGCAATAGCAAATGATCTTATTATATTTGTAAATACACACTTACTAGCTGCATAGCCAAGATATGGGACATTTATATTTAGAGGTAAACATTTCAGAAAAATAATTTTCTTGGATTGATTACTCTCTGAACACTTAAGCATTTAAGAAGGAAAAACTATTTCCCACTTATTCCTTTTTAAAATAATTTTTTTTTAGTTGCGGAATTTTTAAAGGAAGAAAAAACACTGTTAAATGGGTCTGATTTTGGAAATACTATTGTGCATTTAACTGCAGCCTTTCTTTCTAATGCAAGGAACAGAGACAAAAGAAATATGGATGTTCTTGGCTGTATTCCTGATTTGGTGCTTGTAGAAGAAGAAAAAATATAGAACTTTCAGACAGTTTCCCTCTAAATCATGTACTTGTCACTGCATAAGAATTCTTTCATTCTTCTCACTAGCTACTGTGAATTTAGAAATATTAGCTTTCGCCTGTAAAAAAAGACCTTATAGAGGCCAATTTTACACCTTTTCCTTAGTCTACATATACTTTCTAGAATGCTACTGCCAAGATGTCAACAGTGTTATTACGACCTCAAAGTTCTTCCAACTCTTATTTTTAAAAAATATTAAAGTACTGGAATCTGTAATAAATTATGAATGCTTATTTTAGTCTTTTTTTGGGATGTCAAAAATGCTCTAGCAGTGTTTAAGAAAATTCGATTCTTTTTCTTCTCACTAGATTTTATGGAAGGTATCTTGAGTATTAGATTTTAGTATCTTGAGTGTTATCTTCTAGTATCATCTGATAAGTTAATCTTTTACTAAACTTTATTAAAAGTCTGCATTTCATTGTCACTAGATTATCTGTTCCTGCTGAATCATTACTCAGTAGCATATATTTCAATATGTTTTGCTCAGGTATGTTCTGTTTAATACTTTTGCTCTGAGTAGCTACCCTAGACAGGCCTTCGAACGATCAGCAAATAGTTAAAATCTCACATACCCCATTTCATCTCAGTTTTCTTCTCTCAAAAGACTATTTATTATTAATGAACACAAGGAAAATACCCAGTGCTCATAAAGAGCATAAACAAAAAAGGAAAGTCCACTGATTTTCTTTTTAATGCTAAATGACATTTTGAATAATTAGCAAAGACAGAGATGTTTCAGTAGATTCTGGATAGAATTATTTGAAATTCCATATTTTAAAGCACATTCAAGATTGTGGTTTTCACATGTAAACTCTGTTCATTTTAATGAGGATGATACTGAAATATACTAGCAAGACTTCAACTCTATGAAAGACCAAAAAAAACCCCCAAAAAACCTATTAGCCAGAACTTATTAGCTTAAAGAGACAAACAAGGTAAAAGTTGTGAGCTCTCAATATATTTTACATCTTCCTCATGCAGTTCAGTATTATACAGAACATAATTTTTATGTAAAAACAAGTTAATTGTGATTTTAATTAGATTTATACTAGTTAACATTCCAGTTTTATACTTTAAAATGATTTTTTATAAAAATAAATATCTTTAAATTTTGTTATTTTCTTGATGAGTTTTTAAAAAGAAAGAAAACAATGAACAGTTCAAGTACTTCAGAACTTTAGTTCACAAACCTTGACTTCTCTCATAACCACGTTAACCTACTACAATAATATTTTTTGGCATATTTCCTATTTTACAAGACTTTAAATGAAGTTAAATCTAGATTATGTTTTCTGATGAATAAATTAATTATTAAGTAATTCCATGTAAATCAAGCTGGAGACCCAGGTTTCCATTTCAAATTAGGAAATTATATTTCCCATTCACTTCTAACTGAACAAAGGCTGTGTATTTCTAAGATAAAGCAAAAACTATTCTGGGAGAATGAAATATAGTAATGGGCCAGAATTTTGTTAAAGTAAAGCTTCAGTAAAGCTTTTAATGCCTTAATAAACTAGTTCATTTTGAACCTTCAGAAGATACCATAGTCTTCTTTCAAATCTTAGAGGCTGATATTTAGTAAATGCTTTTCTCTGATTTGTACATCTCAAAACTTGTAAAACTGATAAATACTTGCCATGATGAACATATGTTTCATTTTCTCATATTGAATTAAATTATCACCTTCAAACAGAAAGCCTACATACTACTTGAATCTTCCCTAAGCCCTCAAGATAACTTTTAACTGGTAGCTACAATTTATGTTGACCTTCTTGTATGAAGTTAATTTCTTCTGGGTTATGGATTAACACCTAGTGATGAGTGGATATGCTGCTAATGGAACTGAAGGAGGTGTATGTTTTTGAGATCTTAGTATACACCCTGTTACAATTAAAACAAACAAAAAGCCAATATCACATCACATATCTTATAGGGAAAAAAAGTAGAAATAGTAGAAACATAAATTATATTTTTAATTTTTTTTTTTTTTAAGGGTCAGGTGTCTTCTTAGATTATTATGCTCACATGCTTTAAAAAAAATAGTGTATATATACAAAGCCCCTCCTTTATTTCTGTGTGCAGAGTGACCAACCGTGTAATAAGCAAATGACCTATTTGTTGAGAGTCTCAGTTTATATCTTATTGTATATGTGCTACATATGATATAGGAGTGGACAGGAAGCAGAAAGGAAAAGTGATTTCCTTGCCACGGGTGGTCCGTGGTCCAGAAGAAAGAGGAAAAAATTGTGCTTCCCTGAGTTAATGGATGTATGCACATTGAGAAGAAGCTCCAGGAATGTAGGTTAGGCAAGTATACAAGAGCAGAGAGAGCAAATAATGACATCTGCTGAATGTGGCAAGGAAAGCAGAGGCTGATGCAGAAAGCGAAGCCAAATCTAAGCTTAAGAAGGGTCACAGACTAGTCCTACGAATCATGAGGGACTTATGCTCCCAGGAAGAACATTTGAAACCCTGAAATTTGCCAATCTGACAGAAGGATGGAAGAAGAGATTAAAGGCTGAAAATCTTTATTTCTTAAATCTTGTATTTAATCTCTTTCGTGCAGCAAGTCTGAGTTTTAACTTGTTCAGGTTTCTGTTTCATATTCTAATAAAACTGAGTGTTATATTTTGACAACCTTTCATGCACCAGTCCTAGCCCCTTTCGTTATGATATGCGTTGTTATACTTGTACATATATAGGTTTATAAAACACCGTGGAAAGGTTTAGATGCTAGTAGCTAAACAAAATTTAAAATTTTGTAAATAAAATAATTATTTTCATTATAAAAGGACAAAAAAATGTTAATTCATTTTCATATATTACCCCAAAGGAATATCTTTGTCAAAATTCCTGTGAAACATTTAGTCCCTAAAGCCTTTTATTACACCAGTGAATGCAAGCTCTCTCATGCCAGAATAAGACAGGGGTCAGCGCTGGTATTGCATCTTGAGAAAATACTATGTGTGTTTTTTGAAGCTATAGTTTTACTGTTCCTTTCTGTAAATTGATCCACATACTGTTTAAAAGGAGAGATATGTAGAGAGGAGGAAACAGGAGAAAACTTCACCACAGTAATTCAAGGTATTTTTGGGCTGAAGTTAGATCAAGTATTTGTCTCACTTAGGTTTTCTTTGGCAGGTATTCATCCTGAGCCATCTAACCTCTCTGACAGCAATGTGACATTTTGATCAGGTTTTATCTACTTTCTTTGAGATACATATACATATTGGTAATTTAGTTGGTTTTAACTCCCTTTACAGACAAGAAAGAGAGATAAGTTTATTTCTGAGAATTCACATTTTTGTTATCACCCTAAAGGGGAGGTTGTAAATGTTCTACATAGCTTTTAAGATATTTTACATGTACTTAGTCTCACTATTCCCTTGTCTACAATGTAGCAATTCTTATTTTTCCTTCTTTATTTCATAGATGAAACTGTTTAAGTCACATATTTTCATTTTAAAAACCCCTCTTATTCTATAGAAGGTCATGTTTATGAGGTCTGATTTCTCCTGACATGACCCAAGAAAAAAAAGGTAGTGTGAGCATTCCACAGCTCCAAAGAATTAGAGAAATTTTTAAAAGCTGAACAAGAACTTGGCTGGGAGTTTCCCTGTCTTCATAGAGGGGAAAATTTTTCCCTAGACGAGTCTTAGAAAAGGTGATAAATTTAGAGTATTTTCGCTTTATGTAGATTTACAGCTACATTTTTATCTTCCATTTCAAGTTCCCTCCAAATGAGATTAGATGTGGCCAAGACGTTAATCACACTTCAAATATTTATAGTATAACAGCCAATTCAACTATAGCATTACTACTGCTATCTCTAAGGTAACTCAGTTATGCTTATTTTGTATGACATTATGTAATACATCAGTCTAAGAGCATAATGAATAAAGAAAAGCTAGGAAGAAAAAAGAAACTTGAAGGAATTAATTAAAATAGTACTTACAAGAGATGGAGAGACTTACAGTAGAATTTTAGGCCTCAATCAAGAAATTTTTTCTACATAACCTATCACAGTAGGGGTAGTCACTAATTTCTTGCAGAGTCTCAAGATCTATCAGTGTGAAATGCATGTACTGCATAAAGGCTAGAATTCTTAACTTTAATGGAAGTATTATAAAATTTATAAAATCAAAACCTGTTTTAAAAAGTACATAAAAGCAAGGTCAAAGTTGCAATATACATTAATTTGGCAGAACCAAGATAGAAACCTTGGACAGTTAAAAAAAGGCTTTTGAAATCGAGAGTACAACAATCTGTAGGAGGAAAGAAAGAAACATATGAAAACATTATGGTGCAGTAAGATGAATAATACTAGTCAAGTAATCAAGTAGGTTAACTACTCATTACAACACCAAATAACCAGGCCAATAATAGCTCTATAGGCAATAAATATTCCTTTCTAATTATTTTCAAGAAGGAATATACAACAACTTCCAGGAAACCCTTTATACTACTAAATAGATTTCACCTTCACTCTTTTTCAACTGGAACTATTAACTGGGTCCTTTTCTCCATAGGTGTTATGTATACTCAGTGAATAGTAGCAGGAAACATTTAACATTTATGAACTGGCAGTCCTAAACACACTCCTTATTCATGTATGAACATTCAAGCATCAATACAGCAGGTCTAATATTTTCCAGTTCCTTCAGGCCAAAATCCACCAATGCCACTCAGCATGAATCCAACGTGTTTCAAATTTAGCCAATTAATTTTGCAAATGAAGAGCATCTGTGCAGAGTGCATGTCTCAGACTTGCATTCATTTCACACTGTATATATACTACGCTGTACTCGTGAAAGCATTTTTGTTAAGAAAATACCAGACAGAATTATGATAAGCAGGAAGTTAAAGAAAAGAACAGTTTCTGGAGGGATGGAAATCAGATGTAAACCTAAACTTACTTCTAGCATTTTGTGCCTATCACTTCATGCCTATTGTCTTTTGAATGTTTAAGGACCAGCATATCTACAAAGACAGCAACTGCCTCATTGACTGTAATCAAGGGGCCAAATCTTAAAATGAGCTGAAATAATTGACTGGACTTAGGTGGAACTTTTCCAAATCGAAGATGGTGATTTGGGGGGGAAAAAAAGAAAAAAACTAAAAGAAACCAAACAAAAAAAAGAAAACAACAAACCTATTTAACTAGTAGGTAAAGAAGAAATGGGAAAGGAGGTTTGCCAATATATACACTATATACAATACACAATATATACACTATATACAATACACTATAGCTCAGTGTAACCACAAGTAAGTGGTAAGTAAATTTTCACCATTGAAAGGCAGTTGTGTTTTCAGGAAAGGACTGATCAGGGTTTTGGACTTTCCTTCAAAAGTAAGCTCGTGGTTATTAATGACACAAGGAGTAACGTGGCTCTGTATATGATGAACAGGGGAAAGTTTAGACTCTTGCACACCTCCACACTGTTACACCATGTAGATCACTGAGACCTTGTAAGACTGAGTCTAAGGTACCCCTGAGCCTAAGGAACTCCTGTTGACTGAAGTTCAACCTGTGTTTGTCTTTTAAGGTTTACAGAAAACATCTTCCTCAATCACTATATTCATAACTGTACCTATTCATACCCTATCGCAGCGTGTTTCCTCTTCGACTCTGCAGAAAGACAGTCCTACTAAGGACTCATCTAGTCCAACACATTTTTCCTGTCATTAGCCAGGATCACATACTTAGAGAAGTTTCAGGCTTTGGAGTGAGGCTTTATGAGATAAACTACCCAAAACCAAATATTTTTTTTTAATTTCCCCACACAAAATGTTTTTTTGAAGGCTGATTTACACCTTGAATAAAGAAGATAAACAGTGTTCTAATCTCTTGCTTTTAATATTGTGGCAGTTGCACTTTCCCCCCCCCACGCCCTGAGATCCGGTGTGGCAGTTGCACATTCCCCTCTCAGAACTGGGCCTTCAATGGGCAGTTAATGGCTCTTTGTGCAGACCCAGAGCCAGTGGGCAGGGTCGTCAGCAGAGGAGGGGCCAAGCTGCCCACAGCCCGGAGAAGCTGAGAAGCTTCTCGAATGCCCACAGTCGTGGGG
>VWYH01004014.1:3170-100040 GCA_013399365.1 Pampusana beccarii | reverse complement strand
CGAGTGTAAAGTCCTCGTCTGGGACAGACGAGTGTAAATTCCTTGCCTGGCAGGCAAGCGTAAGTCCTGGCCGCAGTAGGCTAGTGTTTCTCCTTTATGGGTAAAACAGGGCAGAGAGGGCTCCGGTTTGTTTTCTTGTGAGTGCGTATATGCACGCTGTGGATCTTCATTATTCTTATTTCACTGCACCCCAAATAATCTCCTAACCTAATATCCGAACCTGTATCTTATGTTATTGGAGTGCTAACTAATTGTATAAAACCCGTTTCCAATCGGTTTATTGGTGGTACTTTTCCGGCCTGAATAAAGTTTGCTTTGGACCTTGTTGTCCGCCTAAACTTATTTTTGGGGTGCCTCCATGACAAATATGCTTTCTGTAGTTGGAGTTGTAAATATTGTTCAAGAAATATACCATGTTTTTTTGTTGTTTTCTTTTAGGTGTCTTGTGACAACTATATCTTGTTGCAAAGTGTCCCATAGGTTAATTAAGCATTGTATAAATATGCATTTCTATTTATCATTCTTGAATTTGCTGCCATGCTATGCATATTGTTAGTCACACCGTGAATATTTAGGTGTTTCTGACCTTTCTTCTTAAATGAATTTCTCAGGCAATCTAATCATGTTAGGTGCTCTTCTCTGATCTTAATTTTGTTCCTTTTCCCACACTTATTGTTCTAATCAGGTACCAAGGTGCTGAGAAATGTATAAAGTATTTTGGATGCAGTCTTAAAAGACCTGATAGACAGTGACTAATACCTTCATGATTGATTACTTGATGTTTTGGGATACGATGCCAAAAACTACATTGACCTTGGATTATTTTTTCCCCTGAAATATCACATTTAGAGCTGGAGGAGAAATGTAAGTTTTCCCAGAAAATTTTCAGAAGTTAAATCTTTTATTTTTTAAGAACTAAGGCAAATAGTTAAAAAATAAAATAAGGTTATGAACTAATAATTCCCCCTACATTGGTTTAAGTCAGTTGAAATATTTGTTTTTGACATTTTCCAAATGTTGCAATTTTAACTTTCTAAATGACAAGCTATAATTAACAATTTTTACACAGAAAGCTAATCTGTGCGTGTGTGTGTGTGTGTGTGTGTGTGTTTTAAAGGTCAAAATAGCATATTTTAATAATTCTGAAATATTTAGGAAGGAATAAGATGTTGAAAGTCACTTCTTCCCAGGACATGCATAGAATCAAAAATTTGGTACATCTTAAGAAAAAAATCTATTCAGTGGAAATTTTCTGACAGTCTCTAATCATACTGAAAATTCAAGTTTAATTATTGTTCTTTGTTTTAACATTATTATTATCACCCATGTGTCATCTTCCTACAGAATATCTATTTTAGATGTTTTCCAATTAAAATTCATGGTTTTCCATTTATTTCTTCAAATGTTTCTATACTTTCTAGTTACATTTATAGTCTTCCTCATGGACACTCCAGATTGCAAGTTGCACTAATATGCTATTTACTCTTACTTTCAGATTCTTAATTAAAATGTTTAACAGGGCAAGAGCTGATTTTGACCCCTCTGGCAGTATATGACACTTCATCTTGAATCATTGTTCATGGTTATTGTTTGCATTGCCTCAGTCCATTTTTATCCACAAGTCTTTATATCTGTGTTGATCTGAATTAAATGTGTAAGATTTCTGCAGATACTACATCAAATATTTCACTAAAAAAAAAATATCCCACCTACCCCAAACACCATATGTCTAGTCTGTGCTATCTCCATCTACAGTTACATAAAAAATAAATTGGCTTGTTCTAGAATAGAATGAGCTTCAGCAATGTGTGCTGCTTGTTGATCAAGGTTCCAATATTATTAATGTGCTGCATATGTAAACAATGTAATTCCATTCACTTTACATGACCCTAGAAACCAAGGGAAAGACACTCTTTAAAAAATAATTGGCTGAATCGGATGTGGACAGAAGACAACAGCACATATCCAAAACCACAGTGACAGACCTCCTTCTTCAGCAGTTGCTCAGCCACCCTAAATAGGTGTCTACCTCTTTGACAGACATTGTCTGCAGCCCCCTTCTGAAATAGGTACTGATCCAGATCTTCTACTTGAATGATTTGTGTGTATTGTTGTTAGACCTTGACTAAAATTAAAGTAAGGTTAAGAGTTAGACAGCTGCACAATCCTAGTACGTAAAAACCAGGATGAGCCCTTTGAGGAGAAATTTTTAAGTTGAGAGGTGTAATTAGAAGATTGTATGGAACTTGTATTACGAAAGAAATTATGTACTGGTTAAGGAATCAGGAAATCTTAATTCAGTTGTTTTTTTTGTCTAGAATTCTAATTCCTAAAAGTGACTTCAGTCACAAGAAATGACTGGAGCACTCTTCTGTCGTCAGAGGGCCTCAGCCACTAACTGCATTCTTTTGTTCTCCTTCATAATGCACAATGTTTCACCCTAGCATATAGCTTCATAGTTACGGAATCTTTGTGAGAAGTGATAGCATGATGTCTGTAAGGTACAAGGAGAAATTCAGCACGTCTTACTTTTTTTAGTATAAAACCAACACTGATTGTTACTATGATAAGAAGAGGGGAACACGAGCAATCTTCTAATGCAAGAGATGAATTGACTCAGTCCTGATGAATGTTAGGAATTACCTTCAGAAAGGGGCCAATAGTTATGAATCTCAACTAGATGAAGGTATATAAAAGAAATATATTTCAATTGCATGCTTTACCACAGATTTAACCTTAAAGCTCTTTGGTTGGTTTGTTATGTTCGTTTTTTCTTTTTTATTTTTTTAATTTTCAGGACTGGTGAAACAGCTGACTATATAGTTCTTCAGAATTTATCTGTCAGATCTGTAAGCAAACTTATTGAGACCATCTCAAGGGATCAGACATTTTTTTGATTGATGATTCTGAATCTTTGATAATGATTCAGAAAATTGTGATTCAGGAAGCAAGATTGACTTACATGAAATCAGTTCAGTGTCCTTTTCAGCAAGAAGGGAACCATGTGATTTCTGCTTATACATCCGATTCAAAATTTCCCTTCAGTTCAGTTTTTAAGTATCTTGTTTTCTTTTAGTGTAGTGGGTTTACATGGTAAAGATTTGGTAGTGGAGGAGGGGCTGAAGGGGTGGTTTCTTTGAAAAGAAACCAGAAGCTTGTTGGACGCAGTTCGAGCCAGATCCAAGGACCCACTGTTGGCCAACGCTGAGCCCATCAGTGATGCTGGTGGCACCTTGGTGAGAAAATATCTAAGAAAGGGTAAAAAATGCTGCACAACAGTAGCTGGTAGAGAGGAGTGAGAAAAAGAGAAACAACTCTGCAGACACCAAGGTCAGTGAAAAAGGAGGTGGAGGAGGTACTTAAAGCACTGGAGCAGAGATTCCCCTGCAGCCTGTGGTGCAGACCACGGTGAGGCTGGCTGTCCTCCTGCACCCCATGGAGGTTAACAGTGGAGCAGATATCCACCTGTAGCCTGTGCAGGATCCCACACTGGAGTAAGTGGATGTGTCTTGAAGGAAGCTGTAGGCCATAGAAAGCCCACACTGGAGGAGGCTCCTGGCAGGACTTGCAGACCTGTGGAGAGCAGAACCCATGCTAGAGAATGTTTTCTGGCAGGACTTGTGACCCATGGGGGACTCATGCTGGCACAGTCTGTTTGTGAAGGATTGTATCCTGTGAGAAGGACCCACACTAGAACGATTCTTGAAGAACTGCTGCTCATGGGAAGTACCTACATTGGAGAACTTCATGAAAGACTGTCTCTTGTGGTTGGGACTTCATGCTGGAGTAGGGGAAAAGAGTGAGAAGGAAGGAGCGGCAGAGACAATGAATTGTGGAGTAACCGCAACCCTATCCCCTATCCTCCTGTGCCACTTGGGGGGAGGAGACAGAAAAGTAATGACTGAAGCTGAGCCTGGGAAGAAAGGTGGGATGGAGGGGAAGATATTTTTAGGTTTGTTCATATTTCTCATCATCCTATTCTGTTTTATTTTATTTTATTAATTTCCCCAAGTTGAGTCTATTTAGCCTGTGATGGTAACTGGTACGTGATCTCCCCACCCTTGTCTGAACTCACAAGTTTTTTGTTAGATTTTTCTCCTTCTGTCCTATTGAGGAAGAGGAGTGATAGAGAAGCTTGGTGGGCAACTTGCAGCTAGCCAAGGTCAACTCTACACATTTAGAAATTAGATATCTTTTCTTCACTACTAAAACAAATTTAAAGAAAAAAAAGGAACCACAAATTCTTCACAGCTTTCTTCAAACTTAGAACTGTCCTGGAAGCTTCTGCTACTAGATAATTGAAATTACTGATTAATAACATTTATTAATAGTTCTTCTCTCACAATGGTCACCACAAGCTGCTCAGAACTAAGAGGAAAGACATTTTGAAATAATTATGGCATTTGTTTGAGTACAGTGAAGTTCCTCATGATATCAGATATTTGGTGATTGGCTGGTAGTTGTGGAAACTTTATATTCTTTTCAAATCTGTAGTTGTGGTTTTTATTCTGGTTGGGTTTTTTGTTTGTTTTTCTTTATATATTTGTGTGTGTATATATATTATATATATATGAGTAATGACAAGGTATTCTTGTTGCCTTTATAAATATCCACCATTTTTTATACTTACAGAATGTTTTCTTTCACAGTAACCTGTAGAAAACTTTTGAAGATATTTACTATTGACTCAATGGAAAATATTCCTTTGAGATATTGTCATTTGTTACTTTTCAGTTTCATTAGTTTCTTGTAGACTGTTTTAGCACAGGGACGCTGTGTAAGACGACCTAATTTCTCTGTAGCTTAATTCTCATTGTAGATTGGCATAAATAGGGCTGTTCTGCGTGAACAAGTATAGGTAAATATGCAAGTATAAAATTTTCAGGATCAGGGCACTAAGAAGTATATTATATTAGTATTGGCATATTGGCAGTTTATTTTTAAAAGTAGCCAAGGGGATGAAAAGTCCCGCAAAATGAGTACCGCTTAGAGCAAGGGTATCGAACTCATTTTCACCGGAAGCCACATCAGCCTTGAGGTTGCCTTCAAAGGGCTGAATGTAATTTTAGGACTGTATAAGTGTAGGAGCAGTTACATTTATACAGTCCTAAAATTACATTCAGCCCTTTGAAGGCAACCATGAGGTTGATATGGCCCCTGGTGAAAATCAGTTTGATACCCCTGACTTAGGGCATCAGAAGCTCTTAGCTATTCTGAAAAAACATGCTAGAATGCAACTCATAGTATTGGTATGATATAAACCTTTTTTGGAAGTAGAATATTTTTAAAATTTTTTCCTTTAAAACCATTATTGAACCATCTTTTCGCTGTTTACAGAAAGAAAAAAAAAAGGTGGAGGGTAGAAAGACTGCAAAACAGAGCATTGTAATTAACATTTACTTGTATGCTAGAGAAACAAGAAGTTACACAGCCTATTATTTCCCAACTTTTTGTTTTTATATCCTACATATTTCACTGTTTTATCATCTTTTTGAAGAAAATTTTGTGAAAAATGTGGGAAAAGGTGTTGAATTTTTCTTTCCTTGGTGTAGTTGACCTTTCTGGACAACTGAAAATGCCTCATGATAAGGCTATTGAGTAATAATAATAATTAGAAGAATAAGAATATTGAACTACAGAACAAAGGCTTTTTTCTAGAAAACATGATGTGTGCTTGAGTTATTATACACAATTATTTACAGGTGACAGGATAGTGACAAATTGGTAAGAAAGAAAAACAAATTCTAAACAAAGACCAAGAAACCTTTCTTCATGCAGAGAATCATAACTGTGTTAGTGTTACATAATGGTTTTCAAGCCTTTTGGGTTGGAACAGTAGAAGGGGCCACAGAGATGATTAAGGGAGTGGAGCATCTCCCACATGAGGAAAAGTTGAGGGACCTGGTTCTCTTTAGCTTGGAGGAGGCTGAGGGGTGACCTCATTAGTGTTTATAAATATGTAAAGGGTGAGTGTCACGAGGATGGGGCCAGGCTCTTCTCAGTGACAACCAAAGATAAGACAAGGGGCAATGGGTGCAAACTGGAACACAGGAGGTTCCACTTAAATACGAGAAGAAACTTCTTCACAGTGAGGGTGACAGAACACTGGAACAGGCTGCCCAGGGAGGTTGTGGAGTCTCCTTCTCTGGAGACATTCAAAACCCGCCTGGACGCCTTCCTGTATAACCTGATCTAGGTGTTCCTGCTCTGGTGGGGTATTGGACTAGATGATCTTTCGAGGTCCCTTCCAATCCCTAACATTCTGCGAAAGGGGACCTATTGAATAATCCGTTAGAATGCTTCCCATATAGTGCTAGAATTTAAAGAAGGACCAATATTCTGCACCTTCTTGGTGGGAAGCTTTAACGTAAATGTCTAATTTATTACATTTGCCTTCAGTTTTGACCAACAATTATTTGGTTAAAGTGCTCATATTCAGTGAGAAAAATAATAATAAAATATTGTAATTGCTACAAAGAATTTTGTATAAGTGAAAAACAGAGATGCCTCAAATACATCAAAGACATTGTAAAAATGTAGTGCATGTCACATCTATAAATGCTGTATGAATATCATATTGATGGTAAAGAGATGTGATAACTCTCAAAAAGACAATTATTTTAACAGAGAGTGCTGCTAAATTATCGATTTTTATCCCATCCAGTAACAGACTTCAGAGAGAAAAGTGCCTTTTTTAGAAAAAAGTTTCTTTTCTCTGTGATAGTCATTACTTTGTGGTATCTTTTCAGTATAAGATCTTCAGGATGCAGGTTCTTCATACATGCAGTGTTGTGTAAACTGTTATAAACCAGATGCTCAACAGGAGTAAATCAGCACTGTGTCGTTAAAGCTCAGCTTTGGATTGCCAATTAACCAAAGGTAATTAACATGTTTAAATACTAGTCTGAATCTTCTTTTGAATGAGAGATATTTATATCTTATTCTACTGATGAACCACACTGTTTATTTGAATTCAGTTATTGAGTTAGGAATTCATGAACACCCTGAAGAAATGCATCTGTTGTACCTAACCCTGTCTAATAGTTTCAAAGAAGCCTTTTCTTTTAGTTTCCTACGGAAGTCCTGGATTCACAGTTTTCATAATGCTTATGGCAGCCAAATACAAGGATTTCTTCTCTGCCCAAGTGTTTTTTTTTGTTACAATAACAGAGATGTATGTATAGACAAACAATACAATTAAATCAATTTAGCCACAATCTATGTAAAATCTGATGTGAATGTAGTAATACAGAGGTAAACATACTTAATAACTGAATATATATTATCTTGAGATAATGAGAATGAACTATATAACTACCACAGTAAGAAGGTTATGATGTTGTAACTGTAATGTTACAGACTAAAGGGTAATAAATTTCAACTGCCCTCATGCTCACTACTGTTTTTCTGATCATTCACAACTGTACAGCCTTATAATTCAAAAAATGATGTGTTCTTAATTCTCATACAACAGTTGCAGCCTATAATTACTCATGTAGTGTAGTCCCACACTACCTTGTCCTTCAGTAACTGAGTAGACAAATCACAATACTATTTCCAGTTGATTGGTTTTGCCTATGAGCAATAAATTCATCTGTCACGTATGTTAATATAATTAAAGATACTATTTAATAAAACAATAGATATCCTTTAATGGTATAAGAATTAGGATAAACTTTTGCTTTAGTTGTTGTGATCATATGAAAAACATGATAGACTGATTAAGAGATTGACAGCCTCAGTAAAGAATAAAAAAAGTAGTGGTTTTATCTTGGGAGAACTGATACTATCATTATGATATTTGATTAACATTAAATTGTGTTTTATCCGAAGTGGGAGTCCTAAATATAAGTAAGTTGTTGTCAGCTAGTCACACTTCCTTCCAGCTCAAGTATAAGTGGATACTAAAGCCTCTTAGTCTCCAAAATTAATTTTATTATTCATACATGAATAAAATAATCTAAATCATCAAAGCAAAAGAAGCTTGGCATTCTCTTTGGAGAAGTGCTCATGGTGTTTGCTAGGTCTAGAAGGAAAATCATCCTCTTTCAAGTTGGAGATGTCCTTTGAATTTCTGGTAATCTTTCACGAGATTTTTACCAGCACCTACATATTATTTTATATTACAATAAGGCTCATTGCTTCTCTGTGTTTTTGAAATGTGCACTTTATTGGTCTCCTATTTAACTGGGGGCAAAATGGGTTAATGAAATGCTTAAGAATAAGGGAATTAATTCAGACAAAATGTTTCTGTATATCTAGGGGACAGTCTTAGTTATATTCAACATCAGATTAAAGGATATTTGTAAACATTTAAATGTGCAAAAATGTATTTTTTTCTCTTTTAAGGTGAATATTTTTCAAACTTATCCAATATTTCTGATTTTTTAAAAGTGAATAACAGTAGATAATTTGTCTTCATTAACCAATTTCATATTTTAAATATTTGTACTTAGAATCTGTGCCTGTTTTGAAGTGCTGAATTTTTATTGTAATAAGGCATTTGAAAGAATATTTGGATTGAATTTATATGTCATCTGTATTTATGGAAGCTGCTAAGTTTCTGAAGGCTCTATGCTTTCTTAAATTTTCATTTTCCAATATTGAAGTTGGAAATAATAATTACAATACAATATCAAAGATGAATGTGTCCTGGGAAAGATTTTAGTACATAGACTCCAGAACAAAGAAAAATGCTTCGGTTTGCTTATTCATAGTCAAATATATTTACTTCATGTTAAGATTCCATATTGTCTCAGTTCTCTGTGCCAGTGAGTGATGATGTGCTTTGCATATTGGTACATCAAAGGATCTCTGTCACTAAGCCTTCAGCAGATGTGTTCCAATTTTTAGCGTATGAAAGGTGTTTTCTCACAACTGGAAAGTAAAAAAGAAAGAATGTGATGCATTGGCCTAGAATATATGACATCCATCATTCATGGCCACCCTAAAAACTGCTGTTCAATATTAGAAATGTAATTCTTGATTGTTCCATTAACTCCATCAATTGGCAAGACATAGTAGACAGGTTTAAAATAAACCATGTATTAAATATAACAGTGAATTAAAAAAATATAATTGTAACTAGATTCTCATTTAGACTGCATTCTGGGTTTCAAATATCAGATATAAAAAGAACCTCATAAAATAAACATTACAACCTGCTTAATCAAATATAAAACACAAAGTAAGAAATTTAATTCCTAGAAATAGACAAACTAAGACTTGGAATTCTGTGGAACCATAACAGTTGTTGAATTAAAATTTATGTTTAATTTAAAGAATATGCTGAATCATTTTTTGCAGCTTTTATACAGAGCTAACTTATACGTGAGGAACCATGGAGTCAAGGAAGTGTTTCTTACCCTGAAAAGCTACCTCATTTGTTTAAGTTATGAGAAAGCATCTACTGGTATAGTCACAATCTTGATTTTTCAAGCCTAGCAGAAAAGTTCACTAAATTCTTTCAGGGAACTACTTCATTTCTTCCATCCATAGAAATTTTGCTCCAAGGATAACTAATTCAACTGTTATAATTTGTGATATAGACATTTGTTTCATTGGTTAAACCCTAGCCCTAGAACCTGTTTTACAGCAATATGCAGCTCCCACTGTATCTGAAATTAATGAGACTTATGTTTTGAGTAAATGAAATTCTACAAAACTTGACATCGTTTTATGGAAGCAGATCATATAAATCTCAACATTTTCATAAGTTTCAGTCATTGATATCTCTGTGACTCAGTTCCCCACTTACTGAACAGGAATAATACTCTCTTCATAGGAGTTCTGTGAAAGTAAATTAATTACTATTTGTGAAGCATTAGATGTTATAATGATCACTGCCATCAAAAAACCCATGAGGAAATTAATAATTCTGTCTCTCTAGCAGCGTTTTAATAGTGGCCTAAGGCTACACAGTGAATAATGATGAGAAAACAAAATATTGAATAGCTACTTCTTTGCTGAATACTATTAATCATGAATGCTGAAGGATGTAAGGGTCTCACGGACAAAACAATACATGATCATCTAATTAAATCTGTATTATACTGCTTATGCATAAGAGCACGAGTTAAGATTCTGCAGATTACTTACATTCTAGCCTATTTTAATTTGAGTGCCTTGCTTTGCAACTATGATGGTCTTTTACTGTAGTTTTTAACATGTATCATTGAGGTTGAAAGTGAAAGGCACTTTTACAATTTAGTAATACTTTTGATATTGTTTTCACATGCCTGTAAATAAAGTTACATCCATCTATCCAGAAAGTACATTTGAAGCACTGTAAAAAGAGTAACATTAAGTACTATATATAGTTGAATTACCTTGTGACTGTAAAGGTAAATAAGCTTAGGATCTGCTTGCATAGATTAGATTCCAAATTCCAGGGACTCAGCCTACACAGAAAGAAGTGTGAAAATTGATGGAGTACTTTTCCATGTGATAAACAGTATAAGCAATAGGTGAAAACACATAGTCTTAGTTGTCTAATTTGTGAAAAAAAATAATCTAAACCAGGGTATAATCAAAAGCAGTATGATGCCACCTGATTTTACTTACCGTATTCAAAATATTTCAGTAGAAGTCACTACATTGTCAGTTAACTTGATCTTGGGAAACAAAATGTATCTACCAGAAAATAATTCTGAACAAGAAATTACTTTCAATCTTGACCTTGTACAGAATTGATTCTATTATTCAAATTATAGAAGGTTCCTGTGCTTTTGTATGTTATATACCTCTTCCCAGCTTATCTAGAATATAACTTTTCTATAAACCAACAGTACTCGTATCTGAATAATCATTTCAAAGCATTCTTGATTCTTATTACGAGAGATTGTGTAACTATCAAAAGGACTTCGTTGTCTTCGGCCTCTGCTTTGCCTTGCCTAACTGGAAACAGTGCAATAATAAAATAGGCTTTTATTTCCTTTTAGATTCCAAGAAATCAGTAGATTGATCCATACTCAAAATATACTTTTATATTTTTGTAAGGGAAAGCTATTTAATCACTGTGAAAGAAGTTCCAATATTTTTTTAATGTCTTTTATGTAGTTGCTGCCAAGTGTTGCTAAAGAGGACTGTTCAAATGAATTTACACTAGACATCATGTTGTATATGTATTACACCACAAAATGCAAACATGTGTTGACTGTGTGGTACACTGTGGTCTTTTACATTTTGACACACATTTGTGTCAGAAAAGAATTACAGTATCTGCAAATGTTTGAAAACATATCTGGTACCAAAATACAAATGCTTCCTTCAGTGTACCTATTAACATTCTGTCTAACTATCCTCTTATTTTTATTTTAAAGCACATTGGAATTAAAATACAACAGCAAAATCTGACACAATGTCTGTCTATAAAATCAATAGGGTTGCTATTGTCTTCAACAATCTTTGTCTTCCCCAAAATATTGCTGGGCAAATGAAGCCTAAGCAGAAAAAGCAGAAAGCACCAATTTCAAACAGGGCTTGTCAATTCTCCTTGTCATATAAGTCCAATGGCTTTCATCACGATATTTCATCTCCAATTTCCATAATTTCTTCTTTGACACTTTTATAATATGTGCTTTTCTTCCCAAACTGTAGATCAAATTTCAAATAGAAAATATTACATTGAAGAATATATTTTACTCTGTCTCTAGCAATTTGAATAATTATACTAGTTTTGAAAGAGATAAAATTAAAAAGGAAGAACAGAAATAATCAGTGGTTAACAAAGTTAGAATAGTACTTTATAAAGTGGTTTTATTATTAATAAATAATACACAAAAAATAAACAACTATATGTAACAATAAATAATATGTAATACCCAGTGTAAATTCAAAACAGCTGTAAGAAACTCAAGTGTTTCTTGCTAGATCTACAATATGTTTAATACAAAACCTCAAAATAATTCAAACAGCAAAAGTTTCACTCCACTTGCAGCTGAATGTACTGCCCAGTGTTTTCAGAGTTGTGGTCTTTTTCTGCTCCTATGAATCTTGCATTCACATAATGGCTCAGCTTAGGCAACAAAAAGATATGATGATTTTCCTTGAAAATAAGAGCTGTGCATTCAAATCCCTGAATACTAAGAATAACCAAAGCTCAGGTTTCCTGTTTCCTTTGGGAATCCACTTGCCATTCAGCTCTTGTACAGAAAGTTGATCCTGCAACTTTTTCCTCTAGTGCCTAATTAGAAGCTAGAAATACATGTTCAAATTCAGGTGAAAGTCAGATTTGTTGGAACATTTTTACTTAATATTCTGCCTAAAGTGAGTCCATGCTTAGGCACCTTTCAATTTTCAGTTTCAGAATAGAGATTTTTAATTCCATCCTTGCAGAGAAAAGCATAACTCTTACGTATTTCAATGCTGAGCATAACAATGCTGACGTATATTTTTGGACCTTTACCATCACACTTTGAATCGCATTTAGAGGTAGTAAGCAACATGCTTCCAAAGGCATTGATGCCATTCTCTGTAAACATGCAGATTTACTCCAGGTATGACTTCCTTTTTTCTAGGAAGTCTCTCTCATACCGCTCTAACTATTTTTTCCATTATTGTACAAAAGTTACTTTGACCTATGGGAATCAGCTCAAGTTTTCCAATTAGTTTAATGGAAGTGAACAAGGCTGCATCTATCAGACAGCATTAACCAAAATAGACCTTTTGATTTATTGTGGCTGTAAGCATATCAAATTTTCTGTTATATTTTTAGAGGAAATCTGTGTTCTTTAGGCTAAGTTTTTATCTTAACATTTAAGGTAGCATTTTCAAAATAGAACTTTTTTCTACATTCTCAAAACTATCTCTGGGATGTGATCACTTTCAATAAACTCAGTATTTACAGATATTTTGAAATCTTAGCTAAGCCTTTTCTCCTAAGATTTAAGTGTTTAAACATTGGCATTGAAGGTAAAAGTCTGTCCTTGCTGTCTCTGACAATTCTGTTTAACTAAGTACAGGTCAGATGAGATTGGCATTTTTAAGATGGATATTAGCAGAGTAATTCTTCACTTTTTTTTTCTGCAGAATAAATATGCATGATGGTGACTCAGAAAGTTATCACGTGACCTGGGTGAGAGCTGTATAAAAGGTGCAAAAGGGTATCACTGGTATGACTGGTGCAAAAATATCAATTACAGGAGAGGCAAGACTGGCAGTGAAACGAGCACTGTGTCACTTCACATCCTTGCAGAGAGATGACTTTTAACACCCTGAGTAAGTCATGTCATTGCACATGTCATCAAGAGTCATAACAATGTGATATATTTAACTGACAAACCGCCAGCTCCTTACGGAGCATTTAAGGAGGGTGAATACAAGTATGTCAGCAGGGAAAGTGGCTGTCATTTAACAAATTGACTTTCCTACCTGAAAAAGACATACGTATTGTATCAAAATGAATGTTTGCTGCAGATACCTTATAGCTCTCTGAGACAGGTATAAACCATGACCCTATTATGCTGCATCCTTCCTTATTTTCATGTCTCCACCCTCAGAGCAGGGGTCACTTACATTTTCCAGATGGTACACCAGCCTGTATTTTTCTTTCCTCAATTAGAATTTAAACACACCGGTAACTAGTCAACAAGAGTTCACAGAGACTGACTCTGAGTCAAAATATTCCTGATCTGATCTTACATAGATCTGACGATACATAAGTATTCTGTTTGTGTGTGAGGCAAGATCTCCTGGATCCCAATAATGTAGGTATGCAGGCAGATAGGTGTTTCATGTCTCTCCCAGTTGGCTGCTGCTCACTCAACTTCAACAAATGAGTGTAATGGCTTTGAGACCATGTTATCTCTGTATTTTAACTGTAAAATAAGAAAGATTTTTGAAGTAAGAGCTCCATGGCATGGATGTGTCAACTTAAGTAATTGATAATGTTATTGAATAATTTTCTGCAATATGTGAAATACCTCCTTCCATACACTAACCACTTCTACATTAAGATATACAGATTGAGGAGACTTTTTTCTGCATACCAGCACTACTAGGAAAATGGTTTTGTAAAAAACCCACCATCATGATATACATATTTCTACGTATATCTTATATGTGTAGAAATATGTGTATATTTGTATTTAATTTTCTAACGGTGAACCCGAAGGATCCTGTCTCAAATAAAATGTTTTACCTATTTTATCCCCATATTTCAGTCAACTTGAAATATAATATTTAGCTTACAAACAGAGTAATATTCTTCTATAAAGCACAATAACAAGTATGGACTACCCACAACACTGCTAATACAATCACTTGAAAAAGAACAGAGGTGAAGAATGGTTTGTGTCAGTGAATCTCCTATGAGACATGTAAGGAAGAGGAAAACCTAAATAGAACCTTTTGCTAAAATGGTTTCAGATAATATTATTACTCGACTTTTGATTTACAGCAAAATATTTTTCCTAGTTGGGACCTGGTAAGGTCTATTAAGTGCACCCTCAAACCTTCCAGGTCCCTGGACTGTTGTCAGAGTCTGCGGGAAGGAAGCATTACCTCAGAGCAGAGGAACAGTGATTTAGAGACTACTTACGCTAACTGGATTTGAGACCAGATAGGCGTATCTGAGGGTGCTGAGGTAGCTGGCTGTTGTCTTTACAATGTTCCTATTTGTCCTTTCAGAAGGGTCATAGTAACTGAGGAAGTTCCTTGAGACTTGAAAATATCACACCCATCTTCAAGAAGGGCAATAAGAAGGAATTACAGGAGTAACCTCAGTCTCTGGGAAGATTAATCGTGGAAAAATCCTTTAAGTCATGCCTGAGTCAATGAAGGACATGACAGTGATTTGGGATAACCAACATGGATTTACCTAGGCCAAGTCAAGTCCGAAGCTGTGTGGTATCTTCATATGATGAGATGACTGTCTCAGTGGACAAGGGGAGAGCAGCGGATACTCTTTATTCTGATTTAATCAAGGCTTTCAGTGTGGTCTCCTGTAGTACTCTTATGTCCAGACCAGCGAGATGTGGACTCCCAAGCTAGGTAGAAAACTGGCTGGATCACTGGGCTCAAAGATATTTTATCCTATTGGTGGCAAGTTAGTAGTGACATCCTTCAGACTGTTAACATAGATATTAAGGGTCCGGAAGATAAGACCAAACATGCCACCAGTGAGTCTGTAGATGATACTAAGTTGGGAGAAGCAGCTGATAACACTGGTATGGCTGATGTTCAGAGGGATCAAACAGACTGGAGAAATGGGTGGAAAGAAACATAAACTTCAATAAAGCAAATGTAAAAATCTTGCAGTTGGGACAGAATAACACCAGATAAGAGGAAAGACTGGGGACCCACCATTTAGAAAGCACCTTTGCAGGAAAGAAGACAGATTCCAGCTGGACAAATTGTATGTAACTCAGCAGAACACTCAACAGACACTCCTTCTCTAAATAAGGGGAAAAAAAAAGAGGTGTATTAAATGAAACACTTCAAATAAATGCTATGTTTCAAACTAGCAAAAGAATCATAGAATCATTTTGGTTGGAAGAGATCCTCAGGATCAATGAGTCCAACTATAACCTAACTCTTGTACTAAACCATGTCCCTAAGAAACTTGTCTATATACCTTTTAAACACCTCCAGGGATGGTGACTCCACCACTTCCCTGGGCAGCCTGTTACAATGCCTGACATCCCTTTCCATGATTAAATTTTTCCTAATATCCAGTCTAAACCTCTCCTGGCAGAACTTGAGGCCATTTCCTGTTGTCCTGTCACTTGCTACTTGGGAGAAGAGACCAACACCCTCCATGCTACAACCTCCTTTCAGGTAGTTGCAGACAGCGATAAGGTCTGGCTTGAGCCTCCTTCAGGCTAAACAGCTCCAGCTCCAACTGCTCCTCATAAGACTTGTGCTCCAGGTCCTTCAGAAGCTTTGTCGCCCTCCTCTGCACTGTCTCTCATACCTCAATGTCTTTCTTAGGATGAGGGGCCCAAAACTGAACACAGGATTCGTAGTGGGGCCTCACGAGTGCTGAGTACACTGGCACAATCGCTTCTCTAGTCCTGCTGGCCACACTATTCCTGACACAAGCCTGGATGCTGTTGCCTTTTTGGCCACCTGGGCACATGCTAGCTCATGTTCAGATGGCTGTCAATCAACACCCCCAGATCCTTTTCTGCTAGGCAGCCTTCCAGCCACTCTCACGGAGCCTGTAGCACTGCCTGGGGTTGTTGTGACCCGAGTGCAGGTCCTGGCACATGGCCTTGTTAAACCTCATACAGCTGGCCTCAGCCCAATGATCCAGCCGGTCCAGATCCCCCTGTATGCCCTTCCTACCCTCCAGCAGATCAACACTCCCACCCGAATTGATGTCATCTGCAAACTTACTAAGGGTGCACTTACTCCCCTCATCCAGGTCATTGATAAAGAGACTAAACGGAACTGGCCCCAGTACTGGTCCCTGGGGAACACCACTCATGACTGGCTGCGAACTGGATTGGGCTCCATTCACCCCAACTCTTTGGGACCGACCCTCCAGCCAGTCCTTTATCCATCACAGAATACACCCATCCAGACCATAAGCTGCCAGCTTCTCCTGGAGAATGCTGTGGGATGCAGTGTCAAAGGCTTTACTGAAGTCGAAGCGCACAACATCCACAGCCTTTCCCTCATCTACTAGATGGGTCACCTTGTCATAGAAGGAGATTAAGTTGGTCAAACAGAACCTGCCTCTCAAACCCATGTTGACTGGGCATGATTGATTGTTTTTCTTGCATGTGCTGTGTGATGTCACTCAGGATGATCTGCTCCATGACCTTCCCCAGCACCGATGTTAGACTGACAGGTCTGTAGTTCCCTGGATTCTCCTTCCAGCCCTTCTTGTAGATGGGCGTCATGTTTGCCAACTTCCAGTCAACTCAACTGGGACCTCCCCAGTTAGCCAGGATTGATGATAGATAATGGAAAGTGGCTTAGTGATCACTTCCGCCAGCTCCCTCAGCACACTTCGGTGTATCCCATCTGGCCCCATAGATTTGTGGGTGTCCAAGTGGTGTAGCACATTGCTAACCGTTTCCCCTTGGATTACTGGGGCTTCATTCTGTTCCCTATCCCTGTCTTCTGGGTCAGGGGCTGGGTACCTGGAGCACAATTGATGGTGTAGGTAAGGCTCCCATTTATTTGTCAGAAACTCACCTGGATTAATTAAGCTAAATCAGTTTGTGATTGTTTGCTTGCACATAAAAACAGGGTAATATACAGCTCTATAGGGTATTTTTTTTAATCCAAAATAACTAGCTATCATAAATAATGTGTAACATAATAGAATTACACATCTGGGTGCATATACAATGCATTTGGGATTTTTCAGGAAAATCATATATTTCCCTAAATTAATAATTTAAGAATGGAATCCACAGTAATTATGTGGGTCTTCAGTGGAATGACATTTTCAGCTTTAAAGAAGAAACACTAAAAGAGCGTGATACTTTGTAAATATAACTAACCAAAGAGACAATCTAAACCGGGCAGTAATATATTATTCTAGGATGCTACCACTTTGAAATATTACATTAAATTTATCTTAAGAACTTGTAGGACTTCAGCCTGAAAACAAGTATCATGGTCTGGTCTGGGGCCCACAGCTTCTGGATTAATGTCAAAAATTCACAGAATCAGAGAATCACAGAATGTTAGGGATTGGAAGGGACCTTGAAAGATCATCTAGTCCAATTCCCCACCAGAGCAGGAACACCTAGATCATGTTACGCAGGAACATGTCCAGGCGGGTTTTGAATGTCTCCAGAGAAGGAGACTCCACAACCTCCCTGGGCAGCCTGTTCCAGTGTTCTGTCACCCTCACTGTGNCTGGACTCTCTCCAGCAGTTCCCTGTCCTTCTTGAACTGAGGGGCCCAGAACTGGACACAATGTTCCAGATGCGGTCTCACCAGGGCACAGTAGAGGGGGAGGAGAACTTATCTCGATCTGTTTTTTGGGAAGAAATGAACATCCCATCCACATCTGTGGATCCTAATAACATGATAATTTTCTCCATCACACATTTGCAAATAAGAATTCATTTTTCAGATTAATTGTAAAGGAATGTTACCGCTAGATTATTTCCTCTGGGATTACAGGTGTGAGATTATTGTTAGAGGTAGAATGCTTTCACCGTGACAGATTATTTTGGAAAATGTTAGCTGTGGTTAGCTTATTTTTGTGAGAATTTGACCCATAGTATTAGTCCAAAATGTTGAGTTGTTGTTTAAAATCTAATAGAACAGACAATAGGATCGTATAATAGAATGATTGCAAAAACTATGAGCGGGTTGTCTTCTTTCTTTTTTTTTTTTTTTTTCTCAGTGCAAATTATGTAGGCTTCACACTAATTTAGGATGAGGTTAATTCAGTGAAAATACTGAAATACTGTTTCCTAAGCAACACATAGAAATCAGAAATGTTTAAGTATGTTGTACCCCAGGAAGAACAAAGATGGAGATGAGTGAAGCATTTTAGTAACATTGCACAGGGGTAAGATATGTTAAATTAGTAAATTGAGATTCTTGTGCTAAGGAATTATTTTCCTATTGAAAAGATACGTTTAACATGCTAGAAATTAGTAATCGATCAATATTAACACTATCCAGCAATATGGTTGACTACAAAAATGTGTGAATGGGAATTATGTGCATATACATGTACAAGTTTGAGGAATTAAAATATGTAGATGAGATATGTGACTATCAATATAGCTATTTAGCTATTTCTGTTTAGCCCTATGCTGCCTCTATTATTGGTCAGCTGTGTTAGTTAACTTTTAGTGTATAGAGGCTACC
Source organism: Pampusana beccarii (assembly GCA_013399365.1). Classification (NCBI taxonomy): domain Eukaryota; kingdom Metazoa; phylum Chordata; class Aves; order Columbiformes; family Columbidae; genus Pampusana; species Pampusana beccarii. The sequence continues at coordinate 81,254 of VWYH01004014.1, read as the reverse complement.
TTATTTTACATTTGCAATTTCCTTGTAAATTTACAAATAAAATGCCTTAACAAAAGTGCAGGAGCAAAAGAAGGCTGTAGAAAATGTGATTCAGAAGGTATTTCAAAGCCCAGTGTTGTATTGTTGCAATCTAGAGGCTATCAGCCTGAGCATAGCAATCACTTCAAATACTGCACCTATTGTTTAATATAATTGATACATAGCAGTGGTTGTCTATTTCAGGAAGTGGTACAATATTTCTCACCTTTTGCCTTTCTTGAAAATCTGTATTGCTAGATACTGTATCAATATAAATAATTAAAAAATCTGAGCACATCAAATACATTTACTGTGCAGGATCAATGAATGCTTTTATAGCCTATTACAAAAAAGCACCAGTAATAATGGCTAACTAACCAACTTGTGCATAGTGAGTATGGAACCTGGTGAGGAAGTTAGGATAAATGTTCCATATGCCATAGAACTGTGATTTCTTCACAGCCCCTCTTCATCAGATTTTTTTTTCAAAAGCCATAATTTTAATTTCTTAAAACTTATACAACCTTATTTGTTGTGAAGACTGACTTGAGGCACTGTTCCTAAAAAGGAACAGTAAAATTACTGAAATAGTCTTTGATTTCTATTGCTGAGAGACCATGATGATTTTCTTGAAAAGTGCCTACACCCTGGGGTGTCTTTAGAAATCTCTTAGTAACTTCATGGTTTTCATCTGGATTAGGATGGTCTGCCTGGAACAAGCAAGTTCATACCAAGTGGTGGTGTTGCTTCATTAAAGATCTTCTTGCATGCATAGAATTGTATAAGAAAGACAAACTTGAGATCACAAAATGCATGTTTCTTAAATATTTCACAAGGGTGTTTCTGATTATCACTTTTAAAGTAGAGGTAGATATGCAAAACGTTTTACCTTTTTCAATACTTGCAGTATTTTCTGGTATTTTGTCTATAAAGCAAGAATTTCCTTTTCTAAGAAATGTCTGCAGATGCTTGTTGTTTCAAAGGGGAATGTCTGATGTTTATTATCCCTGGATGACATTTCCAAATTTCTCGTTGAAACATCTGTAGCCAGGCAAAGACTGTTCCTTTGAGAGCAAGACTTTGCAGGGGCTATTATAGGATTTCCTGGAGATAGAAAGTGTACAGTCTGAGCAGCAAAGACCTATGAAAAGGAGATACCACAGGTTAAACTCACAGGTGGTGTTCTATCCAAAAGAAAATGGATGGAAAATTTCCTCAGACTTTATACCACCCACTCCTTAGGTACTGTGCACTCTTGTTGAGCTACTGATTCTAGATATGTTTTAATTCTTATTACAAATACTTTCAATGAAGAATATTTATAATTCACATCTTAATATGTGCATAAGCAAACTTAAATATAAGTGAAGCATTTGAATAAATATATAAAACCAGTGGTGAAGTGTGTTGTTTGATATGGGTAGTATGGTCACTGTTGCTAAAAGAATCCATACGAATACTGCATAGAAAATTAAATTTTCTCTCGGCAGTAAAAAGAAAGGCAAAACCTGGGTTGACTGAATTTTGGAAGATAAATTCAGATACCTAAAATGAGAAAGTCATGAAAAGATGGCTTACAGTTCTTCAACTCAACTCAAAAAAAAAAAAAAAAAAATTACAAGGATCTTATTGTGAACTCCTTCTGGAAATAGTATCAACTGAGACAGGTGGGTGATAGTGGGTGATATCTAGGCCTGAGGGCTGTTTTCAATTTTAGGACACAGTTTTAAGTTCAGGCTAAATATAGAGTGCAAGGCTCATGGTCTTACACTTTTTCGTTTGAACCAGGCACAACTAAAACTTGAAAGTTTAATTTTCCCTATTTTCTTCCAGCTTAAAGATTTATCTTTGTTTAGAATTACTTTTAGTCTCTTAGGAAGAAAAACAGAGAACTTTCACACCATCTTAAGTACTGCTTATGAGAGAAAATATTTTTAGTTCTAGAAGCAGAATATACTATTTTAATGGAAGAAGTGTATATCTTTAAAGTCACAAACTGTCACTCACTGAGGGAAGGAATGTTGGGTTCACATACTCAAAATCACTCACATAGATGCAAAAAATGAGCCTACTAGCTGACTGACAGATTGCCTTTAAACAGAAGACAATTTATGAGAGAAAGTTCTATTTACAGGTTTTGTTTAGTTTGTTTCTTGGAAAACTTCATAAGTGACTGTAAAAAGCCTACCAAATACATTTGAACTAATATATTTTATTTCATTTCAAATTGAGTTTTTATGGGGTTTTTTTATGTTTAAGGATTCTGTATTTGTCCAATTCATACCACTTCCCTGCATTTCTGCAATCCTTTCAAAGAAAATACAGTGAAAGTAGAATTGGACTGGACACCCTAAATGAATACACTGTGTTCCACTTCAAGATAGACATATGTAGTTCTACCACTATAATATGTTCTCGTATAAATGTTGCACTTGTGTGCATTTTCTTCCCATCTTCAAATGTATAAAACACTGCATTGGCTGATGGCTTCTTGTCAATAAATATGTCTGCATTTAAAGACTCTAATTAATCTCTTATTTTATTGGAGCCATAATAAAGAACATGCTATTCATCGTGTGCAAAATATTTCTTTGTTACTGTTACATAGTCACCCCTTTCCCACACAATGCATACTGTACATAGCGGTCTTAAACAGTATATTTCTTCTCAGGTCCCTTACAACTCAGGACATTCTATAATTATCAGACTTCACGATTTTCTTCCCAAGAGGTTTCATTACTGATCTTCTAATAATAAAATTCATACTTGAGAATTCTGCATGGTGAAATGCAGTTGTGATTTTGCTATTTGAATTATTCTTTCACAGCTGAAAGATGAGAGAAGAAAAAGTTATCATATGTTCTCCATTAGTCTGATGTACAAGAATATGCTACTGATGCAGGATCTGATCCAACTCTCTTTACACTGGGTTTGCAGACAATCACTGAGTTCAAAAGGAGCTGGATTGACCCAGTATTTACAATGTGAAACTGTGGATGTAATCATTCCAAGATAAAGTAAATAGAAATCTTTAGTGTTTAAATCTGATTTAACTTACTTCAACCCCCCCCCCCCGACCCCCAGCAATGTGCAGCACTATCACTGTTGTCAAAGTTTTGTATTAATTTAACAGAAAAGATTTTAGGTAATATATTTTTATTAAGTATATATAGGGAAAAAAAAAAGTAAAATAAAATTGTTACAAGAAATTAGCTAGGAGTAGGGATGCCATGTGATTTCAAGGAGACTCTTCTTAAAGTTTCACTTGGCATCAAACTCGGTGTCTGTCAGAAGATTTCAGGCAAGCTACACCACAACAGCTCATCCAATGGTTTTGGACCTTAGAAATATCAGACATCCTGCTAATGCCAAAATTACAGAATTAAGCCCTACATGTATAATGCAGTAGAATTATGTTTGTTTGTGGGGTTTTGTTTGTTTGTTGTTGTGTTGTGTTCCCCCCCCCCAATTCTGATCTTTGGTTTTGGATGGACTTTCTTCCAACCATGTGTAACTAATGGACTTATGGACTGAATGTATTATCAGTACTGAATACTTATATATGGAGATCAGTCATTTGAAAAATAATGTATCTATTGTGATCAATTGGAATGTCGTTGATTATTGTAAACAAAGGACACATTATGCTTAGTAGTGGTCCATTCGAGACACTAGATGTTTTGGTACTCAGTTGTACTTCACCATTTGAAGGCAGATTAGCTTAACAGAAAATATGTTAATCATTTCACTTTAACTCCTCCACCACTAAAGTAGTTTAAAGTGACCAAAAATCTGTATCATACTTGCTAGATAAATAATAACAAAATATCAGAACCTTTAATTTCTTTTAGGGAATGTATTCATACTTTCAGAATCATGTAAATAAATAAATATGTACATACATATTGACAGTAGTACATGGCAATACATATTTTTTAGCTAACAGTTTATTTCTGAGTGTGTGTTGTTTCTTAGAAAATTAAATGTGTTTTGATTGAGTACCTATCAAAAAGCAGCAGTCTTCGAATAGCTTAATAGCCACAAGAATCCAGTAACACAGAGGTGACTGACCACGTGCTCTTCCCTCTTTTGCCCTTGCACAGTCTATAAATAATATTATGCAGTTGTTCATTCAGCCTATCCAAATTAAAACATAATCAAAATTTGGTAAAGGTATGATTGTCTGTCTTGGGAATTTATAGAAATGCACTCTCTGCCAGTATTAAACAGTACATTGCTCAGCTTCTCAAACCCAAATCCACAGAGCTTCTGAAATTAATCAGCCTGAAAGCTAAATGAATCCCTTGGTTTGATTCTTTCCATGTTGAAGATCATTCATTTGATTCATCACAGATTTTCATTTAATGATTTGAAGGAATAAAAGGAGGAGATGCACCAGACAATGGACATTATTCATTGCGCTGACAAATTTGAGTCCTGAAATAAATGCATAGCTTTTATATTGATTCTTGAAGCACCTGGCTGTATTTTGACTTTTTATTTCCCTCATGATGTTTAACAATGAAATCTTTTTGTCTTTCTTATATGAGTCACATTTTAAAATAAAAATAGAATTACCAATGTTATACTCTACTCCTTGTTTATTTTTTTTCTTCTTTTGGTATCTTCTGTTAGTTCCATAATGGCTGTTCTGGAAGAGTTTTATTTTGCATTTGTTAATGAAGCATTGGAATGAAACACAAGTATCATAAACAAAAAATTAATTACTGAGTACACTTTATCTCCTTTCAGGAGTGTTTTTGTTATGTAAAGCGCTCAATTATATTTGCACTTTTTACAGAATACTCAGCTATTTCATAGCAATTCTCTGGTTGTTTAGTGATATGATTTCCTAAGAGCTAATAAAGGGACATTCAACAACTGAACCAGGCACCTAATTTAGATAGGAACATCCCAGTTATTTGCGCTTTTTTGGCAGGTAGGAAGCTGTGTAGGCTGGTTGTTGCCTTCTGGCTTTGATAATATTTATTTAGATCCTTTGTTAGTCTCTCCCTTTCCTTGTAGTCCATTCTCTTTTTCTTTTTCTCCCCACTCATCTATGATGAGTTGTATCGATGTACACAAAGCCTGTTAAAATACAGGCTTAAAAGAAGGGGAAAATAAAAAGTTTCTTTTATTAGTCTGCCTCACATACCTGTTTGTTATCCTTTACTGATTTCTATTCAAATATTGCGGCTTATTTAAATATGTTACCCAAATTGTGAAACAGGCTACTCCTGTTTAGGTCTTCGCTTTCATTTTTGCAACTGCTCTCTTTTCTTGCTAATAAAGAGCCTAGCACTTCTGATTCCGTGGATGTGACAAATGTTAATGATTTTTTTTTTTTTAACCAAGCTTATGTTTTTCATTCTATATTTAAACCATATACATCAAGTGTTTTATTATCTCGTCTTTTGACCAGTTTCAGCTGCAAGATACATTCCTTTTGAGTTTGATGGTGAAGGGAGAAATATGGACAACCTGGATTTCTGATCAGCTTATTTTTCATTTTTTATCATACAACATTGCTTAATATTAATTTCCCTATTATTTTAGATGCATTACAAACACTAAATGAGATGAGCAAGATTTGTATTACTTAAAAGAGCTGTCTGACATGAAAAAACATACAGATTCCTCACAGGCCAAAGAGATCTGCAAAAAGCCTTGCTTCCAAAAAAAGCTGAACTTTATATTGTAAAAGACACAATGGTGCTTGAGGTCATATATCCAAAAATTCAGGAAAGATCTGAATATGTTATGTCTACACCTAGACACCTTACTGAAATTCTAAAATTAGCATACAGCTTCCTTGTGTAGTGGAAAGAAATAGACATTTTGGGAAGGCTTTCTACAACTAAACTTTTTTGTTTGTTTGACTGTATTTCTTTAGTTTCTTTTTTTCATAATGCCACTTCACGTTTAGTAATTAAATATTGACTATGGCAGCTCACAATTGGATACAGATTCAAGAGTTTTAGATGTATTTTCCTATCTTTTTCAGGTTCTTACTTGGTATCCTATTGAGGAACTTCATTGTGGAATTCTATATGTATATATATTTTAATGTAGAGTAATTATCCAGAGATGAGAAAGCAATTTACAGTATAAATATGACTTGAACTCTTCCTAGTCACAAAGCCATCTTAATATAGTTAACTAATGCATTCAAAAGAAAGGCAGAAGAACTTATTTCTGCATTTTGAATATTCTCAACTTTCTTGTTCTGAAGCAAGAATAAATTAAATAAAAGGGAATCAGATGCTAAAATGATCTAGTGTCAGAATTTAAATTTTATGTGATAGATGTTTAGCTTAACTCTTGCTAGGACTTGATTCAGCTGCACCAAATGCCATAAAACAGGTGAAATCCTGTTATAAACTCATTTTGAGTGGATTTACTTTGGATTTACTCATGTTTAACTGAGAAAATCCAATACTACAGTATAACATCATTTGCCTTCTACACAAAAGAAATACTGCAAGTCTTTTGAAATTTTGTCTTAAATATTTTCATATAATAATGAATCTGTAAAGCATCAACCTCTTAAATATTATTTTAATGTTTCATATTTATGCATATATTCTAATTAATCTTTGCACAAGAAAGAAAACTTAGGTCTTAATTGACCTCTGACTGGGATTTGTGCAGACATTTTAGCCTTGCAGAGGATATGTGAAAGTCACTATTCTGACGTAGTGCAGCTTTAAATTACCTGAGTGCATAATCTTTCCATCAGTTTATAAACTTATCCCAAGTAGTAAAGCAATCAGTAACAATCATGAAAAACTGTATGAAGTATTTTCACCTTCATATATTGCCATATATATATATCAATAATAAGGATAATGTTTTCTGAATGTGGTTATGGCTATACTTTAGCAACCTGTGTAAAGATATGTAATATGCGTGCTTTTTAGCATTCAATTTAACCATGTTCTTGGTATTATTTAAAATTGGAATTTCAGATTACTCTTGACCAAAAAGAATCCACTTCTGTTATCCCCAGAGCAAAACCTGTGATAAAGACTTCTGTTACATCCTTTGTGTTTAAAATAATGTATTTCATAATTAAAAATGAATTTACAAAGTTATTTCACGATCCCTTGTAGACTTTCCATTTTCTAACATTTCCATGTGAGTCAACTGATAGGCATTATTTTTAACAAATATGGAAGAAGTATGTGTATGATTAATTCTAACTTAGTAACAGAAAAATAAGAAATGGTTTAAAATAGATATAGCTCTTCACATCCTTAAAAAATAATGGAAAAAAATATGTAAGAACCCAAATTCAAGCGGCCTTTAAAAATTAACTTTAATTGTATCTTTTTTCTGACTATTCTCACTGGTGATTTGTGGCTCCATTGCAGAGTAGAGATAAACAAAGAAATAGCAGTGATTGAGAAGAGGTGTCTCTGTTCTCTTTGTGCATTGGACAGTGAGCTTTCATTTCATACATCATCTAGAACTTGCTTCAGTAACTCCACAAAGTTGGTACAAACCTTTCAGACAAAGAAAATCAGATGCATATATTTGTTCTGAATGTTAAAAACCTGCCTTTATTTTTCAGTTAAGAATTTTCACTAAAATCCTTGGTTTTCAGATGAAAACCTTGGAAAGGTTAACACAGCCTCTCTTGCTATGGCTTAAATATTTTCAGGATTAGTCATTGCTTTAAAATGTGGGTGTATATTTAGATTTCGGGAAGCTGAGAAAAATCCACTTTCCCATTTTTTTTAGTTTCATGCCAGATAGTGACATACTGTTCTCCATGGTGGAAGAAGAGGAATGGAGGAATGATTTAAAGTATTTTTTTTAAATGTAGACACACATAAAAACAAGTCACTCTTTGTAATTCGAGACCCACTAGTTTACACTGTCACCTACACAGCAATCCAAGAAAACGTTTTTCTCTCCAAAAAAACCTGGGAAACGCCCTGAAATAATATTTTACTTGCATTTACTTTAAGTTTCTGTTCCAGGTTTTCAAATTCTCTCATGACTTGGACTTTGCTTAGTGTGCTGGCTTATCATGTCTCTCTTTGTTCCAACCTCATCAATTAGTTATAGGTTTGTCCAGTCCTCCATAACTTCTTTCTTTGTTCTACACACTTGTTAAATATTTTCTCAGCTATTATCCAAAAACCACCTTGTTCTTGTCTTTAGATTTCCACTCTTAAGACTCATTTACCAGTACGGATATCACCCGATCATCCTGGGTAGGCTTAAATCTAGGATGCTATCCGATGCTATTTCATCTTTCAGGTCACATTTTTGTATGGTATTAGAGCCAAGTGTATGATCACTACAATATCGAACACGTGCCCACTTCATACATCCTCTCAGTAGGCACGTAAGAACTACCCAGCCTGAGCTATAAATTGAGAATTACCCAGCCTGAGCTGAATGTAGCTGTTTGAACCCCTTTACCAGGGCCAGTGACTGCTCCGTCCACTGCTTCGCCTTCAGCTCTGGGGACAGTTGCTCTGGGGAGGGGGTGACATCCCCCCCAGCCACTGCCTGACAAACCATAGCCCTTTTTTGTACCTAGGTCTAGGGTGCAGGGGGCCACTACCAGGCTGCAGGTGGCAGCTTGGGAGTAGAAAGTGGGATGTGATGAGGAAACCTATAAATTCAGCACCAAGCAGACCCAAACCTGAGGAGAAAGAAAGATAATGTCACACTTCTCTCAGCAGAGACCTGCAGATGCTGACAAGTCACTGTGACCCCCCCCTATCTCCCATCCTTCTTGACAAGGGTTCAAGCATCAGCCTGAGGACCCAGAGGGACACTGGAAGCATAATCATAACAAAAAAAGACAGATATTCCTGGTTAGCATGAACAGTGCCCACTGCCTTATGCATTATGGAGTCCTGAACTCTAGAAATCTCTGACTACTAATGGCCCTTCAAAAGGAAAGCAGTATCTTCGGGGCAGTTTAGTCTAGTGAAACATCTACTGTAAATTGATTATTTTCTTTACTTCGGTGTGTGTGTTTAGAGCTAGGTAGAGATCAGAGGCTTGAATACTGTCTGGATTGATAGAAAACTGAGTGGAAATCATAAGATAAAAAATATTTTCTGACTTATTATATCATTGCAATATTTATCCCAGGTTTAGTTACATTGTACATGTTACTTAAGTGTGCATGTTGTCCATATATAACACTCAAGTGTGTACACATCCTCATATACATGCACGAGGACCTCTGACTCTATTTTAAAGAAGCTGGAAGCACCCACGCAATAAATACCAGTGTATAAATGTTTCATCAAAGTCCATTTCTCTTAACAAACCTCGATAACCCTGTCTAGGTATCATAGAATCATAGAAAGATTTGTTAGAAGGGCCTCTGGAAGTCACCTAGTGCAATCTCTTAATCAAAGCAAGGTCAAATTTAAAGTTATGCCATTTTGCTGAAGGCCAGTTGAGTTTCATACATATCTAGAGACAGAAAATTCACTGCTTCCCTTGGAAAGCTGCTTCTATGATTGCCCACATCTCTGTTGAAAATGTTTTTTTCTTAAAATCTAATTACAATTTCCCTTACCAAAACTTCTCTCCATTGCCTCTTCTCCTTATGTTGTTCATCTTTAAGAAAACCCTGAATCTCTTTTCTCCATAACCAGACATTAGGTAATTGAACATGGAAATTATTTCTCCCCCGAGATGCTTCTTCAGGCTGAATAATCTCTCTTCTCTCAGCCTTGTCTCACTTCTCTGATACTTCAACCCCTTGATCGTCTTGGCAGTCCTCCTTGGAGCATTCTCCAGTCTTCCAATATATTTCTTGTGCTTCAAAGCCCCAGACTGAACACGGAACTTTACATTTGGTGTCATACTCACACACACTGGACAGAGTTGAGTAACCTTGTCCCTCAATCTGCCAACTACATTTTTAGTCATGCAGGCCCATATGTGGTTTATCTTCATCTCTGCATGGGTGCACTGCTGGCTCATGTTCAACATGATGTTCACTAGGAATCTCGGTCCTTTGCTGCAAAACTGCTTTCTGATCTGTTCAGTGCCCAACCTTTCCTGTTGCTGCAAGACTTCTTATTTCCTGTTCCTGAACTTTGTGTTGTTTCTTTCTACCCGCTTCCCCAGTCTGCTGACTTCCCTTTGAATAGCTTTTCTCCAGGATACTGACTACTTTTTGTGACTAAATAAAGTGCTTTGCTGTCTTTAGAGGAAGTACCAAACTGTTATTTACAATTAAAGGCCACACATGCTGGGTAGAAATTGGTGCTTCATTTAAGATCCTAATTGTAAATTTCATTTAAATGTTGGTACATCACACACAAATCAGACATAAATATGCATGTGGGCCTAAAGAGAAACTATATTCAAACTATGCTGCAATTTTGGAGCAAAAATGAGTCTCACCATGTCAAGTATAATGAAAAAAGAAAAATAACAAATGAAAAAGCTGATATTAGACATTCCTATGGGTTCTACTTGTATAGGAACCATGAGTTCTTAGGGTTTAGTGAGTAAATCTGAATGTGACAGAGGCTGGGAATTTTTTATTGTATTGTGGAATATTGTCAGTCAAAACAAGGCCCATGAAAAAAAATATTACCAAGTAGGCTGCTAACCTGAGAAATTCATTCAAGCTATGACACTGAATAGAATGGAAAATCTACTCTTCATCAGTTCTTTAATCTTCTGTGACCAAATAAAATGTAGGTGAAAATCTAAAGATTCTTACTGAAAACAACAACAACACCCACAACAAACAACAACATCAACATAAACTGTTCTTTCTCTTGCAGCATGAACTGACTAGGTAAGATCTGAAAATCCAAGCAGTGCTGTGATGGTGAATATATATGGACTTAATAAGATCTTCAGGCAAAATCAGAATGATAAAAGGCTCCAGAGAAAAACTGGTATATGGTGGACAGAACACCATATCAGTGGCAACTTGAATTGTGGTACAGAAGTTGGACTATTTTTTTCTCCACTGGAGTCACAAAAGCTGAACACTGTGTTGAACTGGCTTCATCAGTGCTAATATTAAATCTGTAAGTATCAAGCAGTGGTAGAAAGAGTGGTTTATTTGTTCTCAGTTCTGATGAGAGCCAGTTTCTACTGAAGGCATTGAACTCCTGTGTGCACCACCTATTACAAAAAGTCATGAGACGAGGAATATGAGGCAAATATCTGTTAAACTTTCAGGGCATTAGGTTACAGGTGATTAGCAGCCATGAACCATGTCTGATATTAAATGCCTTTGACAGCTCTTTTAACAGAATCCTGGTATATGCTACAGACTATTGAACAATCAAAAAGCATTTAGTACTAAAGAAGATCCTTTATTATATATATAAAAATAACAAGATATCTCTTAAAAATCTTTAAGTGAATGATTGTATCTTCTTGCTGAAGGTGACACTTAAAACATTAATAGAATATGTATTTTTACCAGATTATAAGGATGTGTTTAAAACACTTTTTTTCTTCTCTTTTTTCCCCCAACCCCCACCCCAATTACTCATTTTCCTAAGCTTGATAATCTGCTCAATTATTAAGTGGTTAAAACTACACTACGAAGTTCTTAAATTCAAAACTGGTACACATTTCAACACATTGAAAATGTGTTTTAACAACAAATCAAAATATTTTGCATTAATAGGTGAAGAGACTGTATATTTTAACACTTTCTTTCACCTCATTTTTCTTCTCCAACAAGAATTGACTGTAGAGGTGAAGTTAGGTATGACTGTAAAGGAAACGTATACGTATTTTGGTATAACTATGCAATTGACTGCATTTACCATTAAGAGTCCTGATTCAGGAGCATAGTAGCCTTCTCATTCACACTGTACCTTCTCTGATCTGCACTATCATTAAAACATAAAAATTCTAAAGACACCTTACTCTGAATTAACTACTCTGCAAAGTCTATTTAATAATGATGTGCCACAAGGTATCATGCAGTTTTTACAGTTACAGCCTCTAGCCCAGATTTACATGAGACACTTAGTTGCCTAAATGGACAGGTAAGTGCCTCATAGAATTTTCAGGATGAATAATATTTCTCCTCTTCATGAGCTTCAGCTTCGTTCAGAGCATGTCCACCTGCTCCATCATGAGGTCCTCCACAGACTTCAATGTAGATATTTGCTCCTCCATGGGCTACAGGGGGACTATCTGCATCACCATGGTCTTCTCCACTGGCTGCAGAAGAATCTCTGTTCTGGTGCCCAGAGCACCTCCTCCCCCTCATTCTTCACTGACCTTGGTGTCTGTGGAGTTTTCTCTCTCACATTTTCTCACTCTCGTCTCTTAGAACTCCAACACAGAATTTTACCCTTTCTGAAATAAGTTTCCCGCAGGTGCCATGAACTTGGTTGGGGGGCTCAGCTATGCCCTGTGGTGGGTCAGTTGGAGCCGCTGGAACAGGTTGTGTCTGGCACAGGGCAACCCTGGTGTCTTCTCACTGAGACCCCCTGAAGCCACCACTGCTGCCAGGGCCTGGTCATCTTCACACAGTACACCCATCTGCCTTCATTTTCTCTGGATAAACATTCACTTGAATCAGGGAAAGTTTGGATCAAGAAATCACATTTGTTCCTGTCTTCCCCTGCTCTCTATTTTTAACTCAGGTCTGGTAGATACTGCTGACTATAAAAGGAAGTTAAAGTGTTTCCAAGTCAGAAATGAGTTGAAGATACGTTGACCTGAGGGTTTCAAAAAGAGGATTCATTGGTGCTCTATTAACTCTGGTAATGTGAAAACAGATCTAGAAACCTTTTTTCTTTTTTTCCCCTATTTAGTAAAAAGAGGGTCCTTGCTGTGAAATTAAGAAGTGTTTTTTTGTAATAAAAGATATATCTGAAGTACAAACAATATTATATTTGAGAATCAATTGTAAACATTTATGATTTTGTAATAAAATTTGTGCCCTGGAATTTTTTTCAAGCTTTTGGAAAAAAAAAAAAAAGAGAAAATAGCAGAGAATGATATAGTCTTGAAAGAGAAAGCCAGAAAAGGGTAATGGATGGATGGATACGTGCGTTTTCCATTCTTTTACTTAATATAATTTAGGATTTTTATGTAGTGAAGTGTACAAATAACCTAGTACTCATAGCCTGAATTGTTGCTTTCAATTGCTACACTCTGAATTTTACTATTATTCTACTGAAACACTTTCTAATACAGGGATCTTGATCAAGAACTTGACATGATAGGCTGTGTCTAGAAGTCTCAGAATTTTATTGAGCTTCAAAATCCTTGCTTATGTTTGTTCATTTTATCCAACCTACCTCTATAAATCATCAGTCCCAAAATCTTGTTTGTGCTATGCTTCCATAAAAATGGGCAAATCTGTGCCCTATGACACTATGTCACACCTCCATCAGCAGTTAGTGGCTGAATGAGATTCAAAATGTAAAGCACTGCCATGAATATCAATTTCCTTTGACCTTAAAAAGGTGACATATTGAGACTCAAGTATATATCAAGAATTCATTTCTTACTTGGTAAAGTATACCAGAGTTTCTCCTAGAAGTTAAATACTTAAATTCCCAGTAATCCTCAGAATGCAGTGATATGAGAACTTTTCTTTCACATACAGATCAAAGAAAGAACTGATCTTCATGGATTTATTTTATTCCTTTCCTACTGAAATTGTGAAGCGTGAAAGCAGACACTCATGAAAAGCCATTTCTAACCTCAAAGTTCTTTTTTATTTTATTTTATTTTTTTTTTTTTAATGGAGAGTACAGGAATATAGGATTCTACTTACGATATGTCAGTATTGCCTCATCTGGTCTGAAAAATCAAACATGGTCTAAGTGATTTTGATCAAAGGATTACTGGTTCTCCAAATCTTAAGGGGAGGTAAGCTGAAGGTAGAAGTTCAGAAAGTAAATTCAAAACACACCATATTACAAAAGCTGATGCATTTGAGGAGCTTCTCTCTGTACAAAAGCCTCAAATAAGGCAGTTGGTCTTAGGAGGTCATGACTGATGACAAATCTTACCCGATTTTTTTTTTAATTTCAGCTGGGTAATGAGTAAGCATCTAACTCATGTGGACTTTAACAAATACCTTCAGATGTATACATTATGTGCATTTTTCTGCAAATGTAGGTATCACATAAAATAGTTCATAGAACAAGTGTGAAAAATATGCACTGAAACTTGTGTAAAAAATAAATAATGTGCAATCGATAAGACTGTGATTAAATAGCTGTTGTATAAGGAAAGTTCTGCACACTAATATCTTGTAAAATAAAATAATTCTAAATTAAATTCTGATTAAAATTAATTTAATGAGATTTAATACTTTCCTAAAACCATCTGAGTAAAGCTTAAAAAAAATACAAATTCTCTTACTATCTGCTGCAATAGAAGCTGTGGAAATATAACATTAGGATTTTGTTATGATCAGCATAGAAAAGAAAACAAGTAGGTAAGACAATATCTGAATGAAATCAGTGGTCAATTCAAAATAAACTTTCTGGATTCTTTTGATGAATTCCATCATGTCTGAGTAATGAATTGTGTAATACTTGTGTAGAGACTTGAATTTGGGAACTACAGCAGATTGAATACATTAGCTATCAAGATATTCATGTGTTCATTTGCTGTATAGTATCATAGATTATATGTAAGCATAAATTGCTGAAAAATTATTTCCTACGGGAAAATTATTTTCCTACAGAAGCAAATTTAGTAACACAGACATTCATTTTGTAGCAAAATTCTTGTGCGTCATTTGACCGACTGAATGATGAAACTTCGTTAAATGAATTCAAAAGCTGTAGTTCGTCATAAGGAAAAAATACACAAGGCTGGATTTTTCAGTATGTGTAGCTTGAGTTTTATTTTTATTAATTTAGACTTAGCCCTAAACAAATCTTCTGAGGACCTCTCAGATGCAGATGCACTCCTCTCTGTGTTGCTGCATGCTGCAGAATTTTTTTTATCCAGGGACACTGCAAAATGCTATCTATTCCCCTTTCTACTGTCTTTCAAGATAGCTTGTGCAACTTCTGTTGGAGCATGCAATTATGCTGTTTAAATACATTTCCATAGTGAAGGAGCCCAGATCTTCATTCTGCAGATTTGGTGTGCATAGATGGTAAATGCTTTATCATAAATTTGAAATCATCCTTAACTCTATGGCAAATAAGGAAAAATGCAAATGCAAGCTGTTATTCCTATACAAGAAGAAATGAAAGAATTTTTAACTTACTTATAACAAAAATCAGCCTGAAAGTCTTTTCAAGAACTTTTTATGTCTAGAATAGAATAGTTTTGGTTGGAAGGTATCTACAACAAATACCTAGTTTATGTATATTTTGAATTTCAAGTTTAATTAACTAAAGATAACCTGCTCTGATGGAAAGATTATTATTGGTCCTCTCTTTATATTTTTTTTAGGATATCTCTGCAGATAAAATCTCCGCCCTCTATCCTTATGAAAAAAATAAGAAAAAACATAAACCTGTATTTCCCTCAAATGGATCCAAGTTAGATAATTTGTACCCATATAACAAAATTAAGCATTTCCTCCGTTCTTTGGAAACATGTCACAATTGTCAGACAACAACTTATCCCCTTGTAGGGGACAACTTGTAGCTGGTTAAAATTGATTCAATATTTTTCCTTTTTATTGGCAGTTTATTTTTCAGTGTAGCATTTCACCTACTGAACTGTGTATTTTCTGTTGATTTACAGATTAATAAGTGAACTTGATACAAGTAGTTAACCAGAAATGTTTAAAGCTCATTATTATCTGATAAATGATACAGCACTATTCTATCATTTTGGAATGATTATAGGCCTCAGATGATTGACTTCCAATACCTCCCATCTAACAATACTGTAGCAAGTGCTTTTTTTTTTTTTTTTTCCCCTAGAAAGACATATTGCAATCAGCAGGATTAAAAATAATGTTTAACATTTGTTCCCTCACTCCTGAGCTTCACTGCAGTATAGTTGACCAGCAAAGAGATGAGTAATATCAGAAGCTCACAACTTAATTGCAATACATACTTCCTCACACTGTTGCAATATGTACGTTGATGAGTGGATTGGGAAATGCAATCAATGTACAATGTATACCTCATCTTGCCTTTAAATGATTGGTAGAACAATACTGATCTATTTTGCTATGGGAAATTCAGATCTGAAATTTTAGAAACATTAGGAACTCTGGCACTGGTAAGATTAATTTTGGTTTTATCGTTTTTAATAATACCTGCATCGTGACTGGAGATTAATTTTCTTCCATTATTTATCAAATATGAACAGTTTGGTTGTGGTTGTAAGGATCATAGTAATGCCTCACCAGTATGTTTCCTTATTTGTCTCAAAAGATGATTCTCTGAATGACTGGATGCTCAATGTCTATAATAGCTGCAATTTCCTGAATGAGATGTGGATGCATTGTTAGAAACTGTCAGGATCAAAACTAATCTTGTAAAACCTTCTTAGACATTTTTGAATGTTCATTTATTTATATGGAAAACATATTACTACAGAAACGTTGATAAGGAATGAACCTTGAAAGGTAGCAAAAATGCAAATTGCAAGATCTTTCTCTTTTAGCTCATCCTCTCGGTTGTCTTCTCTGCATATTTTACCATTAGAAGACAATATTATAGAGAAGACAATCAATTGTAATTTATTTAAATATTCAAGGAATCCTTCTGAATTTCCTTCTGAATTGCTGCTTCTGATGAGATAAAATCTTGCATGTTTTGGTTGCCAAAACAGACATCTTCTAAAGCTATGCAATGTGGAAAAAAACCCTGGTCTTCAAACTGTATTTCTTTCTATGTGTAGTCTTATGTAGGTAAAGAAAAAAAAAGTCAGTTAGCTACAAACACTCTACCTATGCAGATGGTGATTATGAAGGATGCAAATAGACCTTTGATCTTAACTCTTTCTTTTGAATAGAAATTCAAGAAAGCATTTCACTGTATTTAAATCCTAAAGATATAAGTAACTTGATTGATCTGCTCCTATGTTTAAAACTGACTAATTCTCAAGCACTTTGTTGAATTGGGTCCTAACTTTACAGCAAATTACTAATGTAATCACTGATGCTGGTATGACAATTGAGAATAAATATGATTCGAAAGAAGACTCACATACTATTTATGATCAAAAGTATGTTGCCAATCACAGCTAAGTTCTCTTGGTAGATTTGTAAGCTGAAATAGAATGATGCTGTACTTTTATAGGTCCTTCAAATATTAAGGAAAAGTCAGTGAGGAAAGGTTATTTTTGCTGGATATAGTGCTGTTGATTCTAGGGCAAAATACTCTTTTATCTTGGCAGTTAAATTTAAAATAAAAAAAAGTTTTAACAGTACTTCATATAATTCTTGTTGGACTACAATTGCCTCGTAAAGCTGTGCGAATAGTAAAAAGCCATCATAACAGTCTTAAATAAACCATGACTATTTCTCTTTTGCTTCAGAAAAAAGTACCAGAGAAGGAAAAAATAATCAGAGTTAATTTTTATTACAGCATAAATGAACCTCCTTACGTGTATGACATTACCAATTCATGAGGTATTGAAAAATACAACAAAAAACAACAACAACACAAACAGAAACAAAACGTAAAAAAAACCACAAAGAAAGAACCCCACCAACAACCATGAAACAACAACAACAAAAAAGCAAATATATGATACAGCTAGCTTGAATAAAGAAGAACAAAAGGGTCTTGTGAACACATAAAAATTATATGTATATGCCTAACACATAGAAATGTAAAATAAACAGATCTAGGGCCATGTGTTTTATTAGGTAATAGCATATATGGAATGGTCATGTGAAAAATATTCCACCTTGAGATCCAGCAGTAATATTTGCTTTCCTACCAAACCCATTTATTCCAAACCAAAAGATCCTATTATTGTGTGACAACTATCCATTTGAGGTTTATACCAGATATTCAAATTCTGATAGATTTCATATTTAGCGAAGGGAGTGCTGTTTTCCTTCCGTATGTTCAAAGACAGAATGACACACAGCATAAGAATATATGAAGGAGTCCTTAGAGCATTATGAAAGTTTTCCATGGCAACAACATCTAAAAGATGATGAAACCCATATGGTAGAGATGGTGCCTGAGGATATCCATTTTAAGATTATAACATGTTTAACCCTCATCAGTAGATGGAAACATGGCTCCTGTGCAGTCTAATGTTAGCCAAATTTAGGAACTAGCCCAGAAGCTCATTAGCTGGGATGAATTGATAAGTCAAATTTAATAATCTGAGAAATTTACTTCTTCATACTTTCCCCAGAAGGCATAGTTTTAAAAGATGCATTCACCTATGGTGAAAGTTTCTTCTCCTCACAGTTGTCAAAGCATAAACAGCAAGTATTTTCTCATCTTTCAGAAAGGTTAGAATCATAAATATACTGACAAAATAGGAGCTCTAGAATTTTGCAGTAGTATGTTGAGAACTGACGAACAAAACTCCTGCATTGAAAAATCATTGTTCTTTAAATGAATAATAATCTTGCAAAGTGATAAATTGTATTTTTTGGTTAAAATTTTTATTTCTTGAGTTTAAATACTGCAGAATAAACTTCAAAGCTAGTTCCTGTAGAAAGCTGTTCGTTCTTTATAGCAACCAGGAAGAGTTTTGTGCAGGAGCTGTAGTGGGTATATTCACTGTGGTCATGCTAGCTACTTCAGACTGAGAGGAGAGATTAACAACAACAACAACAACAACAACAACAAAAAAGCAGACCATGTAAATACAGTGTCCTTTTGGAAGAGCTGCTTCTCTCTCTTTCTACAGACTATGCAGATTATAAAGAGACATGCTTTCAACAGTTATGCGATAGATATGTTCTCTTCCCTTTACCTTTTATTCTTAATAGATTAACCTCACCACAACTTGATTACTGCATCCATGCATATGCATGTAAAGTATCTTAATAAACCAGGAGCGTATCTATCTCAAAAAAATTGTCTTTTGGATTAGCAAGTAGATGAGAAAACAAACAAACAAACAACTAATGAAATTTCATAGTACTGTTCTGTAAAATCTGGTGGAAAGTTTTACTAGTTTTGCTACTTAACAAAATAAAACATTCTCCATTTTACAACAGAACATCTTTTTTGTTATTTTGTGAAGTTTATTTTATTTTGCCTTATTCTGATGTAAATTCTGGAACGTTCATATAATCCAGCTGGCCTCTAGACATTCAAATGGTGGTGATTTGAAAGCTATTATCATGTAGAGCTACTTCATTGAGTTACTGATATTTGTCTTGACTTTTTGAAAATGTGAAAGCAAATCACCTAAAGGTGCCATGTCTTTTGCAGAAGAACAAGGCCCGAGTAATATTAAATTGCCTTTTTCTCCCTGTAATACATTGCGTTTTTCTTACCATGCATATCAGCTTTAGCTTGAAATGGTAAGAATGAGGAGGCACAGTAGGAAGAATTTAATATCTCCTCCTACTTTTTTGAGTATTGTATTGTACCTCTATCAGCAGCAGTGTATCTGTCCACCAGTCCAGTTCCTCTTTGATGTGATGACCCAGTTTGAACTTTGAAAGTATTATTTGCACAGAGAAAGAATTTGGAAGGTGTGCCAGGAAGCTGATCTCATGCACATGGCTAGAATGCCAGACATAAACCACTCCTTAAATGAGAAACCTGTTTACTTTAACCAGGTTGAGCCACCTCCATGTCATTAAATTACAGGCAGCAAGTTAAAACGTAGAGCAGTAACAAATTGTGGAAGCGTGAGGCTGATCTTCAAATTCTTGCTCAAAACCCAGTCAAGATTAAAGAGTATCAATACGATGCCCTCTACTGAGAGCAGATATCCATTTATGATGTAGACTTCTGAAACAAACCTATAATTAATGCTTTAAATGATCATATCAGCCATCTTTGTGAACTCAGAAAGAACACTTCTTGACTAAATCACTGTCCAAAAATGACTCATTTTACATACACCTTTCGCTTATGTCAGCTGGTTGCATCTCCAGAAATTGGCTGTTCACTATGATTGGTTTTGATAAAGGAGTTATGCTGGAAATCTTCAATTTATTTTCAATAAAGTGAAAATCATTAATAATAAATTATTTTAGAAAAAAACACCCACTGTTATTATTTTAGAAAAGGTTGACAGGGAAGAAATTCAATAAGTGCTACAAATATCCATGATGTTTCCAATGTTGAAAGACATGTAGGGTAAGTATGTCAGCCAGTTTATCTCGGATTGTTAGGTGACTGGACAACAGTGCTGTTCTGCTAACGTGTAGTCACACTCACAGCATCATGGCAGACGTGTAGTCATCTCTCTCACTTGCTTCTTGGAAAGGTTACGTACAGTTATAGGGGGGCCTGCAAGATCTTGTTTCTGTAACAGCACCTGCTGCACTAGCTCGGGAGAGGTAGCTGAATCTTTCCAACCTATCCATAAACTGCACTATACCTCACTGGTGGAGCAGAGATACAATTACAGATATCCAGATCTGGGAATAAGGCTTAAAGAGGGATATGCCAGTTTAAAAGTCTATTTTTAAAAATTAGTCAATTTAAAACAAAAAAACCCCTCTGTTAAGTATACAATATTCCTTTAAGTGGAAACAGCAGTGGTGTTTGAGCACAGCTATTTCATTCTAAAAGTAATAAATGTGAGGAATAAGTTGTCAGGTAAGCCCACTGAAGCACATACTATAAATGAATTTAAGAGACAGCTAGAAGTTTTTATAGAGCTAGAGGGGAAATTAAAGACAGTGACAAAGCAGGAAGACTAGGCTGTACTAACACATATAAAAGACAAGTTTTCTGTTTCTTCTCTCCAGCATTTCTTCATGTTCATTACAGAGTGTATCTGATACCTTTTATTTATGTTAGAGAAGGGCAGAAAAAATGAAGTTGTTTCAAGTACATTTTCCCAAAGGTCCCAGAAACTTCTCTTTCACTGCACTTATTAAAAAAAAAAAAAACAACCCAAACAGAAATAAAAGTTGAAACCTTGACTTTACCTAATTTGACATGTGGTGAGACTAACAGTGCACAAAGAACCGCTGGTAGGTCATAGGGGAGAAAACACAGAAGATATGGCTTATCTTTCCTCTTTTGCACTGTGTTGAGTCATATTTCGTGCATTGTTTTCTTCTGCTGGATTGTCAGAGTCCTAGAACTGCATCAATAGCTCTTTAGATTGGGTCTGGTCTGTGAAAGGTAAAAAAAGGTAGTGCAGTTGGTTGAAATGCTTTCAGAAAATCAAGTTAGGATTGATATTTTTTTAATGAAACTGTTGTCAAAATTTTTCATTTGTCTTAGCAGTTGGACATTTGTTTTTCCTAATTTTTAGTGAGAACATACAGCAGGAATTGTCAAAGTATTTCATTTACCAAAGCAAATTATGCAAAAGGTGCAGGAGATTACGCAGTTTCAAATTAAATACTGATTTGATTTTACAAAATTTCCTTTCTACACTAAAAACGTTCAAAAATATGTCCGATCAGCATTTGTGTTTCCACTGTGGAATGAAAGGGAACTTTGAAAGTTAAGCTTTCTCAGTTGTTCATGTCTCAAGCAACTCTAACAAAAATACCTTTCTTAACTGACAGTTTCAGGAGTTAGAATATAATAATAATTCCATTCTCTTCAGGTTTTGCTGCTGAAACTTGACACCTACAATGATTTTGAATGTTTGGGATTTATATACCCACACAATTGACTTCTAGTGAAATTATTCACCTGTATATAGATATAAAGATGGAAAAAGCTGAACACATCATTCTTAATACTTTTGACATGTCTTTCTCAAGATTGCTACCAATAAAGTACAAAGATCAGAATTTATGACTATAGGTATTTGCTCATATTTATTGTAGTTTATATATTAAATATGGTAGTAAATGATGTTGGCAAAACACATAAATCATGGTTTTCTAAAGAGACTAAAATTATACCTGTTAGACTGTTTTAGTTGAATGCTGAAGTGAAGCATTCCACTGAGCATGTTAAACAAATGAATGGATATAATGGAATCTTTATGTGTTTATAAACAGTAAAATGATTCCTTGGATTATGAACAACAAGAAAAATAAATAGGAAAGCCTGAATTCATAGTTCGAGTGTTTATCACCCAGATTCAATAGACCTGATTTCCTGACAATGGTCAAATGCACAAGATGGAAGAGCTGTAATAGTCATTTATATCTAGATATTACAGATATTTGATCCTCACAGTGCTAGTTGGTAGCTATCTAATAGTATTTTGATGATGCTGTGTGATGCTGGAACTTAGGATGGCTTGAGATGGCAAAAGGGTCTAAAATGTCAAGTGATAGGCATCACTGTCAGCCCTCCAAGCATTTTTTTTGCAGTTAATAACTCCACAGTGACAAGAAACGGTGAGATAGATCTTTGGATACTGCATAATCTAGCAGCTGTACAAAGCGTCTTCATCATACTGGAGATCTAACACAAAATGGGAACTACCAACTGCTGCTTTAATAAGAAAAAAATAATACTGTGAGGGAATCATCTAGCTATTTCTTACTTCAAAATTATAGCAAAATTATTAGCACATTGCCACACATTCTTGTTCAGAGTTCAGCTTCAGTGCAAATGATTTCTTTTCAGGACTTTGGTCATTCTGAGTCTAGTTGATGTTGACCATTTAAATTTGTGCGATCATAAATATTTACACACTTCACCAGTAAAAGTGGCTATAGAATTAAGTTTTCTCACACAAAATTCTAAGTGTTCATTATATTATTTTTTCCAGTCTACATGAATAAACACGTATTTGTGTATTGACAACATACCTAATTAATAGCATGCATGTTTTAATCTGATTTTCAGAATATGTACACAATAAATATATATGGATGCATTTTGCAGATGCAGTGATAGCTTTATAATTAACCACTAACCCTTTTCTAAAATAATAATGTTTAATTTTTGTCCAAATTCAAAAGTTTTGTATAATTAAAGAGAGATAATTATTAGAATTTTTATGAAGGTTCAGTAGTTTAGCAGTAAACAAAAACAAACAAAAAAACCCAACAAAACAAACCACCCACCCCAAAAAATCAATCATTCTTTGTTCCTTGAGATTGAATGGCAACCTTGAGATTGAAAGGTAGAACTGGATTGTATGAGACAGATTACTATAGTTAATTCTTGCTTAAGACAGGGGTTTTGTCTCTGCAAAAGTCCTCTCAAATCTCTGAAAAAGATAGAGAAATATGAATTCCAGCGATGTAATGGTATTCATGAGAAGCTGGCAAAGAACAAGCTGAGAGGAGATATGGGTGAGTGCTTTGTGGTTATATCCAGAGTTGTTCAACTCATTTAAGATCTTCCTCAGGAGTTATACTTCTCTGCCTCTGGCTGCAAAGGAAGCCCCAGCCAAGTTAGGTCTGCACTTGGGTGTCTAAGGTAAGGACCATGATCCAGCATGGTGAATTTAGGCCTCAATATCCATTGCATAAAAGCATGTTAGAGCATTTTCTAAATATTACCTAAAACCTTCTTCAAATACATGGAGTTTATTTTCATGTTTGTTTGTTGGTTTTGGTTTGTTTTGGTTTGTTTTTTTGGGGGGGAGAGGGTCTGCTTTTTTGATATGAGGAAAATTTGAGGATTTAGTAAAATAAATGGCCAGAGGGCTATGCAGATATCTCTCTCGGAAAACTTGTGAAAAGATCTAGCATTATGGGAAAATAAATATCTTCAACAAAGACAAGACAATTTGTTTAATAAAACTCTTCTGAACATAGTAAATACACTGCGACCACATGTGAACACATACAACAGATCGCTGTTGTGGAAACAAATATAATATATAGCCACACATAGTTCTTCAGTAGCTGTGACCTCCAAATCAGCTGGTGCTACCTCCTTTGAATACTATTTCACCTCTATGGGCTCAGCATTCTCCTTACATATCAGTTTCACAAATATAAACAGCCATTATTTTAAAATCAAGATAAGATATAGTGTCCCTACTGTGATTTTTCACAGTTCAAGGTCCTGGTTGGGCACCAAGGCTGTTGATAGATAATAAAGCCCAGTAATCATTTCACTGTGTTCTTACCTCAAATGAATCATTCAGACTTCAGTAATTTAACTGTAAATTTAATTTAAGCTGCCATATATTTTTTCTTGCTTTTATTTTATTTTTTTTTAATTAATTAATTTAAGTATTTTAGTTTTCACCTTATTACATTTTAAACCAGAACCACAAAATATAAGCAAAACTGAAATTGTGCAGTAACTTAAAGTATGATCAAATCCTGTTACATTTTCTGGTGGATTGTTTTCTGCACACTCTCACTGCAAGTTACATTACAGCTTCCATGTTTGTGATTGTTTGCAATTCATTTTCAAATTATTTAAAATGTGGAGTGAAACAAAGGTAATAAAAATCCGGAATATATGAAAATATACTGCTGATATTGAATTAACTTGACATACTAGTGCTTAAACATTAGATGCCCACTGTGGACATAAATGATTGTCTCTTTCAATTAGGACATATGCATTCTTAATATCTTGCAAGTGTCTTACTTAGAATTTAATTTTATACTAAGTGAGAAAGTGTTGTAAGCCAAGTAAAAAATAACAGGTTGTTAAAGTAAGAATAATATTTACTTACACATTCATCTGGAGAGAAACAATTTAGCAGGGACATCATCAAAGGGATCCACCATGAGGGTGATACTTATTTAATGTACCTCTGGTCATCTAAGAGTTAAATGTCAGGCCACAGTCAGGTTCCCCAGTTCCTCTCCAGTGTGAAGAGAAACAAACACCTGCAGTGATGATTCACTCTATCTTGCATCAGGGTCTGAGGCAGGGAGAATAAATCTTTTTCTGCAGGTGCTTTTCTGCAACCATTTGTTAGGGAGGGACCCTGAAGACTAGTCTGTGGATTCTAGAGCACTAACTAGTTCTGTAATCACAGAGGTCTAAATCGCATCAAGTGTCTAATTTTACCAGGGAAAAAGAGATTAATTTCACCCTACATTATCATTTCCCGCTGAAAACAAACAAACCAAACCAATCAAAAGAAATCTTTATGAAAAAGAAAACTCAGATTCCTCAATCTTGCTAATTTTTTTTAAATAAATCTTAAATATTAATGCGAACATAGAGATGAGGAGCTGGGATCAAGTCTACCAAAATTTTTGAAGGATTATTGAAGCAATCTATTTATATAAATATCTGCATTCATTTTCACACAGCTGTAATTGAATACATTATGATTCTTAATGCAAGGAGATTCTCAGCACTTACTTAAAGTAACTTGCAAAATGCTAAAGCCATTGTTTTGAAATGACAAAAAGCAGCTTAGTGTCATCACGTAAAGTATAATGATTCTCTGCATTAAATACTATTAAAAGTGAGTCTTGCTACTTACATGCACCTCCCTCTCTGCATTGTGTCTCTTCACAGTAGTTTTAATGCATTTGTCAAGTCAGCAATGTAATGAAGCTTCACACATATTGACAGAGACCAGGAAGTTATATAAAGTTGTGAAAACAGGACTCTATTTACTCACCAAAACTACTTTAAAAGAATGTTAATCATTATTACACTACTTCTTTTTTGCTTAAGGGATAAGAGAGATGAGACATTGCTCTGTAACAATCTACAGCTTCAGGTCAGTTAAAAAAAGGTTTTTAAATGGACTGTGTTGTGTAAGTATATGTTTTGTGTGCTTACAATATCTTAGATTTTTGTATCTTGTATGACTTTAAATGTACTTTCCACTTTTGTTCGGTATTTGAAGTCAATTTTTGGTGCACCAGTTGAATATCTTTGTTTTTTTTTCCATTTAATCTTCCCTCAAAGATCATGTATACAAATTCTTCATTACAGAGATTCTGGTGTTGTATTGTAGTCAGATAAATTTTATTTTCAGTGGATTATCTTTTTTATAATATACTTCCTGCAATATCTCTGTATCTTTCAAAAAATTCCTACTTTTGGAAGTTTCTTTGTGAGATTTGGGCTATCTTTTGTACACACAGTTGTGTAATTACTCAGTTACATTCAGGTGCAAATACCCAAATACAGGCAGGCTGTTCTTAGGAATCTTAGGGTCGTGTGAGAGCCCACATCTTTTTGAGAGAGAAGCCTGCAGGAAAGAACATGAGACATTTGAAGTTGAATTATTATTTAGTTGACTGAAGTATTCATCACAAGGCTGTATTTGCTGAATGTAGCCCCTTATTCTGCCTGTGAACAGATGGAAATTTGTATACATTTGTTTCTCTGAACTGCTCTGCTAGTTACTGCAAATGTATTTGAGCTTTGGGATTTTTTATGAACTTTAGCAGAATATTCAGTCACTAGTATATTATTTGCAATTCACTCTTCAAGATTTGATTGGTCTCTGAATCAGTGTAAATCACCCACTCCTGAATTTTCAGGGTAGAGAAACTGTAGAGAGGTTCAGGTTTACCTCCTGTTGACACATGGGATGTCCATTAGCCATGGCAGCATTAGGACTGATCTCAGAATGAGGAGAATGGATAGGAGCTTTTGTGAAATCATAACTTTGTTTGTCTAATGTATTTAAGTTTATTCATTTAAAAAAAAAGAATATGTATGTTTTGTTTGTTTGTTTGTTTGTTTTTTAAAAAAGCTAAGTTGAATGACTGAGAGGCTGCTGTACCTGTTGTACTTGCTTTCTGGGCTCTTGCTAAGGCTGACATCCAAAACCCAACAGATCTGTCCATCCCTTGTTTCCTTTCCACTTTTCATTATTTTGTTATTCTGAGAGCAACCCAGACTATTTACAGTCCACTCTGCAGCTTGACCCAGCCACTTGACTTTAAATGTAGCGTGTCTGAATTGAACTTGAGCATTAGGCAAGTGTAAATGAAACATAGTTTGGCAGGTTACTTTGTGGGATTCACTCTATGCCCATGCAGATAAATTTGCCATCATATGAGCCAGCATGCACTATTAATGACATCATTGATTTGATTTCTCTTTTGATAATATTTTGTTGTTGTTGTCACTTTTAGTAATATTATCTGTGGCAACAATGACATGACTTTTACAACAAATATTGTCAAAGACTGTATTTTAACACCTTCTACAGCTTGTAAATTTTCATTGCTCTTAACAGTAGTGGTATTTTTTTAATGAAGGCTCTGACAGCTTTATCTGTATTAAATATTCTCATTCATTTCAGCAAGTCTGTCTCTCCAGTGAATTAATTTTCAAATTTAATATTAGAATTATGCTGTTTTCATATGGTAACTAAAATACAAAATACAAGTTACAAAACAACAACTGAAGAATTTTTAAAATGCAAAAACCCCCAAACCAACCAAACAAAAAACCCCTAACAAATGCAAAATCCAAAGACTGCAGCCTTTTGAGAACATGTTATAGACTTTATGTCTAAGTCTAGAGACAGATTTTCATGATCACAGCAGTATCTCAGGGAGCCAAGTGATGCCATGGCTATATTGTACGAAGAGCTACACAAATACAAGGAGAGAGATGCTAGAAAAACTGCCAGCCTAAGAGATGACTGACAAACAAATAAAAGGTATATTTTCTTATCTGATTCTGAAGTTTCTCATAGAGCATAAGTAGATAAAGTTAGCTATCTGTGCATAAAACTATCTAATGGAAATGAGTAAAAAAGGTTGCTAAGTTGCTGCAGCATGTTGTGTCTTTATTAGTCTAATGCCTTGACTATAAACCACCTTTCAAATGTAGCTTGAGTTGTAAAATTTCTATTACTGTTAATAAAGTTATGAATCACAACACATTTCTTCTGAGTTAAGCGCTAGAGAAAGATGACCACCTGTAAAATATTTAAAAGGTTGCTGTAGCCCCATTCAGACTTTGAGACAATAAGGGTATTTTAGCAAAAAGTGTTAGCCATTCACAGCTTTTACACCCCAGAAAGTGAAAACTGATGTCCATGAAAGTTTTCTTGGAAGCTTAAAACTCTTTACTATAACCAGACACTGACAGGGGTTGTTGCTGTGTATCTGTCTTCCTGAAACCAGGATTAGAGACTATACAAGAAATGAACTGGAAAGTTACCATTCTGATGGATTCAGTGAAAAAAAAAAAAAAATAATCACAACATAATTCCATTTACCTTTGGTGTGCTGTCAAAAATGGTTTAATTAACTACCAATATTCTAGCCTAGAGAGTTTTTTTCTTATTGTTTCAACCATCGGTTGCATCTCATGTAGGCATGCAAAAAGGAATAAACTACAGGATATTTTTCTTCTAGTACTTCTAACATTTGAACATCATGACTATTGTTTCTCTGCTTCCAAGTGGTGACAAGTACTTTTAATGATACCTGCTGGTTTGGGTGCTTCATTAATTCTGAAGTGTTACATAAATTTTTGTTGTTAGTATAGCCTTGTATGGAGTAATTAAACACACAAACAAAAACATTCTAACTTTTCTTTTTTGTTTTCAATAGTTATAGCTCTGTCATGTTTTGAACTTCTGAGGCATTTTTAAAAACTATTGCAGTGCATATCAATACTTTAAGATAGTATCTGATATAGATTCTATTATGCTAAAAAATAAGTAGGCAATGTTAACGACAACCATGAACCAACCCATAAAATATATATATGTATATGTAAATATGAGACAGAGTAACAGCACAAAGGATTAAGGGGTAAAATGTGTTTCTTAAACACACTGATCACAAGATTTGATTAATGAGTCTAAGCACTTCAGGTTGTCTAAGCACTTAAGGTCATCTCAGTCCAAATACACATATTTATAAAATGAATTTAGAATTTTTAAAGCTAAATGAGACCCTGCCATTTTCTCAGTCTTGAATAGAAAGTTTCCCATTAGTTACCAAGAGACTATATCCCATATTTGCTGGTAAAAAAAAAAAAAAAATTAATAGTAGAATCTAACCCCAAATGTTTATGTATAGTAAAAGCTTTGGAACAAATCCAAAATGGACGAATGCAATGTGTCGTGCTCATATCTTCACTGTTTCATGCTGAAAGTGCTTTGCCTTTTTCTTTACCTCTCTCTTTTCCTGCAAAAGACTTATGTAAGATATGCTAGGATATTTTATGGCCCATTTAGTACCTGATCTGGCTGCTAAAACTGCCACAGCCATGAACATTGTGATGTGGACAGCTTCACAGCAGGAACTGGAATTCCAAATAATTTCATGTCTGCTAATGGAGAGGTCAATGGATAGTGTTAATGTTCTGCAAAAAGGCTCCATAGACCCTTAGGAGTTCCTGAAACCAACCATCCTAAAAGGTACAGCTTTAGAAATCAGATGAAGGTTTTTAGTCTTTGGAATAGCAGGGAAGAATAGGTATAATCTTTCACACATAATTTTCATTCTTCACTTAGTCTCCTAATCAACAAGATTTATTAGTATAGAAATTATTTTCATAATATTGTTTATCTCATATATATAATTCTTAAGCATATAAATGTTACATAGAAAATGAAGAGCATTCACAAAAGTTGGAAATATACTTCAGAGACTGGTATTCAAAGACTATAATGTAAACTTTATGTGTTTTTCTGAATAATGCTAGCCATAAATAGACACTCAAGTCTGTCATATTTATTCAGATCATGCTGTAATTATAACATCACTTTTATAAGTTAGGACTTGGTTTGTCAAAACACCCCAGATTTCCATTTACTTCTTATTCCCACACAATCTGTCTCCTTCCAGCCCTGATACCATGGCAGTCTAAAATTCTAAGTGGGACAAGAAAGATACAGGCGTGGCTAAGAGAAGGCTGGAAGTGAATGTAAAGTGAATGCATTATAAGAAAAAAGCAAAACTAGAGAAAACTGTTATGTGAAATGCGTAAAGCAGATTGACATTGGAATATTGGTATACTTCAAGAAGTTCCTAATGTTACTCTGCCATCCCTTCCTCTGCAGATATTCTCCTTTTTCTCCAACAAATGAAAAATATTTGAGCAATAGAAATGTAATTTTTAGCCTTGTTTAGTGTAAGTATTCAGACTGTTGGTATTTGATTTCTGTTATTACTACTATTTTGTTTTTACAATTTCTGTAACAAAAGATATGCTGTATCTCTCACAAAACTGACTCATTTTAGCAATAGAGGCTTAAAGACAATTAAACATAGCACATGTACTCCATGTTATTGAAAATATACAAAATAGAATATGAAAATATATGGAAGACTAATAACCCAAATGACAAATTATTAATTCAAATGTTTCTTGTTGAAATTAATGATTTTATGCTAATAAAAATGGACATATTATCTATTAACTCACTTGGCATCCCCATGGCTCAGAGCAGAGAACGGTTTTTAGTAAGTATGGGGAGCATCTTGGAACAGAAAGTATGGCTTCTAAGTGGCCTTTGAGTGGCTTGTTTGTGTTACAGAAGAAGATCACGCCAGGCTACATTAAAGCTATTTCAATTCTTTTAATGTTCTTTTATAAATTTGGATCGAATTGCAGAGGTTAATAGCCATTCTGGAATCATTTGCCTTGAAACCACAGTAGCATTTTCCTCTGTTATGAAAGACTAATCTTAACCCTTCAGCAGCAGAAAGACAAGGACACACTGGGTCAGATTCCACCTGAGTTAAATACACAAAAGCTGATAGATTGGCCTTTTGTTCACTGGCTATCAATGA
This sequence comes from Pampusana beccarii, assembly GCA_013399365.1. Lineage (NCBI taxonomy): Eukaryota > Metazoa > Chordata > Aves > Columbiformes > Columbidae > Pampusana > Pampusana beccarii. The sequence continues at coordinate 50,602 of VWYH01004014.1, read as the reverse complement.
AATCCATTGCTATCATCTGTGCAGCAGCAAAGCATGAACTCTCAGGGAATCCATGTTCAGCCTTTTCACAATTATGAAATTACCACTTCCATGCAGTTGTCCTGTGGGGGATATATTTTGTCCTTAGTAACTAAGCTTGTTTGTTCTATAGATTGGAAATGATATTGTTGTTAGATTTTTATGACACTTTAATCAAGTCATATTGTTAATACTAACAGCATTTTTAAAGGTATAAAGAGTATCTTTGTGTCTTTCTCTAATAAAGCTTATGAGAAAATGCATTTCTAAATTGATAATTTTTCTGTCTCTAACTTACATACATCTGATTCTAATTCACTCTTGGAAGTGCAGATAGTGGGTATGTGGTGGATATGTACTTCTAACACTGTATATGTTGCCAAAATGATTTCTGGGGAAGAAAGAACTTTAAAATAAAATAGTCTCCTCATGTTTGGTTGCATGTCTGAGAGATTGTATGCTTTTCAGCAGCCACTCTGAAAGGCTTACAAACATTGCATCTCAAACTCTGCATGAGGGACATAGTCTGTAAGTCGTCACAGGAAACATCTCATGCCCTAAAGTTATGCTCCTAGGCATACAAGCTGAAACATTCCACGAAATAATTACCGTTGTAACCATTCACAGCAGTTAAACTTTCAACAGACTTGTAAAAGCCTTACAACATCAAGGTCTACAAATGGGATCAGGAGCTTTATTTTTCCAGAAACTCCAAAAATAAGTGGCAAATAGAAAGAATCCTTCTACCTGAATGTATCTGTCATGACAGCACAGCTACAGCAAAAATGTTTATTAAGAAAGGTATTGTACTGTTCATAATAAAATTAGGTTAATATCATCTTGCCTGAATGTCCCCTCAGTTTTAGACAATTCTTACTAATACACTTTTGATGATGCCTGGAGAACAACATAATTCCTTTCTTAGCAATAGTTTAGTTTTTAAAATTAGATATTTGGGATAAGTGAAAAAAAATGTTGTTAAAAATATAATTCTCATTCATCTGAGAAAAGAGTACTGTTTATTTACGTAATATCTCTGCTCTTCTACATGACATGTGGCTTTTACTTAAAAGATTTCAAGGAATTCAGTTTGTCTTCCAGGTTTGATAGTCATTGTTCATTCTCCTCTTCCACTGATGGCTACAATAAGCAGCTTTCAGTTGTTTCAACTGTCAAAAATATTTCAAATCAATGAGCAGCTCCCTTTCAGTATTAACTTCTCACTCACTTGCACTTCATACTAGGGATCTTCTGTAGCTGCAGTCCCATCTCTAACAAACAAAGAAAAAATACCTTCTCCTGATTTACATTTCTCTTGTTCCACCAAGAGGGGACCTTTTAAGTAACAAGTCTTGAATTGTTATTGTTGTATGTTGCAAGTGAAATCTGTAAGCTGCATGAGACAATGTTTATTTCATAATAAGTGGAAGTACATAAGCAGACAACTGTTCATTAAAATAATCTAGAATGTGTGCAGTTTCACCATTTCACATCTTATTTCCTATAATGCTAGTCATAAGTTCACCCTCCTAATTTGTCTTCTGAAGTCTGGATGAAAAAAACACGGCAAAGCCTAAACAAACGTATGCTTCTTCCCTCGTATTCTGTGTTTATCTCTGTTAAAATAGTGACAAAGTTGAAGCTACCAAGTCTCAGTCCTTTAGCTGACTCTGCCATTTTTTGTTTGTGTTTGTCCTTTTGACTCCTAGACCCTGTTAACGGCAGTGGAACTCTGAGTGTGCACCAGTAATTCCTGGTGGACATCAGCTTGCCATCTGTATCTTTTAAGTGTATCAGTACATGTCCACTGTACTGGGCTTGCTAAGAGGGTTACTGATGCTGAAGCACTGAAGCTGCCTTTTTAAGTGAAATGCACACTAATTTAATTAAGTATGAGTGGTGTCATGTTATTGCTTTGCTTTTTGATCTTTAAGCTGGAAATTACATTTCCATCCCGTCAACTCATCTGTTTTTTGAAACAGTTAGTTCACCAACTGCATTATACAAATAATATGAACACTCTTTACAAATAATTTTACAATTTATCACTGTTTTACGCTTCATTAAACAGAAAAATGAAACAAATTATATTTGAGACAGAATATGGTTTTAATGTTGAAAATTTTATATAGTCATTTAAAATGTTCTCGTACAGATCTGCCAGAGATGTTAAGTAGCTAATTGTAATTTTGTCTCTACACTATATGATAATGTGGTGATAAAATGTGTCTTCAGAAGCATTTATAGGAAGTAGTCCACAATAAACACAGAAGTTGAAAGATCTGAATTTACTAGATGATGTTTCTTTTTTTCTTTCTTGATGGCACAAGAGAAGCATGAGTTTGTGATGTTGTTTATGCTTTTTCTTTGTTGTTTTAACTTCGGCAAGGTCATAAAGCTTGCACTTAAAATTGTCGATCTCTCTTTGGCACCTGGCTGAACATTTGGATGCCTGCCAAATTTTGTGACACAGAGTTTTAAAGTGACACCTATCTCTTCCTCTTTTTTATCCTGTGTAGATAATACTCACATATAACTAAGAGCTTCTGGAGAAACTTTGAATCTCATTTCTTTTTCCAGACTAGTACCTTCTAAGTTTTAATATGTTAGTAGTCAGTTCTGCCTAAATTGTTCTCCCAGTAGGTAGGAAACCTAGCCCTATGTAAATTTAATTCGTTGACCAAATAGAACTGAGTATTAATTCTATGACACTAGCTCAAAAAATTAAAGATAAATAGAGGGCTCAAGAAAGAAGAGGAAGAAACTCCCAAATACAAAACAGAAAAGAAAGGAAAAAGACAATTCATATTAGAGTTCCAACTCTCATTTAGGATGATAATGGGTCACAGTAAAGAAGAATGTATGTATGCTGTGTACTTGAAAAAAGAGAATAACTCAGAAAGGAAACTATACTTTCAAGCAATATAATTAATCTATAAACTTTAAGTGTTTAAATATATGTTTTGTTATTTATTCTTTGTCTCTTTTTTAAGTCAATTTCAATTAATTTTAGACAAATTTGTAATCCAGTACATGTACTAAACATGTCTGTGTATATATTAACCTTATTTTATCATAGAAACAGCCAATTTAGATATGGGACACGTATATTTGACACCAAACAGAAGAGTAAGCATCTTCCTGGAATTATTTTTTTCTATTATTTTTTTTTTCTTCAAATGAATTCAGCTTTGGAAAATGTATGTGTATATAAAGAAAACAAGATCTGCCTGTTGTTTTCGAGGTGATATATACAGTGACAGTATTTCCCTAAGACAGCTAACTGCCTGTTTAAACTAAATGTATTTTTGACTTAGACAAAGTTAAATATTTTTGTCCGAAAGACAAAATCTTGGGTATTTTTTTATTGAAACATTTAGCATACTTATTAAAGGTTATTTCTTTTATTAGTAAGGGGAACACCTTTTCAATAAGTTTCAAGGATAAAAACTATGCTATCAGATTTTACAGAGATAGAGAAAACTAGTATGGTGGGAAAAAAATTGTCAGAAGGCTTATTATAGTCATACAACTAATACAATAGTACATTTTCAGGGAAATTCTACTGTTTTGAAATTATTCTTTGTTTCAAATCAAAACAAAATGTCCAACTTCAGAATGTCCCATGAAACTAGATTCTATAAATTATTTCTAAGGATACTCAGTCTGGTTTAATTTGACCTTAATAGTACAATATTTTGTCATTACTTATTTACTTACATTAAAATAAATAAATAACAAATAACTGGAACAATAAGCTCAGTATCGTAAAACTTGATGTTTTAGCTGTATAAAATTATTTTCTTAAGACTTTTTTCCAAAGGAATTGCAACACTATAACAAACATTTAGTTTGTTTGGTTTAATGTTGTGTAATACAAAAATTTATAAAAAACTTTCTCAGTTCCACTGCCAGTTCTTTTCATCTTAAGCATATTTTGACTGAATTGCCTCTGAAAAAATCTTTCCAAAAAAAGAGGAAATTTAAGAAAAACCCATAAATGGCAAAAAAAAAAAAAAATTTTTTCCAGAGATTCCTATTTTCCAGACAGCATTTTGGCACAACTGAACTGTTGATTTTCATTTATCTATCCAGAAACATACAGAAAATCCCTATGGAATGGGATTTATTTCCCATTTTTCTGAGACTAGATATCTAGTCCAATGGAATCCTACATCAGGATTCATGTACATTGAAGAGATGCTTAAATCTTCAGAGGTGAATTTTTGTATTTTAAAATGTGAGTCAAAACCAAACAAGACTACCTGTGATTTGGAGGTATCAATCCTTTCCCAGTTGTAGATGAATCTTACAACAGATGTGTAGCTTTTACAGGACAAAAGTTGAGTTAAATGCATCTCACCTGCAAAGTATTTACACACAGTTAACAATGAGTCTGCCACAGTATGTCAACAAGTACTTAAGTTGTTAAAATACAAAATGTTATAAATGTATCTTCCCCACCTCTCTACTCCCCCGTTTCCATCCCCCTCCACCTCCCCAAAGAAAAAGAAGTAGATAAGAGATTTCCTAAGAAAAGGTAAAATTTAAATGGGTTTGTGTTTGTTGTTTTTACTTCACCTTATGTAGTCTTCTTGTTGAAGATAGCGTAGTAGGATTTTCAAAGTGTCCAGTTTGATGTTGCTTATTTGCTGGATGATTTTGGAGGTATCTTACATCCTTTCCTAATCTCACTGCAAAGAAAAATCAGGTGGTGAAGGTGTTTGACACATAGAATTCCCTGACAAATTCAAGACACTGATTCAGTGATCAATGGTAAGAAAAGGAAAGAGAAAAGAAGAAAGAAGCCTATTTGGTTGTGTGTGTGTGTGAGATTGTTTTTTGGTTTTGGTTTTGGTTGTGTTTTTTGTTTGTGTTTTTTTGTGTTTAGGTTGGTTCGTTGGAGTTTTGGTTTTTGTTTTTCTGTTTGAAGGACTCATTTGGCACCTAGCTGAACCCTTATGGGTAGGTTTTTATCAGAGCTGGCTATCTCAGTCACATTTTTGTCATAGCCATAAATAAAGATTACTAGGTTATTAGGTCTGTCCAAATCTAACATCATAATAAAGCTGTCCAGGATTTAAAAAAAAAATCATCCTACATTGCCATCTTATACATTGCAGTGTATCATTACACCATTCACCTCCAGGTATTTTCAGTTCAAGCAGATTTTCATGATGTTTCACATGCACATACTTCGCAGACAGGCAAAAGCAGAAAAATACGGCTAGTGGTCTAACTGCTTAAACAGCAAAAGAAGTATGTCAAAAACATATGGGAGCATATATAAAATGCTGTAGATATTCTGACTTTTGCACTCAAGACACAGAGAAATTAGAAATATAACTGAAAGTAGTTTCCCAGGTTGCCTAAGTTAAATTAGTGTTTTGGAGATGAGGAGAGAGGTGGCTTGAAGCCATATTTGTGATCAATATTTTCTGCACGTGTTCCAATTGTACCACTTCTAGGAAAATATGTCAAGACACAATTCCAGTCTTTGCATATGGCCCACAAATTGCCTGCAACTCTATAACACTCAGCATTTTCTCTGTCCAGCGTAACTAAAATAGTAGGACAGGAAACATATTGTGCCATTTATAGTCAGGTGACCTGCAAAATAAAGAACAGCCTAATCTATGCTAGAGAAGCTTAAAGCTTATCAGCATGATAAAAATAGCAGAGAGTATTTTAGGGACATGGGTGAAACCCTTAAAGATATCTTTGTTGAATATAAAATATCACTAAATGAACTGTGTCTTTGCTTTTCTGTAAGGACAGAATGACCCCACTAGATTTACTTATCAGGTTTTCTGCCTTTTTTATTTTTTTTTTCATCAGGGTAAAAGGTATGTGGTCACTGTAGTGGTTTCATTTTTAATATCCTTATTTACTGTTCATGGATGGACTTAACTATGTATTTGAATTATAGTTTGTGTCAGCAATAGGAATGAATGTAAAATATAAAATTGTACAAGCTCTGCAATTCCTGTACTGGATCTTATCTTGAAGAAGTTCAACCTCCAAGATCACAAACTCCACGCACATAAAAAAGAAAATTATGGTGTAGCTTCCTGAAATATGTTTCACAATATCAGGCAAGTACAGGGGGAAAAAAGAGATAAAAGAGTCCAAGGGATGGAAGTAAATAGTTCTACTCTATTTTTTATCTTAAATAATGTTGCGCTTGTCATGCAGAGTTTTGGCCTAACAAATTATTACTCATGATATAACCTCAAAGCTAGTAAAGATGCCCATTGAAATAAAATTACAAAGATGTGTCCATGTTTTCTTGGCTCAGGGTCCAGAAAAAGTCATTTATGGTTGGATTTGATGATCTTAAAGGTCTTTTCCAACCTAAATGATTCTATGATTCTATGATTTTGTGGCAAGCTGCTAACATTATGAAAAATGTATTATTGAGCAATGGTGGTGGGGAATTTCAGGGGAGGATGAGAATGTGGGAGAAGATGAGCACTTCTTTAGGTCCTGCAAGAAGGGATTGTGGGTAAATGTTTTGGAGAGTGAGCAGGAGTGGGAAAGAGTTGTTTTTCCCTCCTCACAAGCTCCCTATCTGAAGGATTACTGAGACAGAGGAATGCCAGAATAGAAGCAAAAAGAAGCAAAACTCCTATGATGTCAGGGAAGCCATTTCTTTACCTTTAAAGTTCAAGATCTTTTTTGAAAATCAGGTAGAGATAGAACTAATAGAGTAAGAAAGCATTCTGTTTAATGCAAAATGAGGGGATTTCTGACAGTGGATACACTTCACAAACATATAGTATAGCAGTTCTATATGGCAAAGGGGAATGTACTGAACACATGGATTTAATTATTGGAAGGTTGAATGACTTTAAGAAAGAACAACTTATAACTGTTTAAACCTAGAAAAGGCTTCTATTCTGGAACCAGCCTGTGCTTTGCATCCTGTTCCTTCAGTTCTATGAATGTAATTAGCGTTTGGTGTAAAAAGCACTCTATCATTAGCTTTGGTATGTGATTTTTCTGTATAACAAAATATATAACAATAATTTCTCAATTCACAGTACACTTCAGTGATAACAAATCAGTACTTTGTAGAATAGGAAATAAAAACTAAATCAGTAGCAGCAGAAAGTATACACATTTTAAGTACTGCAACCCTGCTTCTGTTATGGATATGACAGAAAAAATATTGACATTCTTATATAGTGTAAAATGCTATGGTTCTGTTGAAATAAATGAAGTGACACTGATCTACATAGTTGTGGATCTGTTCCACAACTTCTAGCCATTTTTTTAACAACATATATCAGTCTTTTTTTTTTTTTTTTTTGGAGGGGTATATAGACTATAAGCACAATTTGTTTAGTCATCCATCTAGCATGATAAATGGTGGACATGATCAATTAATGCAATGAAACATTGCTGTAGTAAGCTAAATATTTATTAATTAGTAGCTTAAATAAAATCAGTGCTCAAATTAACTTATCTAGTGCAACTTAAACATTTGTACAGAAAAAAATGATAAATATTTCATTTTTCTAAGAAAAACAGTCATTTATCAGTATCTCAGCAACTGTCAATAATTTATTATAATAGATCTTATGAATAGATGTAACAATAATGTGTTAACGTCTCTGCATACCATAACAAGGATAAAAAGGAGCTGATATATGAATGCAGATTCACACAAGCAATGGTTCTTCAATGAGCTCTCAATAGGCATGTGCAGCCTGTAAACAATTACTCTTTGCATCGTTCACCCAACACCACCACAAATAACAATATTTCCGTTAGACCCAGCTCTGTACTGGTTGATGGGACCCTAGGACATTATTGTTTTAGAATCATAGAATAATTTTGCTTGGAAAATACTCTTAAGATCATTGACTTCAACCATTTATTTCCCCCAGTGCTCTACCAACCTTTCACATGCTTCAAGGAAGATCCCCGAGTTCCTCTTCTTCATCTACGTTACTAGGAGCTCTCCTGCTCTAGGTGAACTGGTGGAATTGCAAGGCTACTTTTAATGGAGATGGACTAATACGTCCTCTTGGCCCAAGGAATAGGTCACTCCTCACATTAAAGACGTGAGTCCAGGCAGATTAATAACATTATATGGAGCAGGGAACTGGAGTCCAGACATCATGGGAAACCTTGTATTTCCTGAATGTGGTGAATAAGATGGAAGTTCAGAGAAACAGTTGGCAGATGGGCTATATGAACTCTGCTATGAAAACAAACACTGAAAATGGAAGAGAAAAATCTCTTTTAGATTTTTTTTTTCCAATAAGAGGCAACCGTCAGGGAATTCTTGTAATCAGAGAGTCCCTGAACATTGTAGGAGGTGACTGGCAAAATTGTTTCTGACTACTCAGTAAAAACAAGAGTGAACAGGGAAACAAAATTAGTCATATACAGAAAAACAAGACCTGAAGTGGCTGAGAAAAAAAAAAGGAAAACACAACTATAGTCTGTCATAAAAAAGGACTGTATCAGTAGACAAATATTTTCTTTGCTGCTCATAAAGCATCAGTGGCTTTGTTTTATGTGACAAAGTGATTTTATTTGTAGTTTTGATACCCTTTTCATTAACTAGTGTATTTTAGGGCAGCTGGAAAAAAAGAGATTTTGAATGCACTTCTGTTCTCCGGTTTGCGAATAACATGTTTTTGTCTAAAATAAAGATGATTTAGGAGAAGTAACAGTGATTTAGAAAATAGCTTATTAAAAAGTTAAGTTACCAAAGGAAAATAAGAACTACAATAGGTGGATTACTATAAACCACAATCAATAGAATAATGAGGCTCTGTGAGCTCGGGACGCTGACAATTTCAGAGTGTTGAATTCCCTCTCTGCATCTAACCCAGGCGTAGTCTGTCTATTTTATCTTAGGAAATCTCAGACAAATGATTTAACACTGCTTTTTTTTTCTACAAAACAAAGTTCCTGTTACAAGATAAATAATTAATTTCAAAATAGCTGATTGTATTTGAAAACAAACAAGCAAATGAAAATCAAACTATTTGTTTATAATTATTTTTGCTGTTATAGTATTAAGGTTTGAGGACATATTGTATTTCCATTTATGCTATCCATATATATGAATGTCAGGTGACCGAACCTTAAACTGTAATTACATTTTGAAATTAAAATCCTGATTCAGCATTTCATAATAATTTTTATTTTATAAATCAAATCAACAGTTTCTTGCTTTCAGTCTTTTAGATACTAACAGCAATTTAGCCCAAATACTCATCTTCATCTACTGCCACTACTACTAGTTATAACAGTACAAAGAAGTGAAATATAAAAGCTGATGATAAGAACAAATTCCTGCAAAGACTCTTACATCTGTATCATCACACCATGAATAAGTTTGGGTGACAATGTATAGGGTCATACTCAGAAATACTGGACTGGGAACGTTGTACATACATAATGTGACATTGGATTGCCTTTTCAGAACTGATTTTTCCCCTTCCGAGACTCTCCTATAGGACATAATAACCTATGAGCAACGAAATTAAAACCTGATTTGCATAAGGCATTATCATTATAATTATTTAACTTAATAGTTTAATAAATAAGGTTTGATTTTCATGTTTTAAAATAGGAACAAAGATATATGGACTTTTCTGACTAATCTGATTTTAATGTGTGCTCAGATGAAGTACAGAATATCCTATGAGAGCCTCATTAATCTTAATAGATTGCTGATTATGCAGGTGGCAATCATTACATGAACCTATGTGACCTATTTCGCTCTCTACCATTGTCTGCTAGAAGATGAGCCTCTATGCCATTAACATTCATGGCTAAAATTCTTTCAACTGTAGTGCTGCACATCCTCAGTCAACTAGCATAAAGAGCAAGGACTGCAATTTACAGAACTGTAAGTCAAGATTTTCAGAATAGTTGCCTGTAGTCATCTTGAATTTGATTCTAGAGAAAGCTCTCATTATTCTCAGGTTTGTAAAAGTTAAGCTACTGATTTCAGTGCTTATATGTGGCATTTTAAGCAAAGCCTAAGAAATTCAGTTCTGAAAATCCGACTTATTTTCAGTAGCAGCTTTAGTCCTCCATCAACTCGATAGAAAGACTAAGTCAAAGTCTGTCACAAGACAGACAAATATTAATTTGTTGCATTAATTTATTTTATTTTCATCCTTTTTGTGGCTAAATGCTGTTCTCCCCAAGTGCTGTCCTCCCTTAGCAGCTCAGTGAACTGAGATCAAGTGAAGTCCCCAGCCCTGTAAATGAACTGTGGTGGCTTGTTGGGTGCTTTCCTTGCTAGAGCAAAATGCAATGCATAGCCCTGTGGCATGCAAAGCTACAGTGAGATGTCATGAGGAACATTGCTTGCTTCTAGCTCTTTCCCTTCCTTCTCAAGTGCTGAGGGGAGGCTTTATGCATATAGTTTCACTCCCTCAGAATTACAGAATCCAATGAACGTAAACACTGAGGCATGCATATCCTTTGCCAGGCTGAATGGGCTGTTTTGTCCTGGCTCTCCCTGCAAGGATGATGCTGAGAGAAACTCTTTGCCATTGCTGAAGGCTGGGAATAGAGCCATGAACAGAACATCTCTGTCTCTTATATTGGAGTTTTGCTACCCCTCTATTAGTTGCCTCTACAAACAGTGGCCCATTTTCTTTTTCTGCTTTTATCTGCTTCACTGCTCTGCAACCTTAGATGAAGCCCTCAGGTCTATTAAATACATCAGATTAGGTTAGCTAGCCAATTAATTTTATGTTTTGATATTTGGGAGATAGCAGTCCTTTAAAGTTCCAATTAATGTGAGCTGAATACTGTCTTCTGTCTTTACATCAAGGTGTTTTTGTATGCTCAGTTTCAGGTGTTGTGCAGCTGCTCTCGTCTTTTTAAGTGGTGTGAGGAAACATGGCTCTGGACAATGTTTTAAGAAACAGCACCACAAAGTTTCACATTTTCATGAAACATTTCGCAACAGTAGTTGCCATGCACGTGAGTTTATAACTTATATCTGAGTGTGAAGTGTACTCTAGTGAGTTTTGCTGATGAAACCTGTGAAATGGATAAGACAATGGAGCTCTGAGGAGCAGAAACAAGAAGATCTGTTGACATAGGTTATTGGTAGCTTATGTAAAACATTACGTGCTGACATAAAGCGAACAGTCTGAATATCTTTTGAGAATAATCCAATAACTGCTTCTAAACTCATTGTTGACTTCATGGCAGGGGTCAGGAACCAGAGTTGCAGTAAGTGGTGTGTATCAGGAATTGTGCAGTCCTTTGCCAAAAAATACCAAAGGTAATTTATTTCCTCTTTTTAGAATATATCTTCCAATATCCATCATGCAGTTCTTGGGCACAGAAGCATTCATTTATCTGTTAAAGGAAGTGAAAAGATTTTTGCAACCAGTGATATTCCATAAAATATTTTTTTAATTAATCTCCAGTCCTACATTTAACATTCAAAATGTTCTGCCAAATTAACCATAAGAAGGTTGTGAAAGGGTTTACCTTTTGATAATATATAAGTCAGAAGTACTGAGAGTAAATATTACATTATTTCCTGGCTGATACTTATTCCACTGGTCTTACCTTGATTTTTTTTCTAGCTAAGAATTTCAGACAGGTGAATAAAATTTAAAATGAAAATTAGAGATGTGCTGATGAAGGGAGAGAATATTTATATATCAAATCAGTAGCAGGGAAGTGATGACTCAAATACCATTAAATTATCTTACATTTTTAACCAAAAATTGCTGACAAGTTCATTTAATATGAAATGTTAGATTAATGGGTTCAGAACCTTAAAGATCTTCTATAGCAATTATCCTTAATCCATAACCTAATTGGAGAATCATAAATTATGCTCAGAGATAGATCTTTTTTCGAATAAAGATGACCCTTTATTCAACTCGTAAAGTGTTAATACTTGTTAAAACCATATACTGGTACATATCAATTTATACTAATTGTTTGTACAGTGACTGAAACTATTCTATCATTTTTACTACATGAAAAACCACATGTTCTGTTGAGCCATTTGCTGTCTAAAATTAGACATAAAATTCACAGATTACAGCAGATGGAAGAATGGTAGGGGAAAGGATGACTTCGTTCACAGCTGAGATCATAGGATGGATTTCTTCTTTCTTTTTCTTTCTTCTCTCCGTTGCTATATTTTCTTTCCTTCCTTTTATGTTTCTGATTTGCTAAGTAAATGAATCATGTATTGGTGCAATTAGAATCTCTATGGTACTGGAGTATACATGCAGAAGAGGAAATAGAGGGATGAAAGTGACCTTTGCATACTGCCTCTCAGGAAATATTCTTATAATGTGTGTCCTGGTTATAAGGCCAGGATTGAATATTTCATAGGACTTTGATGACCACATAGAAAACTTGATGATCTTAAAGGCCTTTTCCAACCAAAATGATTCTGTGATTCTATATTATTAATAAATATGCCAATAAGTAATAGGATTAAAAATTAAAATAGTGCCCCAAAACTGTAGGATGGTTTGAAAAAAAAAAAAATTATTCACGACAGTTACAAAAAAATTCTTTATGTCATCTAGAACAACCTGAATAAAGAACAGGAAACAAAAAAATAGACAAAAGTTCCCTCAAGAAAAATCTTAGGTTTATTACTTCAGATCCTAAGCTGAACTTGAACATCACATTCCAGAAAAAGACAGTCACAGTACCAGTATGAATAAACAAGAATATGTTTTCCATATTAGGTGAATTCAATTTCCCACTCTGGTTAGTATTAGCAATGCCTCAACTGGATCCTCTGGGGGAAGAATTGGGCAGAGAATATTATGAAAGATGCAAACCAGGCAGATACAGTCTAAAGGCCTCAAGAACAATGAAAGATCCAGGAACCAAGATGCAGAGAAAAAGATTAACCTAGTTTGTGAAATAGAAGACTGGGAGAAGACACAACAACAACATTAAAATATGCAAACAGTACTATTAAAAAAAAAAATATTTGTTATAAGGAAGATGAAAAATGATATGTTTAATTTGTATCAGATTTACACAAGGTCAGAAATTAGAAAAAAAAAAGCTTTATAAAAACATTCTATGGATTTTGTGTGATCCACATTATAGAAAAACACTGAAATGGATTAGTGAAATTGTGATGTGTCCATCACTGGCTGCTTTATAAAATCATAGATAATATCTCTCAGAAATTAGATTTATTGCTTTAAGATATGGATTAGGAAGGAAACAAATGACATTTCAACCTCTTTTCTTAAAATCCTATTATTTCATTGTGATTTTCCACCTAAAAAAAAAAAATATACATTCAAATATTCATCAAAAACAGACTTCTAAGCAATCAGACTAGGTTTCAGGAATGGAATAAATTAGGAGAAAGTGTAATAAAAATTATTCAGAGACTTATGATTCCGAGATTATAAAAACTCCATAAGAAATCAAAACACTTGGACAAGTTACCTTATTTTAATCTTTCAGAGGATTCTGGGACTATCTAGTGAATTACTTAACTGATCTTTTCCAGAGTTCATTTTGTATAAAGTAAGTACATGATGGAAAAGTATAAAAGCATTATCACTAGGTGTTAGTCACAATTCACTATTCAGAAATCTCATGTGAAATTTGAAAATCATCTAAAGTCCATTTTAGAGTGTTTGAAGCTATTTCCCTATGCATCATTAACCATTAATTGAATATTGAGTTGCTCACTTAATAGGACTACTATTTATAACTCATTGGTGGTTAGAAAAGTTTAGAGGAGAGATTTTCATCCTTTAGTCATCAACAGTAATTGGACATTGGTGTCATCACCGTTGGAAGGTCACTTAGAAACTTCTACAGCAGTATTAATAGGGGTGTACTGCACATATACTAAATGTTCATTTTTAAAATGATGGACATTTTTACAGTAAGTTAATTATCTAATGCTTTCAAGAATCCTGGGCATATCTCACTTTGATCATATTGACTTAAGTTTACTTATCTACATGTTTTCACTTTTTCCAAATAACCTCTTTCTTACTTGTGGTGATAAAGTTTTGTTACAGTATCTATCAAAATTATTTTGCTTCAGCCTAAGAGGGGGTTTTACATCATTAATGATTACATCACTGCATTCTTACATGGAAGAAATAGTTTTATATTCAATTCAACCATTTCTATTTATTCTTTTTAATCTGTAATAGCAATTATGAAAACCATTATGGATTTTTTTTCCTCACAGCTTCTTAAGGGAACATATTCCATAGGAAGAAGATTCATAGAATAATTTAGCTTGGAAGACACCTTTAAGATAATCGAGTCCAACAAGCAATAAAAAACCTAAGATCAGTTTATGTAATCTGTGTATCTCTACTGTATTTTCTGTCTTGCTAATCTGTAAAATTAATTAATGTTAGAAATACTCAAACTTTCTCCAGCAACTCGTAGGAAATAAAATATTAAAATAGTCCACAGCCACCAAAGAAATTATTTTTTGGTTAATGTTATAAAAATGTATACTTAAATACATGGAGATATATATACATATATATACACACTTTAAATCACTGTACACGAATACCTGACTGGCAGTTAGACAATAAGAAGCCAGACTCTTCTCAGTGCTGTCCAATAAAAGGGCAAGAAGCAATGGGCAGTGACTGAAATACAGGAAATTCTATTTAAATTGTTTTTTACTGTTAAGATGGTCAAACAGCGGAACAGGTTGTGTTGTCCAGTGAGGTTGTAGTGTTTGCATCCTTGGACAAATTCAGAACCTGACTGGACTCAACAACTTGCTCCAGCTGACGCTGCTTGAGCAGGGGGTTAGACATCTCCCTAGGTCCCTTGAACCTCAGTTATTCTGTGATTCTATGAAATCCATGCAAATAAATCTGAAGGATAAGTTTTATTAACTTTCAAAAATATTTGGATCAAGAAAATTTGCACTCAACCTAAAAATTGATATTTTATTCTCTCTTGTGCCTTGGGAATGTTAGGTTTATTATATTACTCTTCAAAATTGCTTTTATTAACATAAGCACCCAAAATTTGTTTTCTAAATGTAAAGGGTAAGAGAACTTACGATAGTAAAATATTAACTTAATGAATAATTCAGAGCAGAAAGAAGTGGTAGAAGTCATAAAGTCACATTTTGAACTGTAGCTTTGTGGTTGAACAACATGACCTTTTATGTTCAAAACCGTGATTTGTGTTTAATCTGTAGTCCTCTAGGAAATTAATTTGGCCAGTAGTCCATACTAGTGAATCGTTTCATAATCTTAAAAGGTATTAACTGTAAAACAACCTTTGCTATTGAGACAGATTTTTATACAGAATTCAGTATACTGAAATCTTCTTTATAGACTAGGCATGGCAATTACAGTATCATTGGCAAAACATATGGAGGGCAATAGATACTGAAGACATTGGACCTAACTGATAGCTGGCTAAGTTTATGTAATTAAATCAGTCCTTGACAAATCACTGAGTAGGTCACGAGGCAGTGGAGAATGAAGCACAACCTTTGCAGCTAATTGAGGCCCTCTCACCCGTTGACACAGGATCTTCTGATCCACATTGCTCTCCCTGGATCGTGAAGGAGAAAAAAGGGAAAGTTAGTGCCTTTGTCTGCTCACATGGGAGATAACTATATGCAGCTATAATTCCTGAGACCTGTAGAAAAATTCTGGCCTCCACTGGAACCGGGATAAGCTGTACATAAGCATGCGGAAGGTTAGCTTAAGTCTTTTAGCCCCATTCCTACAGTTCCTTTTGACCACGCTGCTTATTATAAGAGCTATTCAGCACTCAGTACTTAGTTTGATAGGATGGTGGCTACTGCTTCCACTGGAATTTGGGGAAGGAAACACTAAGACAGAAAATCACTAAGGTTAACACAGTGAATAAAGCATGATGAACAATGGTGTAAAAAAAATTGACAGAGTAACAAGACATTTAGTTAATTGCCTTTAAAAAAGTCAGTTATAAGACAGGAGATGGGGCCAGTTCCTATAAGAGAGAGATGAGTCAAACTTTGAAGATACCTATTTGTATTAACTGTACAGTTACTTTAAACTAACTAATTCAGCTTAAATGATAAACTTTCATCCATGTAAATTCAAGGGAGATAAATCTTACAACCAATGTTAAAGATTCTTCATGGAGAAGCTGGATGGCCATAAGATTTTCATGCTCATTATTGAGATAATTTATAGGGAGTTGGTTTTGGTTTGCCTTTTTTTTTTTTTTTTNTTTTTTTTTTTTTTTTTTTAAATATTTTTCAATGGGTTTTTGCTTGTTTTAAGTTGATTACTGGGCAGGGAAAAACAAATTGCTATTGTAAGATCTCCTGCTAGTGAATAGACTGCCTTAGCTTTTGAAGAACTTCCTTTACAGTCCCAGATGCCTTCTTTTTAGTAAGGTCTCAAAAGGTCCAAAATAAAACATGCTTTAGTCAACACTAAAGAACAAAAGGTGTAACTCTTAAGAATAAACTACTTGCTACATATACACCAAACCTAATTTATCTGAACTAAAAACTACTTTACCTCTACTAGAAAAAAAGAGAAAAAAAAGTTTTAGAATGCAGGAATAGAAACATATTTTATTATTTTAATAAGTACATTTTTATTCTTTAACATAATTTAAAAATGCTAACCTCAGTGCAAAGAAAAAGTGAACATAATATGCTGACTAATAAATCTACTTAGAGTGAGTGATTTTCTGCTTCAATATGTCAGCTATTATCTAAACATCCTGATTCAGAACAACAAAAAAAAATACATATATTACTTTCAGCTTAGAATTTATAAAATCACTTTTCTCTTGGAGTTAATATCTGGGATTATTTTTGAATGCCACCTCTTTTCTGTTGTTCCAAAGGACATTGTATCTACTCTTTGCTTTACATATCTGTACTTAGAACCTAAAATGAAAATATCAAAAATACAATACTTCTATGAATCACCAGAACTAGAAAGACCATATTGAGCTTTTTGATGGAGTCCTGGAGCAGATGCCTCAATTGAATGACTCACCACTTCTTCCTTAATGCCAAATGCAGTATTGGAAGAGAAAAGGCCTGAAAGGAGATGAGGAAGGGGGAAAAAAAAAAAATCAGGCCAAGATTACATCTTGCTTCTAGAATTCTAAGTGTTAATAAGCACTACTGTATTCTAGTCATTCTCTGATCCTGAATTTTTTATTCCTTGAAGTATTTAGGTTGTCAGTAAATTAGTTATCCTAGTTAGTTCTTCATTTTGCATTTGATCGATTAGCAGGTACTGTGTCTTTCTACATATTTTGGTAACACCCAGAAAAATATGATCAAATAATATTTGACCCCTATGCGTAATACTACTTTTTTTTTAATAAAGTTATTTATGTGCTCATGGTGAGATATTTTCTGGATGTGTCTGATGTCTATCCATGTTCTGCCCCAGTGCAATGGTGTACATCTTCTGTGATTTTGCTGTAAATTACTTCAGCTTCTTGTGCTGTTAACAGTACCGTCTCTTCTCTAAGCTGTATAATTTTACACCATGAGTATGGAAAACTCATACTAAAATTCTGCTTGGGAAGTTTGAGATCGCTTTATTTTGTTTCTCTGTTAACAGTTATCAGCCTCTAGTATCATTCACAAACAGTATTTCAGTCACTTCCAAGCTCAGCTACCCTGAGACTGCACAGAAAAGGGATCCGTAATACAAAACAGACTTCACCATATACAAATAATAAAAAAGCACACAGATTGTCCCACTCCTACACTAGCATTCCCAGTCCCTCTACATCTGCAGGTTCTTACAGGCATTCTAAAAGTAGTGAATACCATGGATAGTCCTGAAAAAAAAAATAAAATCCAAATATGACACTCTTTTTCCAGAGAGACAATATTCATTTCAGCATTTATGGAGAACATTTAAAATGAAGGCATACATCTTTCAGTAGCTATTGATCCCCTGGAAGAATGTGCTGCAAATAAATTTCAGACTCCCAGGAAGTCATAAGGCAACAATGCAGACTGCTGAAATCTGTATCTCCTAGCCTAAACAATTATGTTTAAATAAATGCAGAACAGACTCATACAAAATCTCCCATTTGAATTTCACTGATTGTTTGACATGATCTTGTGAAAATAATGTGATCTCTTTGCATATGTAATGGTATCTCATTGTACTTGATGTTTCTTCTCTTTTCAAAACCTGAAAGCCTCAGTGTTCTTCTATACAACATTCCAGCAGACAACTTGATTTCATTTAGATTTTTGTATCTGCAGTACCTTTTTATACAGTAGTTGTAGATGAATGTAAAATTGACTAAGGACTTTGATTAGGTAGAACTTTCAGATTAAACAAAGTATTTTCCCTATAGATAAATGTCTAAAAATGTTCCTTAAAAGCACTCTTGCAAGAAAAAACCCTCTTATTATTGCTTGCAAGTGTATTTCCAGCTCTATGTGTTTTCTGTCTTAACTGTTCACAGACAGAGGAGTAAAAGACAATCTGAATGGAACACAAGAATTTTTTTTTTTTTTGGTGATAACAGTAATACAACTGCAATTCTGTTCACTACAAAGGATTGCATTGTACTACGGCAGATGCAGGGGTCTATATTTTTTGATAGGCACTGTAAAAAACTTACATTACTCTGTTCCAAATTGAACCATTTAGGGAACCTGTTACTGCCGGATCACATAGTTTTTCAGTAAAATCTAAGCCTTGTATATCCCTGGATACTATTATCGAAGGTGATAAAATGTACTATTGTAAGATCAACAAGGATTCAGATAACTATATTCTCATAAGCTAAAGAAGACAATCAGCACAATAATTAAAGCGTGTTAATTACTCTCCACGAGAAACAAAAAATGCAAATGATATACAGCAGGAAATTAACAGCAGTTACTGCTCAATATTGCATGACTTTTCCATTAAGTATAATATGAGAAGTCGTTAAATTACAGAAAATGAGAATAATTAAGCTGGAATATTAAAGAAGCTTAGGTTTCCAGTATGGCTGTGGAGGGAATCATTAGGAAGAAGTCTTGAGGATGTGATACTGTCCGTACAGGTTAGGCATGCTTGTGTAGTACCTTCGGGAAACCTTTATGTATTATATTACTTTCACTAGGTAGTACAATACTGGGCATTCTGGCTGAGCTGGAAGCCATACAACATCCTTTTCCGAATAAAGGATCTGCTCCACAATAGCTAACACAATTTCATCCCTTTCTTTGAAAAACAAAGATCGAAGTTGGGAATGATAGGGCTTTTCTGAGGACAAAAAAGCAAACGAACCAAAAAGAGCTAATAAAATTCTGAGCCTTGGAAAGGTTTAAAACCAAAGGCTGAAGTCTCTTATAGCCTGAGAACTGAAACCAGCACAAGGAAAAAAGCCGTGGAAAAAGTGTATGACTGAGTTTTAAAATATATTCTGAGGAGTATAGACAATACTATCAAAATAGTGACACATCTTCTACTGTCAGCAGCCAACACAAGAGCAACATATAAAGAAATACTGACTTTTAATCAGTTAATACTATTTCTTGTTGTTTTTTTAAACATGAGAGACATTCCTACATATTAAGGCCATGTTGCATAAACTATTGGATTGGTTCGTAATTTTCCAGTGACTTCAACAAGTCTTTGGTTATGATCGTTGATGTATTAACTTGAGTTCCATGAGCCTGATAGAAAACATATCCATTATTGACATAATACAAGACAAACTGGCATTTTGCAAAGAGCTTGAAATATGAATGTTTAAACACAGATCTTGGTAAATAATTACGAAATATTTATTTGAATGGAAAAAAAAAACCCCTGCATTTTGAGTTTTGATGGCAGTGCATTATGTTTTTTTTAAATAATTGAAATAATTGGATTTTCTAGTGCCTGAATATTCTCAGGTAGTTAGCCACATTTCATTAAGTCATGAGATGTAAAACATCTACAATACTGTTAGTATGAATTGTTTTTAGTGCTTTATGTATGCTATAGGTGTACTTAGAGTCCCATAATCCCAGAAGTTATGGAGCTGAAATTTTTAAAAAGCATTTTCTTGCTTTTAGATTACAACGGAGTCCATGCCTGGTTTTGTTTTTGTGTGGTTGGTTTGTTTGGTTTTTTTTCATGTTATCATAAACATGTATTTGATTAGGATAAGAGAAATAAGTGTTTTGTTGTGTATTTCTTTGCTTTTTTAAAAAAATTATTTTTCCCCTGGAGAACATTGTTCCAACAGAAAAAGAGCCCACTTCAGATGGGTACCTACATAGAAGCAGAAAAAATCTTCGTAATACATGAGCTGACTTGACTGAACAGAAGAGGAAAAGAGGAGCTAAAGGAATTTGACACAAAATCAAGATATCAAAATTAATCAGGACACACATTACAGAATAAATTATTCAATTATTTGTAGATCTAAGCTGTTAAGTAAGAATAAATAAGCAAAGACTTTTTATAAACATCACTTCAGCCTAATTGTGTTTAAACTATGATTAAAATGACTGGAATAATGAAACACTGCTATTTTAAAATTGTATCTGTGTTGATATGAAAGAAATGTTTATGATAGAATGATGTAATATACCAAAAAGTGCTAAAAATTAATATAAACAAAAAAATTAAAAATTCTATAAAATTCATGAGAGAAAATGACATATTGAAATATTTTATCAATATAGTTAAGGACAACTGTGGTGGGTTGACCCTGGCCGACAGCTAAGCTCCACAAAACAGCTGGCTTACTCTCTCACCCCAACAGGATGGGGAAGAGAATAGGAGAAAACTCACAGTTTGTGATAAAGATAGTTTTGTAAGTGAAGGAAAAAACAGGTCTTTCAGGTACCCATGATACTGCCAGGGTTAACCTGGGAAGTATCAAGTATTAATACAGGGCTCTAGAGCAGTGGTCAAGGAAATGGAGGGCTCAGATGTTCTTTTTCTTCATGCTGGTGAGGTAGAGTGGTCTGAGGACTTAATTGATCTTCCAAGTTAACAACTTCTTCCATAGCTGATGTCTGCAACAGTGTTTTGGTTTCTGCAACTGTCAGGATCCTTTTGAGGGTCCACAGCTGTGTGGAATAGATGGGATACATTTGGCTGTGTGGGTCAAAAGCATCTTTACCAACAGGCTGGTCATCCTGGTAGGGAGAGCTCTGACCTAGAAATTATTGCAGAGACAGTGACTCCTCAGCAAACAAGTAATGAAGCTAGGGATAGGGTGAGCAAAGGTGGTGGAAACATAAGGGACATATCAATCAATGAAACAGAACTGAAATGGAATCTTTTTAGTGTAAGCATGTATAGAAGGAAGTGTCTGTAGAATGGTGTTACAGCGAAACCTCTCTAGCCTGTACTGGGGTATTGGCACACTTGAATGACTCTCTGAAATGCCTTCACGCTAAGGCACGCTGCATGGAGTAACAAACAGGAGGAGTTACACATTTGTAATAATAGGGCTATGACCTTATTGTGATAATGGAGTCATAATGGGATAGCTCACATGACGTGAGTGCTGGGATAGATGGGTACATACTTTTTTAGGAAGGATTGGCTGGGATGGGCTGCTCCGTTTCTGTGAGAGCAGTTGGAACACATAGAGGTCTGCCTGGGATTGGGTCAGGAATCAGTCAAGAGCTTGTGGGTCAAGAATAGAAGCTGGACCAACATGGGTGCCACTGTTAGTGGATATCTGCTATTTATCTTGTGGTGAGTTAGACTTGGCTAGCCCATCCAACTGCTTGCTCAGTCCCACCCCCTCCTCTGTGGGATGGGGGATAAAATAGGAAGAACAGGAACAGGAAAGCTTGAAATAAACACAAGGAGATTGGTTATCAGTTACTGTTATGGGAAAAAGTGACTGGACTTGGAGAAAACTAACTTAACTTATTACTGATTAAACATTTTAACAGCTGATTTCAGTAGCAGGAAACAAAGACAAACATTAAACCACCATTTTTTCTCCCTCCTTTCCCAGACTCCGCTTAGGTCATGCCTTTATGACTCCTTTTCTCTCTGCTGCCTCAAGGGAGCCCTTGAACTTGGACCCCTGAGTGCTCCCATTCCAGAATGGCTGCAAGACAATGCTGAAGCCGTTTCTTAGAACCAAGGGAAACTTCACTTCCTTGCAAGGATTCTGTTCTTACTCTGAATTCTGCTTCCAGACAGTTTAAGCCCTTCTTGCAGTTGAGCCTCCTTGCCCTCCATGCCAGACCATTCTTTGGTCACAAATTACCACTGCTGAGCAGCTGCAATTAGAATTTTCCCTTCACTTCTTTTCCCATCTCTATTCAGCATAGGGGGAAGGGGGGTGGGTGGAGTGGTGGTAGTAGTGGTGTTACAGTTGGTACATAAGAGTTTCTGTCTGCCTCTGTTTCTTTCTCACACTTTTCCCATGCCCTGGTATGGTTCCTTGAAAGGCTGCAGTCCTTCAGGAGTATTCATCTGTTCCCCTGTGAGTTCTTCCATGAGCTGTGGTCCTGTTAGGAAAATCTTCTCCAGTGTGGTTTCTCCATGGGTGGCTGTTCATTGAGGAACAGTCACCTGTTCCATCATGGACAGCATGGCCGTCAGGTCAAGGGAGGTGATTCTGCCCCTCTCCTCTGCTCTTGTGAGACCCCACCTGGAGTCCTGCGTCCAGCTCTGCGGCCCTCAGTACAGGAAAGACATGGACCTGTTGGAGAGGGGCCAGAGGAGAGCCAGCAAGATGATCAGGTGGATGCAACAGCTCTCCTATGAGGACAGGCTGAGGGAGTTTGGGTTCTAGAGAAGACAAGGCTCTGGGGAGACCTTATTGCAGACTTTCAGTGCTTAAAAGGAGCCTATAAGAAAGATGAGGACAGACTTTTCAGCAGGACATGTTATGACAGGATAAGGGGTAATGGTTTTAAACTAAAAGAGAGGAGATTCAGGTTAGACATGAGGAAGAAATTTTCCACAATGAAGGTGGTAAAATACTGGCATAGATTGCCCAGAGAGGTGGTAGGTGCCCCATGTCTGGAAACATTCCAGGCCAGGCTGGATGCGGCTCTGAGCAACCTGATCTAGTCGAAGATGTCCCTGCTCATTGCTGGGGGGTTAGACTAGACGACCTTCGAAGGTCCATTCCAACCCAAACTATTCTATGGTTCTGTGATAACATGATTTACTTTTTCTTTCATTGCATGCAATGTAATAGCTCTTTCCAATGACTATGACACTTAAATTAAAGTGCTTCGTGCAAAATAAATTATCATTACAAACAGCTTTAGTTTCTCCTGACTGAATAAACCAAATTTTGTCACAAAACTGGAATAATAGAATTAGATAACTTGGTTAGAAAGTTTTTTTATGACAATGACATGAGTTAAAAAGACATCTTTCTCACTTCAGGTTGATGCAGTATAAACATTATTCCAATATATCTCGTTATTGTTTCAAGTAGGAGTTTGCCATAAAGATCATTAAATATTTGGTCTACATATCAAAGTTCAGAAAATATGGTTGATTACTCTAAGACCTAGTGGAAGTGTGTAGAAATTTATATGAATGACCAACAAACATGTAAAAGACTTAAAAACAGAGCTTTATCAAACCGATACACTGAAGCCTGAAAAGTGTGCTAGGCCGTTGATATACTTGGTAATGTCGTAAGAAAGAAGTGATAGAAGGAGAAATGGAATAGTAGCACGATATGGTATGGAAGCTAGAGCTGTTTAAAGGCTTGGGAAAGGTTTAAAGCTTAACTGAAAAACATATTTTCTGTCATCCTCAAAATTCTGACAGGTAGGAAATCCCATTTAGATAGGACTTCCCTTTCCACTTAGGAGGACTCAAAGATGTCTGTAGGAAGAACAGATCAGGTACAGGCCAACCAAGCAAAATAGTATTTAAAACAACTTCCTGGTTGATAAGCAAAATATGCTTCACTTAAATTTAAAACAAAAGTTTACATTTATATTTAAGTTCTCTCAGCTTTCAGATGTCTCCAAAGATGGCTCCAACATAGACTTCTTGTTTCTGGTTTTAAATTTTAGCTGAACAGACACAGACAAGCCTGTATGACCACAAGGCATGCAACCAAGTGCATCAGATGAACTGGCTGATGTTGCTGAGGCGCCGAGCTATATCAATTTTCAAAAGCTAGTGGAAATTGGGGAAGTTTTCTGATGACTGTAAAAAGGCAGACATCATATCTGTCTTCTAGAAGAAGGATCCAGGTAAGGGTCTCATCGCCATCCCTGGGAATGTTATGGATCAAATCCTATCAGAAGCTCTTTCTAAATGCATGAAAGACAATAAGATAACTGGAATAAGCCAGCATACATTTATCAGGTTCAACGCATACCTGGTCAACCTGACTTCTTTTTGTTACAAAGGGATTATTGCTGTGAAGAGAGAGAGAGCAGTAAGTGTTGCATACCTTGACATTATAAAGGCCTTTGACACAGTCATAGCTTCCTTAACACTGATCTTTTGAGATACGGGTGGATATGTGGACAGTAAAGTGTGTGGAAAATTGGCCGGACTGCTGGATACAAAGACCTGTGAGTAATGGTGGGAAGTCCAGTTGCTGGAGGATAGCTAGTGGGGTCCTTCAGGAATCAGTACCAGAACCAACATATCTTTATATCTCTATTAACAATTTGGATAGTGGGATAGAGTGTATTCTCACTACATTTGTAGACAAATCCAAAGAGTGGAAAAAGTGCAGTGCTGTTATTCAGATGGACCTGGAAAGGTGGGAGAAATGGGTTAAATGGAATCTCAGGAAGTTCAATAA
The DNA here is from genome assembly GCA_013399365.1 of Pampusana beccarii. NCBI lineage: Eukaryota > Metazoa > Chordata > Aves > Columbiformes > Columbidae > Pampusana > Pampusana beccarii. Next base: position 25,861 of record VWYH01004014.1, on the reverse strand, counting down.
AAGCAAATGTGAAAGTCTACACCTGAGTAGGAATAAACTCATATACTAATACATGCAGCCAACCAGTTGGAAAGCAGCATTACAGAAGCCTATGGACACTAAGTAGACCATGAACCAGCAGTGCATCCTTGCAGCAAAGACCAGTTTCCTTGTGAGCTGTACAAACAAGTCTGAAGCCGGCTGAGAGAACTGATCCTTGTCCTCTGTTCAGCACTACTGAGGCCATGACTGCCATGCTGTGTTTTGGGCTTCCCGTTAAAAGAGAACACAGACATCCTGGAGTCAGTCCAGCACAGGATGTCACGACTGTCATGGGGCTGGTGCACCTGATAGGCAAAGGGAAGATAGAAGACCTGGGTTGATTCAGCCTGGAGAAGGCTGAGGGAAACCTTATTGCTGTCTGCAGCTGCCTGATTAGAAGATACAGAGAACATGAAGCAAGACACTTCTTGGAAGTGTCCAGTGACCGAGTGAGAGGCAAAAGACAAACATTACAACATGAGAAATTTAGATTATACCTTGGATTTTTTTTTACTATGTGGAGGAGGGGACTATCCACCCCGGAGGTATTCAAACCTTGACTGGACACAGCACTGCACAGCCTGGCCTAATTAGACCTGCTTTGTGAGGGATGTTGGACTAGATTACAAGAGGCCTCTTCTGGCCTGAATATTTTTTGATTCTGTAATTCCATGATAGGCTTTTATTGCTTGTTGAAAATGGCAGTTTGACTAAAATATTTTGAGTGGCAAGAAAATTTATGTCATTTTACCAAACTTACCTGTCTGTACTTAATTTGTTTTAACAGCTCTAGAGAGTAATAGTAGATTATCTTTAAATTCTAGGAAATTCTAATTTTAGACAAAACTTCAGTGCCACAAAGTATGGGTCAGAATGCATGTGCTTAAAGATGGTTTATGAGTTTTCATGTAAGGTTAGCTAGGTATACTGATGAAGCAGCACTGAAACAAAACCCAGAATTTCACCATCTTGGGGACAATGCTATCTTACTAGGCTGCAAAATCAGACCTTTTATTTTTTTTTCTTTTCTTACAATTTTTTTTTTTTTTCATTTTCTATTGTCAATCTAGAAGGAAGGATGGAGAGAAAAAAAAAATAACCGTTTTTTACATTCTGGTACCTAAGGCATTTTTTAAGTAGCTGGACAATATAAGTACCAGCTCTTATAGACAGAAGACCTTGATCTCCTGTGGTCCAGAGAAATTATCTGTGGAATGCTTATTGTCTCTGCGTTTTGTTTGTTTGTTTGTTTCTTTGGTTTGTTGGTTGGTTGGTTGGTTTGTTGTGGGGTTTTTTTGTTTGTTTATTTGTTTGTTTTTCAGTCCAGACAAAAGCTTACAATTAAAATAACAAAAACAAAATGTACAGGAAGGTGGAAATGAAAGTTTATTTGAAATCTCTGTGTCAATTGCTTTTGTAAGCTTGGAAAATGTGTGACTATAAGGACTTTTGAATGCCAGACAGGGACTGAATGCTCTGTCATTTTAGCAAAACCTTTGCTCTTAATAATTCATGGATCTTGATTTCACTGTTGGCATTTAAAGCTGAAATAGAGGCTAGAAAGCATTAAGGCTTCAGTTTTGAAAGGCATGGGATGTAAATATTTAGTGAGGCTTGCACCAAATTATATGGGATATTTTATGACTGGCACAAGAAGAACTTAGAAACAAAAATATCTTACTCCTCTGTGAATTAATATTCTGGTTTTGCTCATCAGTAATTCATCCAGTTCTTGTGGCTACTGCACAGTGTGAGCTCTGTGTCCTAGATCTGAACAAAGTAAAAATTCTACCTGAATTTTGACAAATAGTTATATCATTTCTAGACCAAAAGATCTTTAGGCACATAAAGAAGCTATAGCTGGGAGGATTCCCTTTCCATTTAAAAAATTTTTTTTTGGTTTTCTTACATTTTACAAAGCTCTGATGTCTGGAGGTGTGTTGCATTCTGACACTTTGGCTTTAACTGTAGCACTGTGGAATAATGTTGCAATAATACTTGGAAAAACACATATATTTTGTAAGTCAGATCAAATATACCATTATTTCAGGCAGCTTGGGTTTTGATTGCATTCCTTGCTCTCATGGAATTACACAGCTGAGAGTGTCAGCTGTTCAGACCTTTGGAGAGCAGAATCAAAATCAAAACCCTGCATAACTCATAGGAGAAGAAGTGAACAAAAATGTACCCAGTATTGTCTGAACACTAACAGAACATCAGCATGTAACTCTCAGGCAATGAAGTACCAATCTGTTCGCTGACAGGGCAACATAGGCATGCAAGTTATAATAGTATTGAACGCAGGTGTGTTAACAGGCCATATGCTCCTGGAAATTAGGAAGTGAGCTTGAAAGGAAGTCTAATGTTTATTCTCCCTTTTCAGTAAGTTAACAGCTTTCAGATATGATGTATATCATTGGAAGGACTTTTTTTTTTTTTTCTTTGAACTTAATCTATTTGCCAGAAAATTTAGTCTAGATTCATTCCACTTAATTTTTGGCACCTTCCTGGGGAGCCTAACCTAGTCACAAAAATGGTATAAGCTATTTCTGTACTTAACAGAATGACACCTCAAGAGAGAAATTCAAATGAGCTAAGATCTGAATCATCCTGTGGAGGGCTTACTTCTCTTTGACAAGTATAGAGCGAGACTTGAGTGGCCACACTCCTAACAAATATCTCAGCTTGAAGCCTAAAGTGATGTTGAATAAATCCAAATTTTGTGCTGTTTTAAGCAAATGGTGGCTCAAAACCCTTCAGACCCATGGCAAGTTAATTAGGAAGGTACTAACGGGATTGCATAAAAGCATAAGCACTGTATCTGCCTGTTTAGTCTTGTCTGGTGCTACAGAAGTAAATAGGAATTTCATCTTTCATTTGCGAAAAATAAACTAAAAGTATAGATCTTCCCAGAACCCCTGCAAAGAAAAATAAATTGACAATGTGGTCTAACAAGTAATAAAGCAATGTTTTGCTGAGCAGGCACCCAGAGTAAAAATCTCTCTCCCAAATATATGAACTGTTGTAAGGGAATTTTTTAACCGCTTCTACCAGACTAGAAAAGTGAATATTGAAGAACAAAAGATCCCACATTGGCTGGCTGGTTACATTGATTGATTTATCTGTTCACAGCAGCACTAAGGCTGCTCTAAAGATCGGATGTACCTTTCTCCCATATTACCTGCCTTAAACTTAACCTCTGAAGAGTGATTCAACTTATTCTGAAGTAGTCTCCTGGTGCAATCTTTCCTCACTGAACCACTTTCTTTTCCAGGAATATTTTGTTGTGCACAAAGAAACTCTGAGGGCAAGACGCACATGCTCATGAGCACCCAGAAACTATTTACTGGCTAATAGATACATCTGAGAGCTATGACTTGCAAGATACTAGGCTAAGTATTAATAATCTCACTTTCCTAGCCTAGTGTCGACTTGGTTCTCATCAGTAATCTGAGAAAGAGTTGGCTTCAATCATTCCTTGGAATGGCCTAATCCATGATATTGCAAAGTTTAGATCTCTTGTCTCCCTGCCTTTTTTTTTTTTTTTTTTTTTTTTTTTTTTTTTTTACTTAGGGTTTTATGCATACTTTTGTGTTGATATTTTTCTTCTAGATTCCTGAGTTTCTATTACCATCTCAAAATTTTTATTTCTGTGTTTTTACTCCACTCATGTTGCCTGGCTTTGCTTTCCACAGTCTCTCACAGTTAGCAACTTTTGTGATAAAACTGGGTGAATGTCACTCAGCTGTTCAGCAAAGACCTGAGATTTGAGTTACAGATAGCTTAAGCCCTTGTCCTTGGTCACCTAAAGGCATGATTCAGAAACCTAAATTTAGGTCTCTAACCACCATTAATGGTGATCTAGACTGTAATTACCATTCCAGAAGAATATCAGTCTCCTCTTGATTTGTTTCAAAAAGGTTCTGTCCTCCAGTCTGGCAAATGGTTTTTAAATTGGTTCATTACCTTTCCTGACTTTGGCGGTACCATGAAATAATGAAAAGCCCCCTCGTTTGGCTGCTCTGAAAGTCTCAAATTGCCTCAATTTGTTGGAGAGTAGCTAATTGTACTCTTTGTTCAGCAACAAAGTCCTTTGGTACAAGACATTTTAGGTTGTGGAATGCCTCAGCTGCAGATTCAGAGACATTTCCAGATGTGCCCTAAGACAAAGCAGTCATACAAACGAACAGCCTTCCTCAAGTGCCAAACTCTCTTCATTTTACTAGGTGGCAAACAGAATGCATTTCTTTTTTGTGGGGAAAAATGATCAAAATCAGTCTTAACACTTCTGGACACAGAAATCATTCAAGTGGAGCTTTTTAGCAGATCACATTTGAACTCAACTACCCTAATCACAGACATTATACAGCTACTTGCTTAAGCAAGACAAGGACAGTTTTTTCCTGTGTCCTGGTTTCAGCTCCGACAGAGTTAATTTCCTTTCTAGTAGCTGGTATAGTGCTGTGGTTTGGATTTGAGAAGAGTGTTGATAATACACTGATGTTTTGGTTGTTGCCGTGTAGTAAAGGACCTTTTGGCTTCTCATACTCTGCCAGGTGTGCAAGAAGCTTGGAGGGAGCAAAGCCAGGACAGCTGACCCAAACTGGCCAAGGGCTTTTCCTTAATATATGATGTCATGCTTAGTATATAAACTGGTGTTGCCTAGAGGGGGAGCAAATGCCACTACTTGTTAACAGGCTACTGGTGATGCAGGCTGTCCTATTAAACTGATCTTATTTCAACCAATGAGGGTTTTTTTTTCTCTCCCGCATCCCACTTGTGATGGGAGTGAGCAAGCAGCCGCATGGTCCTAGTTGCTGGCTGGATACAACGCACAACAGTCTGTTACACATCTGAGTTCAGAACCACACTTATTGAAGAAATATCTCTCAATATTCACTATGTATTAAGTCATGCCCACAGCACTACATATCAGGTTGCATACCTAAATTTACTGATAGCAAAGCTTTTCCTTTTTAAAGTTCATTTTGGTTCATTTCCTGGTCAAAATTTCAGATCACAGCACTTAGTTTCCTTAGGGATTAATTAGAAAAACAACCACACTGGCAGTTCTCTGCCTTCTGCAATACAATTGCTCTCCAAGACATTTGGTACTTAATGTAGAAATGATTAGGCTGAATAATATTTAAACTGTTTGGGTGCTCTGAGGTGGACATAAAAGGAACAGCTGAGGTATGATCCTTATGCTTCTCTAGGATAACAAACACAACCACTCTAGTGAAGATATTATTTTATTTGTTTCCCAAATAAGAAAATTGTAACTGAGCTGCTCTGGCTTGGGGATTTCGGGGTAAGAAAATGTGTGGAATTCTACCCTGAAGGCAATCTTCTTTGAGCTACATGTCGTTTTGGTCTTGAAAAAAGCACAAAGTCTCCCAGATAGTGGGATTACTCATAAGTCACTTAGGTGGTTTGTCCAGCTTCCATAATGAATGCAAGCAGCATTGTAACACTCTCGGTATCTTAATCAGGTTGTTATAATTTTCTACACATGATATGAAACAGTGTATTGTATTAATAATTAAAAGGCTTATCAGCAAAATCATTATTGGCAGGAAATTTTAGTAAGATATGTAGCAGGTTTTCTTTAACATCTGAGAAGACTTTATCTTCTGTTGGTTTTGCATACTAAAATATAATTAAGAGAACAGAATTACATAGATGCCATGAGGTGAATCCACCCAGGGGGAACACAGAACTACAGAGAGCTGTAAACTGAAGATATATCCCTAAAGTGTTTTAAAAATTGTGAGTGAAAAACTAAAGAAAAAAAATGCTTGACAAAATTTTGAAAATTTAGAAAACAGGCACAAGTTGAAATGGCCTGAAGACAGCAAGATAAATATTTTACATGTGATGGAATTCAGTTATAGCTAAGAGAATAAGGAAGAAGGATCGGAGGTAGAAGATGAAGATTGCACACAACTAAGCATGAAGGTTGTGTAAAAGGAGAGTCCACAGGGAGTGAAAGTGTTATTGCCATAGCAAACAGGTTGCTTAATGCTCTGAAAGGGAAGAAGATCATCTAAGATTTCTTTAATTTGCATAGCTGGTAGAGGCTAAGGGAAAGAAGCACTGTATGATAAAAAACCTTGCCTTCTAGCTGGATTTTCCATGGTTCTAGACAGGATTGAGTCAGAATAAACCCATGAAAGCAAAGTATGTTTTTATTTTATGCACAGAAATCTCTAAGCGGACAAGGATTTATTGCAAGGAAATAAATAAAAGTCAGAAACAAAATAAATTAAGGAAGGAAAAAATCAGCAAATTGGACTGAACCAATACAATAGGGCTCATTTTATTATGTGTCAAACAATGAATTGCTAAGTCCTAACTATACTGTATGCATAATAATATTATAAATAAATACCCTAATACACTGCTCCTGTAGCCTCTGTGTTACAGAGGAAATAAATGTAAAAGTATGTCAGCAAAAGCAAATCTCAGTAGAACAGACAGTCAAAAAGTAAGAAAAAAATTTGCTTCTATTGCTAAGAAATGTGTAGTTGCCCATTTCCATCCTTCCAAAGGCTATCCTTTTGCAATGCACCATGTATGTTGTATTTGATGGTCAGATGCCAAAAAGCATGAAAAAAAATACATCTATCATGACAAGGATGAAGACAAACGTTAGCCTACACAAAAGATTTTCTGGGAATGCAGTTTTATAATACAAGATAGAGAGAACTGGAAGTGCTGCTCAAATCTGCATGCATGTTTTGAGATTTTCTGCACTTACATATCTATACTGACCCTGCTTGACAGTGATAAGGAAATCCTACTATTCTATAGAATTAAAAAAAACCAAACCAACAAACAAAAAAACCCCACCAAAACAAAAACCACCAAAAAAACCATAACCAACTCAAACCAAACAACAACAACAAAAATGTTCTGTTCTTACTTCTGGGAGGATTGGTTGACAGCTGGCTGAATATGAACCAGCAGTGTGCCCAGGTGGCCAAAAAGGCCAACAGCATCTTGGCTTGTATCAAGAATGATGTTGCCAGCAGGACTAGGGAAATGAGCATTCCCCTGTACTCGGCGCTGGTGAGGCTGCACCTTGAATACTGTGTTCAGCCTCTCACTACAGGAAAGACATTGAGGTGCTGGAGAGACTTCAAAGGAGGGTGATGAGGCTGGTGAGGGGCCTGGAACACAAGTCTTATGAGGAGTGGTTGAGGGAACTGGGAAAATTGCAGAAAAGGACGCTGTGGGGAGACCTGATCGCTCTCTACAACCACCTGAAAGGAGGTTGTAGCATGGAGGGTGTTGGTCTCTTCCCATGTAACAAGTGATAGGACAAGAAGAAAGGGCCTCAAGTTGGGCCAGGGGAGGTTCAGATTGGATATTAGGAAAAATTTCTTCACTGACAGGGTTGTGAAACAGTGGAACAAGCTGCCCAGGGAAGTGGTGGAGTTACCATCCCGGGAGGTGTTTAAAAGGTGTCTAGATGAGGGTCTTAAGGACATGGCTTAGTGCTAGATTTAGGTTATGGTTGTATTTGTTGATCTTAAAGGTCTCTTCCAACCAAAATTATTCTATGATTTTATTATATTTCCCTGGATTTGTATATTTATTTTTTAAACTTACATATGCCAAAAGTTATTCATTGACCATTTACGTGGCAAATGCCACAAATATTGGTTATTAGTTAGTTAGAAGTTGAAATTCCAGTTGGCCCTTTAGCTGTAGCTGTGGTATGGTTGGACATTAGGGCTGTGATGTTAATTCCCTGGGTTGTCTAGGAAGTCCTCAGTCAGCCATCTGCATATGGGAGATAACTTGTTTCAGACAAAGGACCTACTTTTAACCAGTTGACTGACTGTACCACTAGCCACCTTCACCATCAGGCAACTGCTTGGCTTTTGCAGAAGCTCTCCATGTGGGAATTTTGAACACTTCTAACATTTCCCCCAGGAAGCTCCTGCTGTGCCTTGTCCAAATGTTGTCCTTGAATGTGCTGATTAATATCCTATATAAAGTATCCCAAAGACTCCTAGGAAGTCTGCTGAATTGATCAAACTGTGCCTAGACAAAACATTTATAAAGAGCCAATAGAAAACTCTTCAAGCAGGCACAAAAAAAGGTCATATAGGACAGCATTTTGTGCATAGAATCACAGAATGGTTGGGGTTGGAAGGGACCTCTGGAGATCAACTAATCCAACCCACTTGATAAAGCAGGTTCACCTAGAGTAGATTGCACAGGAATGTGCCCGGTCGAGTCTTGAATGTCTCCAGAAAAGCAAACTCCACAACCTCTCTAGGCAGCCTATTCCAGTGCTCTCTCACTGTCAAGGCAAAGTAGTTTTTGCTCATATTCAGATGAAACCTCCTATGCTTCAGTCTGTGCCAATTGCCCCTCATCCTATCATTGGGCACCACTGCAAGGTGTCTGGTTCCATCCTCTTGACATCCATCCTTGAGATATTTATAAATATTTATGAGATCCCCTCTCAGCCTTTTCTTCTCCAGGCTGAATAGACCAAGCGTAGTTGAGATATTTGAAAGATGTTTTGTATGTAGCTAAGGAAATCAATAGAAGTGGATTATTCGTATGATGGAGGGGTCAAGTGGGACCGTGGAGAAGCTGGAATATCATCTGATCTAGCTAATGGTGCCACTGCCATGGTCACTGTAGTGGAGACTCCCATTGCCATCAGACAGCAATTGACCATGCTGTTCAAGAGATTTGCTTTTGCATGTGAGTGTTATTGTTTGATAGGATCCCAATAAATTAGTTTTGCCTTTTAACAAACACTTTGTCTATGAATCTGTGAGTATCTCTATAACAATTTACGCACACACCATTACTAGGGTAGGATTAATGTGTCTGGAAAAGTGCAGACAATTTTATTTATGTTTCAGGTCAAGAGTGTGTTTGAAGCTTACCTGGAAGGGAATTACAAGTTTGAGGAACAAAATCCAGCCAAGAAGAAAAAAATAGTCTTTGGGTAAGTCAAATGCACTATTTTTTGAAATAGAATAGCAATATAAAACTAGAATTCGAAAAAGCAAGTTATGAGTTAGCAGCGAGTCACTAAGAACCTACACCTATGCATAATTTCCAGTTAATTGACCATCACTTCATGACAGTAGACTAAACGTTCAAGAACTGAAAATGGACCAAATAGGTTAATTTTAAATATGTGGATTTTAAAATACTTTAATTCAAATGCTGCAGTTCTGTGTATCGTAGAAAAGTCATGAATATGGCAAGGGGATGCTTCTTGAAAGAGAATGTCTGGTGCATTCTAAACACAGTGAGAGTCCTAACATACTTGGCAAAAGGTCTGTCTCTGAACTTCAAAAAAAAATTTTGAAGTGCTTTACTGCTTGGCTGTATAACTTCAGTATCAGTAGAGGAATCTGATTTTCAAAAATAATGTCTCTTCAGCCTGTACATCATGGTTTCCATTGATGCGAGAATGGAGCAGGGGCCTGTGATGTGCAGTGGGGTAGGGGATACACCTTGATTCACCTAGATAAACCAAGTCATATATCTGAACCCAAAGTACAAAAGTGGTTTTAAACCTAGTAACACAAACGTAGCCAGTGAGAACTGATTTTCCCATTTTTAAATAAACATTTGAATTTTAAGATAGTAAGGCTTTATCTTTTGTTTGTCAATTTTTAGATTTTAAGCAGATATAATTCCAAACTAAATGTCTCACAGAGTTAAAGATTTCAGATCAGCACAGATAACTTCATCAACCAAATTAATAATATTTCCAAATAACACTACCCAGGTACATAAGTACTAAATAAAGATAGCTAGTTGTTATCCATACATAATGGTGAGTGGTTTTAATTCTTTTACACTTCTTTTTATTCTTGATTAACTTAAACCTAAGTCCATCAGCTTATCATTTTCTCAGTATCAACCTCTGTTTGATAGATTTGTTATTTTTATTATAGTGCACACTATACATATTTGAAATACCTTACACTATTTTTTTTTTTCTCTTAATTCTACTCCTTTGGACATTTTATCTTGTTTATGATATTTAATCTCATCTAAATTTACATCTTTTGAGGAAATCAACAGCCTTTTTAAAAAATCTGCCCATTGATTTACTGTGTTTTGGTGCTGGAGATATATTATATGTGGATTAATAAGTAAGGGGAAAAAAAAAGATGACACCTGTTCAAAAATGTTAAAATGCTTTTAACGTATTTCAAAGGAGGAATTCCACAAATTTGATACTTTTGAGAAATGAGTGAATTAAGAAATATTTGAGGTATACCTGATATTTAATTTTTAAACATGTATTTATCTTTTCTATGAAAATATTGTAACATCTTTTCTATGAAAATATTGTAACATCATAATTCTATGCTAGTCTTATCTGAAAATAATAAAAAACAAGTTAAGATTTTTCATCTTTATTCATCAAAAAGGTGAAAATTTAAAACTTGACTAATACTTCTTAGTAATTTTGATTTTTCAAAAATAAGGTAATTTTGCAAAATAGGATTTTCTTTTCTTCAGAAGAGGCAAAGAATCAGAGGTTAATATTTAATCTTATTTTATGATATCACGAAGACATTAGAAGCTGTTGTAGGTGAGGAAGTAACTCTGAGTAGATCTAATCAACTGGAATACTTCAGAGACGTGCCTTGCGCTGATCAGCATGGCCTCTCTTATCGTAATGTTTAAGCAGAAACATTCTCATTGTGTATTGAAATAACCTTGAATCTCCAATCCTGTGATGTATAGCCACGTAGTCTATTTTTAAATGTTCACTACATCCCACACAAATGAATTAGCATAAATAGTGTTATTCAGAGCTTCTTTGTACTTAAATACAGAAGCATCTAATTAACCTAAAACTTCAGATTATATAGTGACATACACACTTCCTTTGTGGCAAAATCAGCTCTGAAATCAAAAGACACTCGAGTTCAAGTCAGCCCGTTGCTTAACTATGAACTATCCATTACTATTGACTGAATTCAAATGCCTCAGCACATTGTATCTCATTATTTTCCTATTTTTAGTGAAACAGAAACTGCAGTTTCAGTTAACTGGACCCACTGCCAACAGTGCAATTTGATTTGAAAGCTAATAGTTTGTATGACTTTGCACTTAGGTGACTACAGAGGATCGCGGCACTACAAGAGGACAATAACAAGGACAGATCAGTTTGTACCAGTTCCCATTTATGTTGCAAGGTTTGTCACAAGAAAGGATTAATGTTATGCTATTTTCTGTTCTCATTAAGTTCTACTTAAAAAAAAGAAAATGAGGCACCAGAATTTTAATTCCTTCTGTTTCTAATTGTATGAGAATGTTGCGCAGGATTGGCGAGGAGTTTAGTTAAATGTAAATACACTCGAAGTGACTTGCACCTGTCTGTAGAAAAAGCACATACATCACACTAATTGTTTTATTGACCTTGTATGCTTGATGAGTAGAACCTCTGTGTTAGATTACATAGGCCTGTGGGAAGCTCCAGGCACCTTATCACTATGTCTGAGATTCCTGCTTTGTTGTGAGAAAGAGCGTGAGGCTGCACCTGCTGCTAGCCTTGAAATACAGGCGAGCTCAGCAGGCCCAGTGCTCTTCAAGCAGGGCTGAATCGCTACAGTGCCTGCATCCCCGCTGTGTTACCTCTGCATGGGAGCTTAGGTGCTACTTCGGAGATCCCCCGGTAGAGAGGTAACTAAAATAAACTTGCCTTTTATGATTGCATTCGTGGCCTCTGGCTCTTCTTGCGATGTGCCTGCGTATGTGTACACACTAATGCTTAATATATTCTGCAGTTTCTGGTAGAATGGTAGCTTTTAGCTCTTTTTTCATTGGTGTGTTTTGAGTAACTTTAGTGTTTGAGACACTGTGACAGATTTTGAATTCTGGGTTAGTATTTTGGTTCTCACAGAGAGTTTCTGACTATTGTGGACTAGTAAAACAACGAAAGCATAGAATACATGAAAGAGTAATGAAAATTTTATGCTGCTTGTTTTCCTTAGAGCTTGATTTTGAGGAGCAGTTTCCATGTTCTGCTCATGATAATTTGCAAGCATAATTAGTCAGGTACTTTGTTATCTGACTTGCTCATTGCAACGCTGATGAAGTGAACACTAGAGTCAACACAATAGATTACTTCCAGAAGTCTGAAGTGTGAAATGTAAATGCCAAACACTTAGGAAAAATAAACACTAAACAAACAGCTCTGTAAATGACAAAAACCATAGAATTAACCCAGTATTATGAAATAAGAAACATACAAGGTTTATGGTGGCTTCTAATTTTAGCAGCTTCAATCTGGACATCTCTCTTTAGAAGCAACTGATTTTATTTGGCCATTTGTGGATGTCAACCTCTCTACATTGACCATATAGGGAATTAATATTTCTGAACTCACCTTTTTTTTTTTTAATCAGAGGACTAAACTAGGCCACACCAGTTTATGTGAACATCCACATCATATCAATACTTCAGTGAGGCATATTAGATACTTTCCATATCTGCTGAAGACTAGAGTTTAAGTAATTAGTTCCAAAAATCAAAAGTAATCAAGTTTTGAAGTGTTCACACATATATTTTAAGATATAATTGACTGCTTATGATCAGAATGTTCATTTCTGTGTATATTATTTTCTTTAAAAGCTACTGTATATTCCTGCATACATACAGATCAGTCACTTTCTCTATCTATCCCTTCAGAGTTATAACAATTGAATTATACAGCCTAGAAATTCTGTGATGCCTTGAATATTTGCTGTTGTGTGATTTTTCAGAAAACATAAGCTAACATAAACCTTACTCTTTGCTAGCTTGTATTTCATTTTGTCCTTTTATGGGTAGTTGTCAAATTCCAAAATGCAGGAGATTTGAGGTTTTATAACCAGAGCTGAAAAGCAAATGTTGCAAATGCAATAAAAAATAAAATAAATCTTAATAAGTATTTTCCATGTGTTCTGTGATGGACCAGTTTTTCATTACAGGAAAAGAAGAAGGGAATAGTTACACTCAAGAATGACAAATAAAACTCACCTTAACAGATGCAAATTAGTTTTGATGTTGTGTTAGAGGATAATAAAGATGGCTTGTAAAATATTAAATAGGAGCTGTATATCTCTGGTGTATGATGACATCCCCCAACCTTGTGTTTTGTCATATTGGGCAACTTTATTAATTTTAAAATAGTAGTATTGGTGGTTAGAATGACAGAGTATTTATGCTTGCTTTTCTAGTTTATGATCAGAAATAATTATTTCCTGACTATTAATCCAGGCTTCCAAATGACTGAGCCATTCACACAATTATACTTTTTACATGGCTGTGTGGGATCTTCGGTAAGCCATTTCACGTTTCCATAACTTTACATTTCACAACAAACAGTAAGATAAAGGCATGAAGAAAGGTTTTACAGTTTTCTAGTTTTTTACAATATATGTGAATATCTCAAGTTGTCTTTGTGGGGCTGCTTTCTTTTTTTGTTATTATTATTATTATTAACAACAACAACAATAATAATAATAATTATAATAATAATAATTTTCTGCATTATGATTATCAAATTATGGGTTCTTCTCTGAAGCCAAGTCAGATGAGGCTGTCTAATTGAACACCAGCTGAGACAACAATGTAGCAAACCATCAGTCTGGTCCCTTTGTTGGCAACTCTACTTAATCTCTTCAGAGAACCCAGGTATGATGTTACAAAGAGCTGTGACATGAGCTGTAACTCTGTCCTTACAATTAAAGGTACACTTACTAGAGAGAGAGATGGGCCACTTAACACCAGCTACCTCCTGCCCTTGCTGAGAACAGCAGAGAGGAGAGAGTGTGGTAACACAAGTTACAGGTTTGTGTGTCAGAGCTGGTTTTAGTCTTCTGATCTGAGTAGCTTTCTCTAATAAAAAAAGAACATGAAGATGTGACATTCCTGATATTTCAAACATAAAATACATAAAATAGGAAAACAAACAAACAACAAATCAAACAAATCAACAACAACAACAAAATAATCAAAAGACTGTACACTTGACAATATAGTATGGGAGCAATACAGAAAGTCGCCACTTGCGGGTTAGAACCTGGGCACTTTTTTTCTCATTATTTTAGGGCAGTATAAAAGGAAAGGGGTTTTTTGCTATCACAAAATTTTCAGCTGACCTCAAATTACCAGTTAAATGTTAACATACTCCCACTGAAAACAAATCATGGCAGCTGTCAAGAAAACAGGAGACTGACAGAAGAAAGTGTAACACCACAGGGCACTTATGGATATGGATTTAGGATCAGTGGGACTGATCAGAAGGCCTGAACTTCTGGTTCATCTTTGATATTGAAAATTCACCATCATCCATAGAAGCATTGCAGAAATGTATCTCTTGAGGCATATTTTGACTTTAATAGGAAAATCTTAAGAGTAAGAATTAAGATGGGGGGATTCACAGCTTACTATGAACTCCAGGACAGTTGTATATTGATCTGATTAAATCAGATCTGGGTGATGAAAATGGCAGCTGAGTTTTTTTATAAACATCCACAGGGGAACAGCAAGTGTCATTTGCTTTGCTCCTACTTCATGTCTGTTTCAGATTTCTCCAGGGCCTCTTTCCTGTCTACAGCTATTTTTAGATCTACTTACAACATGGTTTTAGAGGCTGCTTTGTACCTGCAGCAAAACTGTACATGAGACAGAACGATAAGACTATGCAGGTCCTATCATAAAAATAAGATGTGGTGATATAAGAAGGCACCTTTTAACAGTCACATATAGACCTTCAGTCAACTTCTTGTTGCAGATCTTGCATCTAACCATGCACCTGCTTTTAAAGGCAGTATATAAAAGACAATATGTTACAGATAATCAAATTATTCTTAAATATAGGTCTGTCATTTTAGCTGTAGGCATTAAAGCCCTGTGGTACTCAGAATTATTTAAAGGGAGATACTAAACAGATTCAAAGGGATGATTTTCACATATATTGCACTCATCTGGGAATATGCAGCTTCTGTGGGGGAAGCCGCCTGTTATTATACAAGGTAAGACTGCCAACCAAAAATAGGCTATGTGACTGATGGAAAAGATCTTCACTTTTGTTGGTTTTGTTGGTTTTGTTGTTTATTTCTAATCAAACTTCAATGTTTCCATATGTTTGTCAGAATAATGGCTTAGTAGTTAGAGTGGAATTAATGTCATCTATTTAAGTGTCAGAAATCCATCACCCAGGCTCATTTTGAGTCAATGGAATGTGATACAATACTAATCATGATCTGACATTTTTCAGATGTCCAAGCTGAACAGCCTTTCAAAGATGCATTCTGCTCAATATTGATTATAAAATGACTCTAGGATAATTAGCTTGGATTTAAACAAATAACTTTTAGAAGACTGTTGTTCCTAGCAGGAACAATGAGGATGACTGCCATTTTGTCTATATGATAAATTTCATGGTTACTGTAGAGCACTCTTCAAGGACTGAAACTAAACTTACTATTTTGCTTTTCTGGTCAAAGTTGCTGAAAATAAACGCCTTCACTGAATCAAGCTGAGACATAAAATTAATTCAACAAATCTCAGCATTTTTAGTTTGGGTATTTATCTGCTTTTACATAGCCAGATGTCATGTAAGCTTTGCAAATCGTGTTACACCTTCAAATGGATCAATTTAGCTACTGCAAAACTATGTCTGGGAACAACCAGTCAAATTCTGGACATCTGATTGATTTGGCTTTTATAATAGTCCCTCATTTACTGCATACAAATGTTCACAAGGAAAGACTTTAGCCCTCTGATATGCTTGGAGGATAACCATTTTTTTTTCATGCAAATAAATCCATTTGCAAACGTTAAAAAATATTTCTGCCAGAAGGATACCACCTGCTAACTGCAATGGCTGATTCAGCAGAAATTCCCCTGCCTTTGGAATTACTTTATCTTAAGTTATTTAGTGCTGCTCAATCAGTTTTCAGGAGAAAATGGATCTTTTAAAAAATGACCTGGATGCTTGCCATAGGGGAATTTTCCCCTTTTGCTAGAGGGCTCAAGGTTCTTGATTTTTTTCTCTTCTCTCTTTTTTTGGCTCATTTGACCCATATATAACATTAAGCAGTTCCCTGGCTGACAGACAAGGCCATCTCATCATATGGTAAATGGTAATACACTCCATTACACAGTAAGTTTAAAATCACAGCCCCACTGAGAAGGCTGTGTTCAGAAATTAAATGCCTCTCCTGANACAACCACCACCACCACCACCACCACAACAACAACAACAAAAACAAAAACAAACAAACAAACAAAAACAACAACAAAAAAACCCCACCAAACTCTACGGTCTAAGCTTCACACCTTTCACAAGTTATTTCAGGCCAATTGTAAAACTAGAGTTCGAGGTCTCCCTGTTCTTAGTTGGATCACTTCATTTTCATCAGGCAGGCTTTTTCTTATCTCCGCAGGTAGTTGTCTGTCTTTTTACAGACCAGATTAGACGTCGTATAAAGTCCTGACCCTCAGTTGTACTTTTGCACCTGTATTTGTGGAAAAAAAAACCCCAGTTATTGGCAATAACCAAAACATAATTCTCTTTTTTCTTCTTTTAGACACACCTTTACCTATCTCCAGGGACACAGCTCCCCTTATCTTTTGAGACCTTTTCTGCTTAATGAGTCACAAAGTTCAAAACTTCATAGCTTGGAGTCTAAGCAGACTTGCTCATGCTAAGCAAAAGAAACTGCATATAGGTAGTTTCCAAACAAATTCTATAAGAAGCAGTTTACCAAATAATTCAGTAAGCTAAATTATCCATTCCCTAATACCACCAGCTAAATAAGTGAATGGGGGAGAGCCCATCTACCCCAGCAGAGGTTTCAGGGGAATTTCTTGCACGTGCTCCATGGAGTATTATCTTTTGCATGGCTGAACTTCTTTGTGTTCATTCTCTCCCATTCTAAAATTACCTCTCACCCATCAGATGGCACTACATTTAAGCTCCCCTTCCCAGCATTCAGACATGCACTTACAGCTCGTATGTAGAACAGTATTATTTTTATCCATTAAAATGTAACAGTTTGGTGAAAATTCACATTTCGTTTTCTTCACCCATATTTGTTCCTCTCTCTCCTCTCACTGAAATTTCGACCCCTCCGTCTCCATCCCCCAGGTATCCGCATCTAGGGCTAGAGTTATATAAACTGCTACATTGCCACAGCCACAGAGGATGTCTGAAAGTTTGCGGCACGGCATTGAGACTCCCAGACTATAGAAATCTAACCTCTCTGCAGTTACAGCATATCATAGTACTTCTCAGGAAACCATATAGCAAAATCAGGAAAGGATAGCATGCAACCCACTCAGATGAGATATATATATCTTGTACCTCACATAGCCCACACTCTTTGAAAAGCATCAGGAATGAAAAGTAAGTCTGGCACCCTATGATAATTACATCTACTCAGAAGAAAAAACAGAGTGAACTCAAATGTAAGAATTTTTTAAAGACAATAGAAAATTATCATAGAGTCATAGAATGGTTTGGATTGGAAGTGACATTAAAGATCATACAGTTCCAAGCCACCTGCCACGGACAGGGACACCTTCCACTAGACCAGGTTGCTCAAAGCCCCATCCAACCTGGCTTTGAACACTTCCAGGGATGGGCTGTCCACAACTTCTCTGGGCAGCCTGTTCCAGCGCCTCACCACCCTCATGGTGAATAAATTCTTCCTTATATCTAATCTAAATCTACCCTCTTTCAGTTAAAAGCTGTTACCCCTTGTCCTATCATTACATGCTCTTGTAAAAAGTCTCTCTCTAGCTTTCTTGTAGGCCCCCTTTAAGGTATTGGAAGGTTGCTATAAGACATCCCTGAAGCCTTCTCCAGGCTGAACAACCCCAACTCTCTCAGCCTGTCTTCACAGCAGAGGTACTCCAGCCCTCTTATCATCTTCATGGCCTTCCTCTGGACTCTCTCCAACAGGTCGATGTCCTTATGTTTGGGGCTCCAGACCTGAATGCAGTACTACAGGTGAGATTTCATGAGAGTGGAGTAGAGGGGGAGAATCACCACCCTTGACTTGCTGGTCACACTTCTTTTGAGGCAGCCCAGGACATGGTTGGCTTTCTGGGCTGAAAGAACGCTTTGCTGGCTCAAGTTGAGCTTCTCATCAACCAATACCCCCAAATCCTTCTCCTCAGGGCTGCTTTTAACTCATTGTCCACCCAGCCTGTATTTGTGCTTGATCAGGTTGATCATGAGTCAACAATGTGCTCTTGTGGCCAAGAAGGCCAACGGTATCCTGGGATGCATTGAGTGTGACCAACCCTGGTGAGGCTGCATCTGGAGTACTGCATCCAGTTCTGGGCTCCCCAGTTTAAGAAGGATAAGGAATTCCTGGAGGGAGTCCAGCAGCAGGCTATGAAGATTATTAGGGGCCTAGAGCACCTTTCTTATGAGGAGAGACTGAGAGTGCTGGGTCTGTTCAGCCTGGAGAAGAGAAGGCTGAGAGGGGATCTCATCAATGTTCATAAATATCTCGAGGGTGGATGTCAAGAAGGTGGGACCAGACTCTTTTCAGTGGTGCCCAACAATAGGATGAGGGGCAATGGGCACAGACTGAAGCATAGGAGGTTTCATCTGAACACAAGGAGAAACTTTACTTTGAAGGTGACAGAGCAGTGGAGCAGGCTGCCCAGAGAGGTTTGGAGTTTCCTTCTCTGGAGACATTCAAAAGCCACCTGGACATATTCCTGTGCGATCTACTCTAGGTGAACCTGCTTCACCAGGTGGATTGGACTAGATGATCTCCAGAGGTCGCTTCCAACCCAAACCATTCTATGATTCTGTGGTTCTATGGAAAGTCTAATTATTGTGTAGGGATTAAGAAAAATCGATTTATAATCAAGTGCATGGACTAGGTCATCTTAGTTGGACACGAATATTTTCAGACATGTAACGTAGAGAGAAGCAAAGAACTAGACAGGTGTACTTCTCCTACATGTTAAGTGAGATCCTGAACTACAGCACCATTGTACTCCTATACGAGCTCACATTAAATATGAAATATTGGAGAGCTCTGTAAAAAGAAAAGACTATTCAAAAATTTACATGAAATTTCTGAAACTTTACACAATTAACATTTCAAATTGTAAAGATTATGATTCCAGTTATTTTTGCTTGTTGGAGTTTTGATTTTTTTTTTAAATTCATCTTTTCTTCCTATAATAATACATAATACTATAGGTTCAAGGGCAGCTGTTCACTGTTCTTTTTGCTATAATATTAAGAAATATCATGTCAATTTAAAAGGAGAAAATTACTTTATTCCAAGTACAAACCATGACTGTAGTTCACAAGTCTCCTTGGAAAACTTGGCAGGAAGATGTAAAATTACTAATTTCTAAGCGCATTGTCAAAGTTCTAATTCAAACTTTATTGACAATAAACAGACAAGCTCAGCTTCTGACATTTTATTTAGTGATAGGCTTGATTGAGAAAGTAATAAAATCCAGACAGATTCAGAATAGTCCTGATACCTTGAGTAGCTACGATTTGAGAGGGTTGTTTAAGCTTCAAAGTTATACCAGATTTTGAGAAGACCTCAAGGCCAGATTTTTAAGTACTCGTCCTCTACAACTGGAAACAATTTTATAGATATATATATATTTTGTCTTCTATAAACAATGAAGGGCAGCTCCAATCATAACACTTGCTACCCACTCTTCTAATCAATACCTTCTGACAATCTGGCCAATTAATTTGAATCTTAAATTGGAGCTGATTCTTTAGAAAACCTGATCTCAATCAGAGGTACTTTCAGCACTTTGATCTTACAGAGATCCATACAAAGCTACTACTTATGACATCTAAAGAAGAGAAAGAAAAAAAAGTTTGTATAACCAGCTATAGTTTTAAATACTATGTGATATATATATATGCATAAAGATACATGTGTATATGCATATGTTGCCTGATCAGTCATATCTGAAAACTCTGAGGGTTTTTTTAAACTTAAGGACGTAAAGGTTATAACTAATTAACTGCAGTAAGGCATCTGGCACAATAAAATCCAAGCTGTGGTTGAAACTTGCTTCAAGAGTTAAATCATCATGATCACTTCTTGCATTTCTTTAAACTCTGGGTTTTTTTAGTGGTTCATGTGTTCATTTTCAAAAAAAAAAAAAAAAGGAAAAAGCTTTGTGCTCCTTTCACGTTATTACATTACATCAGGATTCAAGAAAGTTGTATAATATTTTCGGTATCTCTTTCCACATTTGCACAAATACAAGCAAATAAATAAAGAAGTAACTTTCAGACTAGTAGCAGTGAATAACTGTCTGTCTGCAAAGACAAAGCTCTCATGCCACAAAATATTCAGAAGGAAAAGGCTTTCCAGTTGCAATAGCTGGGTTGTGAGATGAGATCTAATTTGAGCAGTAATTTTCTTCAAATTAAGGAGTCTGACAACTTTTCTTATCCATTCAAGACAATGTAGGATAAATCTTACTGAAACACCATTTGTGAATGCCAAGTGTTCTTTAAGAGATCATTCACCAGTCAGAAAACTGTTCACAAAGGCGAGATCAAGCTACAGAAAGATGAGTTGTCTTAGGAATGGCCTTAATGTGCTTTACCACAGGACCCATGCACTTACTGCACATCTTCCTAGCTATTAGCTCAGCAAGAGACAGGCCTCAAAATATACCTTGTACATTTAGGGACATGCTTAGAGACAGAGACAGTGCATACTCTATCTAAACAGCATGGCTGAGTGTCTATCTATGCATTTAATTTGGGTTTGCATGGCAAACATCACAGAGGATGCTTCTGTGAGAAGCTTCTAGAAGCTTTCCTCATGTCCGATAGAGCCAATGTCAGCCAGCTCCAAGACAGACCTGCAGCTTGCCAAGGCCAAGCTTATCAGTGGCGGTGGCAGCACCTCTGGAATAACCTAGATAAGAAGGGGGAGAAGTTTCTGCACAACATCAACTGGAGACAGAGAGGGGAGTGAGGTTATGTGAGAGAAGCAGCTCTTCAGACACCAAGGTCAGTAAAGAAGGAACGGGAGGAAGTGCTACAGGTGCCAGAGCAGAAATACCCTTGAACCGGTGGTGCAGACTGTGGTCAGTCAGGCTGTCCCTCTGCAGCCTATGGAGGTCCATGATGGAGCAGATACTCACCTGCAGCCCATGGAGGACCCCACACTGGAGCAGGTAGATCCCCAAAGGAGGTTGTGACCCTGTGGGAAGCCCATGCCGGGGCAAGCTCCTGGCTGGACTTGTGACCCTGTGGGACACCCGGGTTGAAGCAGTCTGTTCCTGAAGAACTGCACCCATGGAAGGGATCCACTTTGGAGCAGTTTGTGAAGAACTGAAGCCCATGGAAAGGATTCATGTTGGAGAAGTTCATGGAGGACTGTCTCCTGTGGGAGGTACCCCATGCTGGAGCAGGGAAAGAGTGTGAGGAGTCCTCTGAGGAGGAAGGAGCAGCAGAGACAATGTGTGATAAACTGACCACAACCACCGTTTCCCATCCCCTTGTGCTGCTGCGGGGGAGGAGGTAGAGAATTTGGGAGCAAAGTTAAGCCCAGCAAGAGAGGAGGGGTGAAGGGAAGGTGTTTTAAGATTTCGGTTTTATTTCTCATTATCCTACTCTGATTTGATTGGTAATAAATTCATTTTCCCTAAGTCGAGTATGTTTTGCCTGTCACGGTAACTGCTGAGTGATCTCTCCCTGTCCTTATCTTGAGCCATGAGCCTTTCGTTATATTATTTTTCCTCTGTCCAGTTGAGGAGGGCAGTGATAAAGTGGCTTTGGTGAACACCTGGTGTCTAGCCAGGGTCAGTCCACCACAGCATTATAAATGTTGAGCATGCTAAAGTTCTCTATTCCAGGTATAGCCAGAGCTATAGGAATCTCTTGGGCAAATATTAGGGGTGGCACGTCCATTAGATGGACAAGTCTGAAATATGATTGTGGTTTGTATCCATCACATGAACAGAGAATAAAAAGATTGCCTTCATCTCCAAGGTTCTACAAATAGCAGGTGAACAGAGATATACAGATGAAAAGACAAAGAATTATGTGTGTCAGCCCACCCACCCCCCCCAATCAACAAAAACTAGGGAAACTGGGGAACTAAGACAAGTAAGGGAACTACTTAGTTCTACTTAAGGAGAACTATTTCCTATTATAAAAATAGGAAACAGATGAGGAAGGAAGGCTGGCCAAGAGATGCTTATAATAGCCCAGATGCAAGATGATAAATGTTTAGACAAAGATTTTCCCAGCTTGGATAATAAAATGTCTTCATATTTTTGGAAGGACTAGACAATCAATAATGATGTGTTACCTAAAATGTTGCTCAAGTACAAATATAGACAGAAAATTATAAACAAGAATCCAGAAATTCTCACTAAATTAAAATTTACCATCTTGTTCAGGAAGCACTACTGGAGAAAGGTAGCAAAGATTCATTCAATACAGATTTTATATTAATGTGGAAACTTTCCTGGGCACCAAAGGAAGTGATAAGTAGTCTTATAAAAACAAAATACATCTAACATAAATCTAAATCTTAATCATATAAATTTTAGACATAAAATTGAGTTACTGTATAAACAAGCTTTGTTCTTTACATTGAAGTGACAAATTCTGAGGAACATAAACCTGAAATCTGTATGAGAATATA
>VWYH01004013.1:0-70282 GCA_013399365.1 Pampusana beccarii | reverse complement strand
GTAATAGACACCCACAACAGGGTGGAACAAATTTCACTTTAAATCTGAAAGAGTTTTTTTCCTACCTATGTCTTAGTTTGGATAAATCAGGATTTTCTGAATACTAAAACCAACAGGTATTATTACAGAAAATCCTTAACACATTCCACATTATGAATTAGAATTACACAAGTGACTCAGTACTGTGCAAACTGTCCCTATTTACATTCAATGACAACATAACGTGGAATATACTGTTCATCTCACCTACATTTAAAAAAGGTTTCTAAAGCCAGATTAGGATATTTTAAAAAAAGAAAAAACCCATAAAACTTTAATATTCCCTACACATTTCCTAGGATGTTTAATTGAAAGTTCTGTCAACACTTAGCATTGAGTGTCTTTGATACATCCATTCTTGGGATTTACAAGTAAAAAATTTACTGAAACGTTTTCAATGGCCTTTGAGCTGGTGCAAAATGTTTGGATGTTCTCTTTGTACCTGGGTACCATGTTTTTGTCATAAGCAAAACAGTCCATTAATACACATAAAACAAGTTATTTGCTGTTTAAGTAACAATCAATCTTGACATAGTTTTATGAAGGTTAGTTCACATCATTCTAAGGAAATGGGCAACAGTGGCAAGAAGAAGTCACATTTCTGTTGGTTTCTGCTGTTGTCCCATCATGATAGAATGTATGTTTTCTAGTCTGTAGGAAATAAAGATCTGGCACAGAAAAATTGTCACATTTGGTGACAATAAGCTTCAATATATGGAAGGTATACAGTGAAAGATTAATCTCTTTAATTCCTTAGTTTACGAATCTTTGGGATTCAAAAAGAAAAATCCATCGGTGAGGTTCTTTCCTCTATGCACAGCACACATCGGTGTGATATGTACTGGCTAAATCTCCTTTTCTTAAAACATGAGGGATTCTATGTTGGTTTTTTTTTTTTTTTTTCACAATGTCCTGCTTAGTCTTCCAACTTCAAACTTCAAAAGAGCTATACCTAGCGAAAATAGTAGAAAAGGAGGCACAGCTGCTCAAATGTTTGCCTGTTGTGAATAAAAATGTACACCTCTTTACAATATGACAAGAGATATTATTAAACCTCCAAAACAACACCCTCTCATCTGATAAATTTCCATCCAACCAAACTGTCAAGTGCCTATTTCAAAATCAGGGCAAATACAAACCTGTCCCTCATCATGTTCTAAATAATTGAGAAGAGCTCATTAACATCATTTGACCCTAGGCCTCCTCTGGAATACTTTGATTCTGATGCATGTTTTCTTTGAAGGTGATTCTCTCTCTCTAGTTCATGTTAAGAACATCTCTCCACCTACAGTAAGAAGCTGAGTTTGTTGTAACTAAGTCTGTGATCCTTGTTGGACCTACTGTTTCAGTGCAAATTATGCTAACACTAATAGGAAAGACAGCAGTAAAGAAGGGGTGAATACAACATTTGCTGGGTTTGTCAGAGGAAGCAAGTGCTCGTAATACATCAGGGTATGCTACGAGTGTTATTCAAATCCCTGCTTCTGAAAACATTGGTACGGCCTTCTTCTTTTAGTCTTTTAGGATGATGACTAGATGTTTTTAATTACCTTTTGTGACTAGAAGTTTTCTTCTATACACAATGATTTAAAAAACCTTAAAAGTACTACCAGTAAGAAAAGACTTTGTTTAACAACGTAATTCTGCATTGGATCTAGTAATATGAAATATGCCATTGGATCCAATAAGGAAGAGAGCCATGAATGTGTGCCAGGGTGATGTTTCCTGCTGCGATCAGTGAGCTTCCCATGACTGCCAGGTTTTACCTTCAAAGACCCTAAGCAAGACAAGGAATGTGTCTTATTAACCACTTTTCAGTTTGGAAAACGCTCACTCGAGCTCCAGGCAGCCCACAGAACAAAATATATAGACCTTACCTAAGGTACAAAATCCATGTCATGGCTGCCAGATGATTTGGCAGAAGCACAGGAATGAGGTCTCTGTCCTTCTCTAGAGGAAATTTTGTTGGGATTTCTTGGAATAACAGAAGGATTGTCATCTTCTCAGCAAGCAGGTTGTACCTTGTTGTAATATATAAAATCCTGCTTTGGTTGGTTGATGAGGCTCACTGCACTCTTCTGTTGCCATAACCTGCTGCATCATTTCTACAAGATTCTCAAGAGCAAGGGATCATAATGTTAATATCTTCCCCAGGTAAACAGGTAGATATCTCTCACGGAGGGTTATCGTTTCAAGCTGTCTGCATAGCCAGCAATTGCCACTGCCCAGGAAAACTTGCAGCTTTTCCTTTGTCCCCCAAAGTTATAGAAATGTATTAGCTTGCCCGGTTCCTGCTGTTGCCCGCTGACTGCTCCCAAATTACTCTAAGTTCTCACACAATCATGTGCCTGTGTGCAGCAGCATCTCCTGCCTGGATCTACAACACTCAAGTCTACTCTACCATTTAGATTAATTTATTTACCTTGATGTTTAATTTTTTGCACACTAACCACCCTCTCCGCTTTGTACCAGAGTTCAAATTAGACTGATTTATTCATCACAACACACTTTTGTTCTTACAGGTTTAGCTAAATTATGAGCTACCAACAGCACGTCTACTTCGTAGTTATATTTTATGACCACAAACCTTCTGAATATTGAAAAGCTTCCATAAATTTCTCTGATATTTTATTGTGGAAGATAACAGCAACATTTCTGGTGCTATCATTTTAAAAAATGTTATAAAAATCTAACAGTCCGATAATAAAAGATTATTGCTACCTGGTAATAAATGACTGCCAGATGATAAGATTTTTAAAGTATTTCCTGAGAGACTAATTCATTTATTTTCTATCTGTTTTTGTCTGCTTTTTCAAAAAGCGTGTTTGTGAAATCTATTTATGTCACAGCCTTCTACATTTTTCATCACGCTTTTTCTGTCTTATGTCCTTGGAACCTTTCCATCACTTCCAGATGCACAGATAAAACAAGCAGATACCTCTGAAAATGATGATGTATCTACTTTCCAGATTAATTAGCACTGGAGTAAGCATAGGACAGTTTAAGGTATTTTTTTTTTTTCCAGAAGACATGAGAAAATTGTAAGTTTTATATATGGATAGCAATTATAAAACTCCTCAAAATTTCTATATTCCTACAGAATTTTATACCTATTTCTTAAAAAATATGGTTATTAGGCTTAGAAAAAAAGTCTTTTAAAGTAAATTCCAAGGACAAACCACTCTAGTATGTACAAAAATAAACAACAAATTGGATATCCCAAATGAGATCTGAAAGAAGAGAGAGGAGTACTCTAATCAGCTCTGTGAAAGTGCTCACCATTTTTAATAGCTTTTACGCTTACCAGCTGCATGCATTCTACAGCTGTGAATCAGCATTCCCCCAAATTGGGCTTCTTTTGTAAATGACAAGTAGCATGGCTTCTATCTGTACCCTATCGCTTTGAATAAGCAATTGCAAAGCAAGTCTGTATCGGTAAACTTCATCAAATAAGCCTGAGAGACACAGCAAGTTTGATGATCTGCTTCAGAATATAATGAATGACTCACTTTTTAAACACATGAGATAAAAAACTCAGTATTATGTATCTGACAAATTATTTTATTAGTAGTATTTGCGGGTGAGACAATCTAGATCAAATGATTGTGTCATGGCAATGGTATTTCATTTCAATAAATATATTCAACGATACTGTAAAATTAAGCTTTATAATATTTTAAAATATTTAGCTTTGATACAAATAAATACTTGGTACCATAGCCACATGGGTATTCCTATATCTTCTTTTTACATTAATTTAAAAGCTACTTTATAGTCAAGCAGGACAAGAAACAGCATATGTCCCCTTTGTCTTCTGAGATTCATTGATGACTATTATGTCATCCTTTATCTCATCTCTTTTAATTTAGTTTAAAATAATGTTTGTTGAAGAAAAAAGTAATAACAGTTTGTACCAGAACAGTGTAAAAACACTCTCCTGGAAGAAAAAAACAAGCCAAATGCCAATACGGGGGAAAAAAAAAGCTTGATCAATTAAATACTCCCTCCTGATGCTCATAATTCATGAGTGCCTGAATTCAAGCACCAACCTTGCAGGAAACCCTTTAAGTTACTAATTCTATGAACGCTGATTATCTGGTACTTTGATAAAAAATATTCATAGTACCTGTTTCACCATCTCACCTGTCAGTCATATCAGACTCCTTCACCACAATTGCTAAAAAGAAAAAAAGTACTTAAAATGTGATAGTACATAATGTATGGCTTGAGGTTTTGGGAAGGTGAAGGAGAAGATGGAGGTACACTACCGAAGCTCCACAGTTCCTCTCTACTCCACTTAACACGTGTTAAAACCTTACCCTTCATTTGTCACATGGTGTGTATGTTGATCATTCTTACCTACTTTGTGCTTAGTCTTAAGACTGTGAGACATAAATGTGAGCATAGCTTTAGATATATTGGTAGACCCAGATGAATTAACTGGTAGACAGTGGCACTGTCACCACAGTTTGAGATGTGTTCCACTTCATGAAGACCTAATAGAAAGCTCCAGTAGCACTGCCTGTGTAACTAAAGCTATTCCCCTTTACAAGCTTTCACAGAATGGGTCACCGGTGTCTTAGTTGACCATTAGGTCCCATATATAAATTAATGATATGGTGGAGATAATATTTTCTTTGGCAACTCAATTCTGTTTTCTTCAGTAGAAGCAAGCAATGAAGCTTCATTATACAGCCTTCCTCTTGTTTAATTGTTTCTGCCCTGCTATTTTTTCAGACAAAACAATCTCCATTTTGCCAGTTTCTGTAGATATGTAAACCTCCCTGTTCCATTTAACATCTCCATTGCCTTACACTGTGCTCTTTCCAACTTATTTATATTTTATCTAATTTTTGCCATGTCACCTCAGAGGAGTATTGAAAAAAAGCAAGAGAAAAAGCACCTTTCTGCCTAAATTACGTGTTATCAAGAAGTAACCTCTGAGTCAGCATATGACCTTTCAATGTAACTTTATCTTACGCGTCCTCAGTTTCTTTTGCTTAAGGCCTTCAGTTTTCTGTTATGTCTCACTTAAATTGTCTTGAATATGGCTTCAGAATTGCAACACATCCAAAACTGCAGAAGAAGTAAATAAGAGTTCTGTAAGCTCAGCAGACCCAAATACCCCTTCAAGACTTTCTCTGACATTCTTATCACATATTAGGCACTATAAAAGTTTACTCTATATAAAAATATCTAAGCAATAGTACAGGGACGTGAAAATTTTACTCGTTTCTTATAAATGTATACTACACCCTCATCAAGGGCAAACCTCTGTTCTTTGGGAGGTCTTACTAACAATTTCTATATATGTTTTCCTTCAAAATATCTAACCTCTTTTCTAGTCTCTAGTTTTAGAAGTAAACATCCCCCAGAACTGTTCCATAGGGAAGCTCTATCCTTCTGTCATTAGGTTCACTGGCTGAAGGTGATCAGAGTTGTAACCTGGGGTGTGAGCTATACATATTCTGTAATTTTCAGTCTTAGTCCAAGTTAATCCCATTTGAAATAACACCAAAGCTACACTAGGAAAAAATGAAAAAGACATTTGAAGCATATTTTTGAAAGCAGCATGGAGCTTAATAGATCTTAGTCACATGCTTGAAAACTTCTTGCTCCAATTGGGACCTGATGTCAAACTCTTCAAACACTGGACTGTAATTCAGCCATACAGTCTTTATTGTCCTGTTAGTGCTACCCAATATTAAGTAGTTCTGACAAATATATTTAAAAACTGGCTTTCTAGTTCTTCCGTAAATCAACCTTCCACCACATATCTCTAAAAAATGTTAATCTAATCTATTCACATTATATCCATGTATCACAGAATCAAGGAATGGTTGGGGTTGGAAGGGACCTCTGAAGATCATCTACTCCATCCCACCTGCTAAAGCAGGTTCACTAGAGCAGATTGCACAGGAAAGTGTCCAGGAGGGTTTTGAATGTCTCCAGAGAAGGAGACTCCACAACCTCTCTGGGCAGCCTGTTCCAGTGCTCTGGCACCCTCAAAGTAAAGCAGTTTTTCCTCATATTCAGATGGAACCTCTCAGGTTTCAGTTTGTGCCCATTGCCCCTCACCCTGTTGTTGGGCACCACTGAAAGAAGTCTGGTCCCATCTTCTTGACACCCGCTCTTGAGATATTTATAAGCATTGATAAGATCCCCTCTCAGCCTTCTCTTCTCCAGGCTGAACAGACCCAGCCCTCTCAGTCTCTCCTCATAATAAAGATGCTCCAGATCCTTCTTGGCCTCAAGGGCACATTGCTGACTCATGGTCAACCTGTTGTCCACCAGGACTCCCAAGTCCTTCTCTGCAGTGCTGCTTTCCAGCAGGTCTGCACCTAACCTGTACCGGAGTTGTTCCTCCCCATGTGCAGGACCCTATGTTTGCCCTTTTTGAATTTCATCAGGTTCTTCTCTGCCCAGTCCTCCAGCCTGTCCAGGTCTCACTGAATGGCAGCACAGCCTTTTGGTGTGTCAACCCTTCCTCCTAGTTTGGTATCATCAGCAAACATTCTGAGGGTGCACTCAGTCTCTTCATCCAGGTCATTGATGAACAGGTTGAACAGAACTGCACCCAGTGCTGACTCCTAGGGGACCTACTAACTACAGGCCTCCAACTGGACGTTGTATCATTGATCATAACCCTCTCAGCTCTGCCACCCAGCTATTCTCAATCCATCTCACTGTCCACTCATCCAACCCACCCTTCCAGAGCTTACCTATGAGGATTTTGTGGGACACAGTGTCAAAAGCCTTGCTGAATTCAAGGTACACAACACCCACTGCTCTCCCCATGTCTACCCAGCCAGTCATGCCATCATAGAAGGCTATCAGGTTGGTGAAACATGATTTTGCCTTGGTGAATCCATGTTGACTACTCCTAATAACCTTCTTTTGCTCCACGTGCTTGG
The DNA here is from genome assembly GCA_013399365.1 of Pampusana beccarii. Classification (NCBI taxonomy): domain Eukaryota; kingdom Metazoa; phylum Chordata; class Aves; order Columbiformes; family Columbidae; genus Pampusana; species Pampusana beccarii. The sequence goes on along the minus strand of VWYH01004013.1, from coordinate 63,329 downwards.
AGATGACATCCAGAACAAGTTGTTCCATCACCTTTCCAGGGATGGAGGTGAGGCTGACTGGCCTGTAGTTTCCTAGGTGACCCTTCTTGCCTTTTCTGAAGGCTGGAGTGACACTGGGTTTCTTCCAGTCCTCAGGCATCTCTCCTGTTCTCCATGACCCTTCAAAGATGATGGAGAGCAGCTTAGCAATAACATCTGCCAGCTCTCTCCACACTCATGGGTGCATCCCATCAGCGCCCATGGGTTTGTGGATGTCCAGTTTGCCTAAATGATCTCTAACCTGATCCTCCTCAAACGGGAAGTCTTTCTTTTCTCCAGACTTTCTCTCTCACCTTCAGAGTTTGGGATTCCTAAGGACTGGTCTTAGCAGTAAAGACAGAAGGAAAGAAGGCATTCAGCAACTCTGCATTCTCTGTCTCCTCCGTCACCAGGGCACCCACCTCATTCAGCAGCAGACCTACATTTTTCCTCATCTTCCTTTTGCTGCTGATGTACTTGAAGAAGCGCTTCTGGTTGCCCTTGACACCCCTGGCCAGATTTAACTCCAAGTGGAGCCTGGCCTTCCTCACCGCATCCCTGCATACTCTAACAGTCTCCTTGTATTCCTCCCAAGTGGTTAGTTACACAAACATCCTTCTTCCACCTGACTTTTGACAGGAGATACATACTTATTCATGCAGGCCTCCTACTCCCTTTACTTGATTTCTTGCTCATATGGATGCAATGGTCCTGAGCTTGGATGAAGTGATTTTTGAATATTAGCCAGCTCTCTTGGACACCCCTGCCTTCTAGAGCCCTAACCCACAGGATTCTTTCAAATAGGACCTTGAAGAGGCCAAAGTTCACCCTGCTGAAGTCGACGGTTGTAATCCTACTTATTTTCTTGCTTCCTCCACACAGGATCCTGAACTCCACCATCACATGGTCACTGCAGCCGAGGCTGTCCCCAGCCTTTACATCTCCAACCAGTCCTTCTTGGTTTGTTAGGACAAGGCCCAGCAGCACACCTCACCTTTTTGGCTCCTCCACCACCTGTGTCAATAAGTTGTCATCAATGATCTGTAAGAACTTCCTGGACTGCGCGTGCTTAGCTGTGTTGCTTACTCAGCAGATGTCAGGGTGATTGAAGTCCCCCATGAGAAATAGGGGATGTGATTGTGAGGCTACTTCCAGCTGTCTGTAGAAAGCCTCATCAATTTCTTCTTCCTGATCAGGTGGCCTGTAATAAACAGCTATGACAGTGTCCCCCTTATCCCTTAATTTTTACCTATAAGGACTCAACTCATTCTTCATCTCTCTCCTGAGCAGAGTTCGATACATTCGAGTTGCTCTTTCACATAAAGTGCAGCTCCCACACCTCACCTTGCTGGTCTGTCTTTCCTAAAAAGTGCATAGCCTTCCACGACAACTTCCCAGTCGTGTGAGCTGTCTTACCACGTCTCTGTAACAGCAATGAGATCAGTGACCACATACAAATCTCTCATTCTTCCTGTTTATTGCCCATGCTATGTGCGTTGGTGTACAGACACTTCAGAGGAGTAATTGAGACTCCAGGTTTCCCATGAGGGGTGCAGAAGTATCCACCACAGCCATACACACCCTTGAGGTAGTTGGCCTTCTGATTCTCACCTTGGGAGGCAGCTAAGGAATATTTGTCACTGCTCTGGTTGGTCTGGCTTATTCCCCAGTTGGATGTGATGGCGTGAGCATTGCCAATTTGGACCCCACCCCCCAAGCCTTTCAGTTTAAAGGCCACCTTATCAAGCTAGCCAGTCTACTCCCAAAGATTCCTTTGCCTTTTCTAGACAGGTAGATTACATCCCTTCCTAAGAGGTTATAATCATAAAAGAATGTCCCATTGTCACAAAAGCCAAAACCCTCACAATGGCACCAGCCTCAAAGCCAGGAGTTTATGTCCTTTGTGCATTTATTTCTGGCAGCCCCCTTTCCTCCAACTGGTAGAATGGAAGAAAAGATGACCTGGGCACCAACATTTTTCGCTTTCACCCCTAGGTTTCATCTTGCAGGGTAATTTGTGCCCACGTGAAAGAGCAGCAGTGGATAGTAGTCTGTGCTCTTGACAAGTTGTGGAACCCTCTCAGTAACATCTCGGATCGTAGCTCCCAGAAGGGAGCATGCCTCTTGTGACTCCCTGTCAAGACAGCAGACGGGCACTTCAGTGCCCTTTAACAGAGAGTCACCCACTACAGGCACCCTTTGTTTCTTTTTACAGTATCCGCTGTGTGCTGCCGATGCAGTTTCTCCTTGCAGACCTTGCTCCTTGGTGTGTATAGCTGTTAATGCTTCATATCTGTTTTCGATTGTGATGCTGGAGTGTGGAGATTAAGGTGAAGCCCTTCTTTTGTGGGTCACCAGGGTCCAAGGTGCCTCATTCTCACTGGTGTCCACTACATTTTCAGTGGTGTCTGCTACTGGAACACAGCTCTGAAACCACCTATTTCCATCTTAGCTCCTCTAATACTGTGCAGCTTTTTAACTGTTTCCTGCAGCTCAGCCACCTGACGTATCAGATTATCAACCTGTGCACACCTTGTGCAGGTACTTAGCTTTTCTCCTGGAGTAGAGTTTGGGCTCTCGTTGCAACCTACCACCTCTACTGAAGTCTCTTTCCTTACTAGTTCTGTCTGGGTGGAAGCAAGCATGAGATGTTTCAGGGGCTTTCCCTGCAGGAGCACTGTTTTTAACTCTGAGGCAAGTGCTCACAATTATGGCAGAGACCTGGAGCACTACCCCGGGCTGTGGACCTATGAGTAGCATGCACTGCCCCGCCTGCACACCCTATCTGTGCAAACTGCCATGGACCTGTTTGCCCATCCTGTTCCCAGCGCTCCTCATCAGCTGTGCTGCTCAGAACCGTTTAAATCTCCCACAGTTACTCCTTGCAATGCCCAAGCCTCGTCAGCCTCTCTTGTGAGAGACGCCACTTCCCGGCATGAATGCCACAGCAGACTCTTCCTCAGGTTTCCCTGGCTTCAGGAGCCCCACTGTCCATCCCGGTCCATAATATTATAGTGTTCAGGCATGCAACTTACCCTAGCCGCTGCTGTTGTGCCTCTCTGTCTTATCTGTCTTCTCAAATACAATGTAGAGAAATTATTTTTTTAAATCACTTTTACACTAGCTGATTGTTACTTAGATTAGGAGCTTCAAAAATCAGTCAGCCTTGGGGATACTGCTGCTGGGCTGTCTGCAACAGAACATTATTTCTAGAACCTACCTCCTTACACAGAGAAAGGCTTATCATTACACGAATCAGCTGCACTGCTTGTTTTACACAATGACACTAGTTTTCTGGTGTGTTCAGGGAGATGGACTAACTTGTTCTCTTTATTATGGTCACCTAAGAATATCCTCTGGTGACTTGGTTGAGTCTCTGTGGGGATTTCTACTGATGACAATGGCCAGTGCCCAGTCATGACCAAATTAACTATGCGACCCCAAAAGCCTACAGTGAGCTCTATAAGGTTCTATCCCCAGCCTTCACTCCAGAGAGAAAACAGTTGTTAGCCGACTAGTGCTTATTGATTCGGAAATGTCACTGCACTGACCAAAGCTAGCATCTCCGCATGGCTGAACACTATGTGGTTCAAGCATATATTTGGAACAGGTTCAGGGATGACCTCACTGTGCTCCATTTCCCAGCATATCCATGCCCTCTGTCTTATCAGTCATTTTACCACAGGTTGTCTCTTTCCTATGCCTAAAGTCTTACTCCTTTGAAATTAAATCATATTCATTTTATGTTTATTTCCTGAACATCCTACGTTTAATAGTATTTAATGTTCCCTCCCAAAATTCCTTTGAAACCTTCTTGAGCCCTCTCTTAAGCACACAACAAGCAGATGGAATAACCTGTTCACACCATATTTTAAAGTTTCTAAGCAGAATAGACAAGCCACTCTGTGGATTTGCCTACAAAAGATTTTACAGAGAAATAAATTATATTAAATTATATTTTACTTGTAAACCATATTTGAACATAAGCCTCCAGATGGGAAAGGTCAGAATTGTACATTAACCCTTTGAACTAGATAGCCCCTTTGAAAGATGAAAGTTTGACAGTAAATGGACCCACAAGTCTTTGAGTTATTTTACATTTAAATCATGGATTTCTTATTTTCATCCATCATTAACCTAATTGATCTCATTTAAACATGCAAATTGTGGCACGAAACTTTCATTTTCACAGATATCATTCTTTACTGTTTACAGTAGCTATCCTTGATGTTTCATTTGTTTTAAGCATTCACTAATATGAAAAGCCTAAACAAGATAATTTTACTTATTAACACAATGTTTACATAATTTTTGAGCTAAACAATTAAAAATAATAACTTATTTACTCTTCATTCAATATGAAGAGGTCTACGTGTACTGACGGCTGTATGTTTTAATTTGCATTCTTATTACTACTAATTTCAGCTGCATCTTGCATCACTAAATGTGGAAATATCCCTCCTTTAAGGGAGGCAGAATGGAAAGCTGGTCACCGAAGTACTCAAATAACATTGAGATATATTTTCCATAATAATATTCACACTGTGACTTGGGGATAAAAAAAATCCTGTTTGGGGATAACACCAGAAGAATATCTCAACACAGATGAGTCTGGGGGTGGAAACCTGAGTGTCTACAAAAGGTAAACTTGTCTAACAGGGAGACAACTGGAAGATCTTGAAATTGTCTTATTCTCAATGTCACAGCAGTCCAGCAGAGCATCCTCATTGAAAGAGAAAAGCAAGAACACCTCTCAGATAGTTGATCTCTAAAGGATGGGAGCATCAGTCACCAGAGACAGTACCTCTTCATTAGACTGAGGTAGCCATTTAAGAAAACATCTAGCTTGTCCTCATAAACTTCTAAAGGATTTAAATGGTTGGCAGATTTTCACTGAAGTATAGAAATCCCTGCTTGCTCAGGCTTACAGAGATTGTCTGTTATCAGAGAGGAAGGTTTTGTGAGAGAGCCAGGTCCTGTCTGCACATCGCAGAGAAAACATAGCCCTCTTGCTCTTTAAGTAGGAAGGGAACATGGCTTTAATCAGTAAGACCATCTTATTTTGAAATAAAGGTCAGATAGAGAAACCCACTTGAAAAGCTGAGATCTAAGAACTCGAGGTCCAGGCCTTCTATTCTGTAGGGATGAAGTACATTCTGAAAAAAAATATTGCTGTAGCCAAGCCCAGGTGATTAAGATGCTGGGTGGTCTCTTACACTAACCAGCTACTACCCTCCATTAACTCAGGATGGGAAGTATACTTCATTATTAAGGATAAAGGGCATACATATAAAAGATCCCTGGGACAGGCCAGTGCTGGAGTAAAACCCAGAACTCTTTGGTGTAAAGCAAAAAGATTGTTCTTACAGCACCCAGAGTCCTGTCAAATCACTCAAAAAGACTGTTCTGGGTCTCTCTCTTGTGGCCTGTTATTCACATCTGGCTTTGGCAGGTATGTGTAGCAGGAGGACTGATAAGAGATGACAGTCTGCTAATGACTTAGTGACTTCCGAAAGGCTGGGTCTGAGTAGCTGTACAATGATGACATCAGACTGTTTCCTTAAAAAAAACAAACACATAGCCGAAATGTGTCTCATTTCCAGACCTGAGTCTAAGAACCCTGAAGAATAAAGCATTAAAGCCAACAAAATCATTAGGAATATATCCATTTGGAACAAAACAATTCTCTTTCCTCAAGTGGAAATTTTCCTTGCCTTTTCTTCTCTACAGGATGCAATAGGATGGGCTGTGCCACAGAATGTGCTGCTGCATCTGTGCCATCATGTTACTCTTCAAAGACGGCTCAAGCTTGAGATATTGGCCACCTCCCACAAGTTCCAGAGGACTCTGAAGTGTCACAGTTCCAAACACTCAAATTGTTGTAAGACAAAATGGTTATAGCAAGAGCGCAAATCATGCTAATTTGGAATAGAGAACTGCAAAGCCCTGCATGTGCAAATCTTGAGGGAGTTTCTTTTGCAGCCCTTGAGAACTATGCCCTTGGAAAATCCATCTCTTTTCATTATATCAGAAGTTATAGGAAAATTGTGTGCTTGACTAAGGACATAGTTAGATAAACACTTTCTCTGATGGCAAAGCCAAAACAAGTTTCTGTTCTCACAGACACTCCAGCTATTTTCCCTCTTGACTCAACACACAGTCTATCTGCATTTATTTGAGCTGGCTCAATATTTTGGGGTCTTGTTAAAAAATAAATGAAAAATTGGAAGGCTGTGACACCTCATTATCGTAGTTAGTAAACCATTTCCTGACATTTGGGATGCATCTCTTGCCAGGCTGTGCACACAAAGATTAAGGCAGTGTGTAATCATGCCAAATATTCACAGATTTTCCTTTAGCCAATGTGTCTTTAAGGATGTCACACAGCGTAATGAAGAGACAGTCATTAGCAAATGAGAATGACCAATAAGGCTGTTGAGTGATCAGAAACCAAAAGAATGAAAGAATTTTCTTTTAACTCTCACATTTTCTTCACTTTGGAACAACATGTTCTCTGCCTAGACAGTACAAGCTACTTCCTAAAATGAGGAATGTGCCTTTGTCCGTAAAGCACAGGTACTGCTTAACTCCTGGGTAATTCTGTCAGACATACCTCAACTAAAAAAAAAAAAAAAAAAAAAAAGAAATAATCCTGAGGCCAAGGTAAAAAGGAGATAAGTCATGCCAAAGTGCAAGAGCAAAAGGGAGCTTTAAGCACAAAACTGGAGAAAATAACTGAAGTCATTAAAAACAAAGCAACACACTAAAAGAAAATTCAAATCTTATGTCTTAGTTGAACAGCCTCAAAAAGAGAAATGGTCTGCCTCGCCACACAGTCAAAAGAAAATAAGGGTGTGACATATTTTACCCATTTACAGTACAGAAGGACCATATGTAGGCAACAACGAAAACTGTCCTTCTTCCCTCGTACTTTATCATAGCTAAGAGGTGTGCAATTCTATATGTTTCTTCATGGGCACACATCTGCCCCTTCTGAGCTACAAAAAAACCAGCATGTCCGTGGTTGAGATAGTCACCCTGAACAGCTCTATAAGATAGTGTAACTAATTTATTATTTTTATTATAATTTATTTATTTTATTATAATTAAACATTAAGTTTTAAGGAAGAGGTTTTTTTTCTCTAGATACTGTTTTGATGTGCCACTTTGTTTTAGACGTTATCCATAGACAAAGGGTCTAAAAGTCAACATGCACAACCCTTTTCTTGCCCTTTTTTATAATGCCTTATTTCACATAGTACTATATGAATGTGTATTATATATATTTCACATCTTATATTTTCATATATTCACACACCCCCCTATATATCATATTTCATATATTTTAATTTATTTTTGTTCAGAATGCATAATTGTAGAAACTGTGTTCCAACAAAAACTTGAAACCAGCCGAGTGAAAATATTGGGCTAAACTCTCTCAGTGAGTATCAGGTAAGGTAGTTCTTTCACAAAATTACTCTGCTTTACACCAGTAGAAATTCTAACCCCATGCTGTTGTCAGAGTAGCCTTCATTTGTTTATACATCAGAAATCACAGTAGTAGACTGTTATTAGACAGACACGCACACACTATTTTCTACATGGCTGCACAAGTGCATTGCTGATTTGCTTATCTGTAGTCTGCTGCACTTAAGGCATTTTGTTTACTTAATTCAAAATCAATAAGTTTATTTCCTGGACAATAGCCAACAATCTCTTGGAATAGCTGCCTAATTTTGAATTCAAGTTTGGACGTTCATTGCAAAAGAATCTAGTAACAACCCACAAATGAAGAAACAGCCTATTACACAAACATTGTAAAAACAAGTTAGCTGACGGCTATAGACTTGTCAGACTGACAATTCACTGCACATCTGTGTCTGCCAATCTAGAATTTACTCAAAATTGCCTCTTTAGACACTTCTTTACATAACACATATTTAGCTTATTAGTGCTGTCATTTGGGAGTGTGGTCAGCTTTTGAACAAAATCACACTGAGTCCTTTAGCACAGATCACATCACAGCTGCCATTTTAGAATCACGATGATTACGTTTGAAGTTCAAATGATATGATTTCACTTTAAAGCTTCAAAAGCAGCCTCTGGGGCAGACTTACACCATTAAGTTTTACTGAGGTCTGCTGGGTAATTTACTGTAGTCAGAGAATATTCACTAAGGTAATTACCACTGGGTAATTTTATGGCACTCTGTTCAGTGGGAAGCAATGTATTGGCTGGGTTCTGCTCAGCTAGGACATGGAGGAAAGTGAATATGCTGCTTCTGGGAAACAACACATGTCTGAGACATTGAGGAGGGATGAACAGAATTCACTCACTTCCCAGGTGTCGACCAGAAGTTGCACTTTCCCTGAAAATGTCTTTTCAGGAGTGTGCATGAGAACTTACACTATACAAACTTGTAAATATTGTACTGAGAAACTTTCAAAATTGAAGTTCTGCACCTGTGATTCTTCTATACAAAAACAAAGAATGCATCCTCAGTTTAGATTGAACACAGAAGTAAACAATGACATGAAATATCCCTTTGAGATTTGTATTTATCACTTACAAGAAGCACTTCCTAATAATCAGTGGCAGTTAGGCTGACAAGCAAACTTCAGAGCAAAGCCACAGGGGATACAAGTCTATTTTAGGTTTACTGTTGACAGTAAGGGTCAAAGGAAAAATAAACTCAGCAAGCAGTGTCATGCTGCCACAAACCTCTGCTGGGCAAGCAGAAACTAAATTGCAGCCAAACCTTTCAGCACGACAGAAAGACTTGGGCAATTGGGCTGCTCTGTAGTGCACAGGGCATGACATACAGATGAACAGGATCAAGCACAAGTGAGCATAACATCAATTAGTGATAAATAAAGCTCAAAAGATTGCAGGAGCTAATTATACCACAGTCTGGGGTGGGGTACAGTATGGTTACCCCAACAGCATCCCAATTATTTTAATGTTTGAAGCCTGCAAAATTAATCTGGAAAGCCCTGTGGAAACAAGGAGTGATCATGGTCTCCTTCAAGATAACCATCTTTTGGTCAAGCTATAAATAATATAGGTAATCTCTACTCCTGGACCTAACCACTGAAAAAAAAAGCATAGCAGAAGGACTTGGACATTATTTCTATTACATACACATATATATATTAAAAGAAAATAAACACTTTTATGATAAAAAGTTTAGTCCTCAGGCTTATTTCATGTATGGTAGTACTACATTGGAAAGCTGATTTGATTTCTCTGTCTCACTAACAAGAGCAAAGATTTGTGTAAGGGGAAGAAGAGAGAATAAAGTATATATCACCATTGCTGATGGCATTACTGGCTTTCATTTGTTATGTTTACTTCGTATTAAAGCTGATCATAAAAGCAGCTGTGTGGACTCATAAACACCTATATCTGCACCTCTCCATGGACTCTTTACAAATATCTGTTTCATATAGTCTCATCACCTCGGACAGATTTAATTTTAATCTGTTTTTCACTAGGCATAAATAAAAACCTGTGATTCCAGCCATTGTGTTGCTTTCCTTTTTGTCTATCAACCACTGGATGCAAACACAATACTGTAATCCCTACTGTTCTGTTAGTTTCCTTTTCTTAGCTTTTGTTTTTGTTGTTTTGGTGGAACCACAAATGTTTTGTCTATAGTCATGGGCTAGTTGCTTGAAACAATGATGACTTTATTACATTCAAGCACAATTACATAGGACATAAATGGCTAAACAATTTTTTTTTAATTTATCTTTTTTCTAACCTGTAATGATAATTCATAAGGAGCATCCATGTACCACAGATAAAATTCTTCGGATTTAGGAAGGTGTTTAAAACCAGAGTGCAATTCTAGTGGGTGATACCCAATCATTGTGCATCTGTTCTCTCCCAAGTTGATGCTCATCTGTCCTGTTCTGTTTGACCATATTAAGGTACTTGCTTATCTGCTTATCTGAAAAACCCCTGGGACATTCAGAACAAGTGCCCTGTGGAGAAATGATACACTATTTGGTCATGATTTTGTAGCCTATGGGACGTCAGATTAACAAATTGTCCTGACTTTTCTCATGGGGTCCTGTAATCCATCTGTTTTGTCAGCACTATTTCTGAACCGCTGTCAGCTGGCACTGAGGATATATTGGATCAACTCACATTTGGTCCTGTGAGCATGCCTCTCACTGATACAAATAGGATGTTTGTTATACGTTTGAAGTCTTATGGATTGATGGAAGAAAGCCAGCAGCTTCCACTGACTGCAGTAATACCCACAACGATGGTGGGCAATACTAGAAGAATAAAATCAAGGGCCACAGTTCCAGTGCAATATACTCCATTCAGAGTCTTCAAGATTGCTCTGGTATATGATCCTTCTCTTCTTTTTCCTTCAAGGCTCTTTGCTGAACCACATCATTGGTTCCCTGAATCTTCCTCTCTTTTTATAAAGCTTCCTTTAGAAGCTTGCCCAGTGTAAGATTTCTGAGTACGTTGACCATGGAGAAGTAGGTGGTAAGGAAAAGGACAATAATAGCCTGTTCTTAGTCTTCTTGTCACCAGTAATTAATATTAATTTCTCCACGGTTTTAAATGGTATTTCCACCCTCTCTTCTAAACTTGAGCTTTTGATACATTTTTTACTTATCTTTCCATGTACAATGGCTCTGTATTTTTGATGGAGAGTATTAAATTGATTGGCGGAAAATTAATGGAGCAAGCAGTCACGATAGAGAATAATTACTTGTGCATTGTGGCTTTTGATAAGTTGGCAGTCTGGGGAGGTGGGGAGGGCAGCAACATAAAGCACATTATTAACTGTAAACACTCTGTTCGGCTTGTTCTTGTTAGACAACTTCAGTGAACTCCCAGAAGAGAGAGAAGGGTCTTGTTCAAAACATGAAGCAACAGGCCTAGAGGAAGATGCACCCTGCTGCTATTTAGCAAGGTTATGACTTGCTACCTAGTGTGCAAACAGGAAGGAAACAACAAATATTCAAGAAGCTTTATGTATGAGAGGCCACAGAAAGGCTTCTTTGCCATATGATTTCTGATGCTCACACAAACCAGAAACCTGCCTTTAGCCTGAATCACATTGCAGCCACTGTGACTCAGCTTAAACCTTGTGTAGCTGTCCTGTTTCTGCATATACCGTTCCATTTAGTTTGGTTCATCTCCTGCAGTCCTAACGTCTTGAGGAGGGCAAGGAAGGAAAAGCAAGCAATTTGGAAGTGAAGGCATGGGCCAGCTCAGTGGCTGAGAGTTGTGGGATTTAGAACTCGGGGAAATAAACCTGTTAAAGATTCATGTCTCTAGTCCAGATACCATTTCAACATGTTAGGGGAAGCAGCTGTTCAGCAGCCATTTGGTGAAGAAGATGGGTAGAAAGTTTCAGAATACAGTTGTTTTCAGTACCTATTATTAATACTTGTGGATACTAAATGACATCCTCCTAATTTGCAGACTTTTTTCATACGGGATTTTTAGCAATGCTGTCAGCTTCTATGCATGGAGTACTTTTGCCATTACTGCATTTTACGGGTGTTATGAGTCTTAAACGCTTATGCAATCATCTTGGGGAAAGGGATCCTTAAGATCAGTGAGCCCAACCATTAAGCTAACTGTAGCATTAAACCACGTCCCTAAGAACCTCAGCTATACATCTTCTAAACACCTCCAGTGATGGTGACTCCATCACTTCCCTGGGCAGCCTGTTCCAGGGCTTTAAAACCTTCTTCGTGAAGAATTTTTTCCTAATATCCAATCTGAACTTTCCCCAGTGCAACCTAAGGCCATTTTCTCTTGTCCTATCACTTCCTACTCGTGAGAAGAGACCAACACCCTCCAAGTTACAACCTCCTTTCAGGTAGTTGTAGACAGTGATAAGGTCTCCCCTCAGCCTCCTTTTCTCAAGGTTAAACAGCCCCAGCTCCCTCAACCTCTCCTCACAAGACTTGTGCTCCAGACCCCTCACCAGCTTCATTGTCCCCCTCTGCACTCTCTCTAGTATTTCAATGTCCTTCTAATGATGAGTGGCAGAAAACTGAACACAGGGTTCAAGGTGGGGCCTCACCAATGTCGAGTACTGTGGAACAATCAACTCTCTAATCCTGCTGGTCACACTATATTTGATACCAGCCAGGATGCCGTTGGCCTTCTTGGCCACCTGGGCACTCTGCTGGCTCATGTTCAGCTGGCTGTTGACCAACACCCCCGCGTCTTTTTCTGCCAGGTAGCTTTCCAGCCACTCTCCCCCGAGTCTGTAGCGTGGCCTGGGGTTGTTGTGACCCAAGTGCAGGACCTGGCAATTGGCCTTGTGGAACACTACACAACTGGCCTCAGCCCATCAATCCAGACAGTCCAGATCCCTCTGTATGGCCTTCCTACCCTCCAGCAAATCAACACTCCCACCCAACTTGGTGTCATCTTCAAACTTACTAAAGGTGCACTCAATCCCCTCACCCAAATCATTGATAAAGAGATTAAACAGAACTGGCCACAAAGCTGAGCCTCGTGGAATACCACTGGTGACCAGCCACGAACTGGCTTTCATTCCGTTCCCCACAACTCTTTGGGCCCAGCCATCCAACCAGTTCTTTACCCAGTGAAGAGTACACCCATGCAGGCCATGAGCTGCCAGCTTCTCCAGGAGAATGCTGTGGGAAACAATGCCAAAGGCTTTACTAAAGTCTAGGTACACAACATCCACAGCCTTTCCCTCATCCACTAAGTGGGTCACCTTGTCCTAGAAGGAGATCATGTTGGTGAAGCAGGACCTTCCTTTCATAAACTCATGCTGACTGGACCTGATTGCTTGGTTGTCTTGAAATATTCATCTTTAGAAAAAAGTTATTTATGCCAGCAGTCCTTGACGTAGTATCTCCAGAACTAGTCTGCTTTATAGACAAGTTTGTCTGCTTTGTAATAGAGTCTGGGGCAGGTTCTTCAATGACACCTACCCAGAAACAGAAGCATGAAAGTTCTCTCCCCTTCATTGGTCTGACAATATGTTCCAGATGCCTCTTTTTGCTAGCTGGAAATGAAAAGTACAGATGTTCTGCAGAAATCCAAATAGCGGGACCCTGAAGAATGGTGGGTGTAATGCAAGTGAAAATGAAAACATCATTGGATGGTGAAATGGCATTCTCCTGAGTGTCTCACAGTTTGTAAGAGAAAAAAAAAAAATGACTCATAGGACAGCATGATTTCAGAGTAGGGCACAGAGAGACTTGGGCAGGTTCCTTCAACTTTGAAGTAATGCACTGCAGAAAAGATCAAGTTTCCAGAAACCCTATTCGAAAAAATAAGTCAATGTATAAAGATAGAGGACAACTGAAGTTTGGAATATCTTGGTAACATGCTGTATAGATAAAGCTTAAAAACAAAATTTAAAGGGTTTTTCCTTCTGGACTTGTGTTATTAGCAGTATTACACAAAGTTTCATTAGCAGGATTCAAAGATACTGAGGCAGTCTGCTGCAAACTTTGCTTCTTCATACCGTTGTTTCAAGTTTCTAGAAACTTTCAAGGAAAATTGTGAACCACTAATCTTGATTTTTAAGAACTCTTTCCCATTGCTACAATGATAAACAGAAACACAAATATGTTTCCCCTCTACTATTTCTCAAAGCAAACCAGGAACCTAGTCCCACAGTGTTTTCACTGGTAATGCTCTCATTAAACTTTTTAGAGTTACCTTTGTAAAAATAAAACAAAAAAACCCCAAACAACTGATCAAATACAAACCAAAGAAGCTGGCTGAAAGGTGTTATCTATCTGCATAATACCAGAGACTCCTATAATTTCCCAAAATAGAAACTATGAAACAAAACAAAGCTAGACAAGCAAGCGTATATAATGTGTCTTACTTACAGTGTATTTCTAGAACCTGCATTGCTATCTGAGGTGTAGAGTTTAGGGACTCGTGATCTACTCTGCAACTTACAACTGCACCATCATCATTGCGATCTGCTAGGAAATCCAGTGTGCTGCTGACTGTGAATGTTTTACGATTTGCATCTTCTTCTTTTAAATATTTAACATCTGAAAGAAAAAAGAAACAAACAATTTTGTCTCCAATATTTTTAGGAAAACTAGTCAAGCATTAGACAGCTAAATTATCTATCACACTCATTGAAAAAGACCACATCTTTCATACTTGTATTAATCTCTTTAAAGCAAAAGTAATTAGACTGTAGTAATTCCTCAATTTGCTCCAATTGTTGGGGCAGAAGATACATATCGAGAAAGAAAATTTCACAATTAGTAACATGATACTACACTCTAATGCAATTCTTCTCACCAGTCTCTCTTATATGTCTAAGTCCAAATATGACGTCAACTATCTCTGCAGTTCATTAGAAAAATGTGGTCTCTTCCCACCCTCACTTCCCTTAAGTAGTCACAGTGTCACTAATTACTAAACTTTGTAAGTCTATGCTTATAATCTTTCATAGTAATACATGGATATTACTGGAGCCACATGAGCTAAGAGTTACATATGTGTAATCTCATTAATCTTGTGCTTACTTTATTCATTGCTTATTCTGTTGTTTGGCTAGAATTATGCCATAGATGTCAACGGCATTGAACAACTGTAAATAGAACGTGTCATAGTATTTACTCTAATCTACAGACAAGTCCCAAGAAGACTAGAAATGAAATTACTTCAGAGAGATCTTCTACTCACTACTTTATGTCATGCTAAATTGGCGTACTTATTTTGTGCAGATTCAGTTAAAAATCTCTTTGACAGTTTTCAGCCCAGATCCTGGAGTGCAGGAAGCCTACAGCCATGCTTAAGAAGTATTCAACTCAGCTCAAGGTTAAGGTTCAAATTCAGAAAGTTTTGTTGTAGGACACAAATCTTAGATCAGAACTGAAGATCCGAAAAACTAAGCATTTTTTTTAAAATGTTTTAATGTGTTAACTGCAACATGAGATCTTACACATACTTCAGCATGATTTTACTTGGTTCCAAAATACCTATAGTACTGATTTTAATTTATTTCAGCAAAATAGTAAGCTTTTTATATCAATTTGTTACAATGAAAGCTTTAAAAGACATAAATAGATTCATAAATGTATATATTAAATTACATTGAGATTACATGTCCTCTGTGCCCTAAAAAAAAGAAAAAAAATAAGTGAGAGGTTTCAGTTTTATAAATTATACTAAATCCCATTAGAGAAGATGACCTAAATAAAATTTCCATGAAATATCAATTTTGGAAAGCAAATCATAAATGGCCTAAGATATACCTTTTAAGATTAAAAATACCTCTGAATCAGAAAGGTGGACTTTTTCATTGTCTCTAGGTAATGAAGATGCCACGTAGTTATAAAATTTTCATTCTTTCCTAAAAAATAATTATTACTTGCATACAAGCATTTTTCTACCTGTTGGTTTAAGAGATTTCAATTTCTGCCATGGTGACTATTAATATTTAGGGATCAGTAGGTGAGAGGAATATTGACCAGGGCTAAATCATAGTTATTAGAATGAAAGAACAAATGTCTTCACTAATACTTAAAGCAAACACAAGAAATTTTCCCCAGAGTTAGGTTTCCAAATTTAATAATAAGGACCTGTATAGATAGCCTTCTGCTTATAAGTAATGTACACATCCCTTTGCTTACTGACTTCAAGTGGAGAACAGACAGCTCTTTCAAACATCAACAACTTTAATTTCAGTGAGACGTTGTGGATGCTTAATCCTTTAGATTAAAAATAAAAAGTTTAAATAACCCCAACAAACAACAACAAAAAATAACCAAACAACCAACCAAAAAAACCCAGAAACCAAAACAAACAAAGTGAACCCCAAACCAAACAAAACTGAAACAAACCAACCAACCAACAACAACAAAAACACACAAAAAACAAAACAAGCAAACAAAAACAGACAAACAAGAAGCCTTTCTCTAAACATCAAACATTTGGAAGAGTTCAACCCTTAGAGTTAATTACCTCTGTAAAAAGAATGGTGATAGTATTCTATAAACTGTTGACATCTTCATCATTGGATATATTATACTTAGCTTGTCCATTTTATCAGATGTTTCTTCATAGCAAAATGAAGGTGTGGTTGTAATATATGCTAACTGAATGTAAGCCCACCTGGATGCAAGAGTAGTGCATCAGGTACTGGGTATCTCACCATATGCTACCACTCAGAATATTTACCTGGAGTTTTTAAAAATTTTTGAATAGGCCTACTGTAGTCCATTATTTTATTAATTTTCTTGCTACTTCTGTCTCTCCTAAAAACCCTCTCGAAAAAAGGTTAAAAAAAAAAAAAAATCCATTACAGAGGCATTTTCTCTGGAAATTATTATAATGAAACAGTCTGGGGTATGACTAGCTAGGAAGTAGCTTTATAGAGAGGAAACTGGGGTTCTTGAGGACAGGTTGAACGTGAGTCAACAGTGTGCCTTTACAATGTTGAAAGCTAAAAAATTACTGCCTTGCATCAATAATAGCATAGTCAACAAGCCAAGGGAAGTGATTCTTCTCTATTCAGTACTTGCATGTCTGCATTTAAAATACTAGGCTCAGTTTTAGGCTTTCCGGTACAAGAAAGATGTTGAAAAACCCAAGGAGGTTGAGGTGAAAGCCACAGATATGTTCAGCAGTGGAAGCATACAATGTACAAGGACAGCTTAAGGCAGTTGGGTTTGCTCAATCTGAGGAAGAGATGACTAAAACCAGATGAACTGCTGCCTTCAAGTACCTAATACATGGTCACAGAAAAGAAAAAGCCAAAGTCCTCTCAGAGGTATGCAGCAAAAGTTGAGGGGTAATGAGCACAAGTTACACTAAGAAAATTCTGTTTCTGTATCATCAAATATCTATATAAAATGAAAATCCTCCACAATAAGGGCTTTCAAATACTGAAACATCTAGCCTAGACAGACTACGGAATCTCCATGCTTGGAGATTTTTCAAAACTGAATTGGAAAAGATCTTTAGCAACCTGATCAAACCTTTGAAGAGAGGTTTGGACATATGAAATCTAAGGGTCAACTATGGGCCCACTTCTATGACTATCAGATAGGTGTACATACAGATATGATTTTATTAACTAGTACTAGTTTATCTTTCATAAGCATAGCTGTTTGATAGTGAAAATAATAAACAGAAATGGTAGAATGTCTATCATTCATTGTTCATTGTCAACTATTTACAAAAGCACTTACTTGTAACATCCATACAGAAACACTAATCTTTTAAAAACAAGGTTTTGCTGTTTCGTAAGGCAAATATAATTTTTGTTTACATTTAAAATCAAATTGTGACATGAAATGGCCTTCTTAAGTAAAAAAATTGTTTTAGAGGTTTAGAAAGACCAAATGTTCATTGCCTCCATGAATGCTTTGCGTATACTAAAAATACATAAACTCCTTCAAACTGTGCTAATCTGTTGCAACAAAATGACTAATATAATCTTATTTATTTTTTAAGTCAAATTTTGCTAGGGAAAAAAAAAAGAAAATCCATTAAAAATACTCCTGAATTATAGAATTTTATTTTTTATTTTACATAATGTTGTTTAAATTGGCTTCACCACGAGCAAGTCCTGCCTGACCAACCTAGTGGCCTCCTATGATGGAGTAACTATATCAGTGGACAAAGGAAGGGCGACAGATGCCATCTACCAGGAGTTCTGTAAAGCCTTTGACACAGTCTCCCATAACATCCTTCTCTCTAAATTCAGGAGATATGGATTTGATGGGTGCACTGTTCAAAGGATGAGGAACTGGCTGCATGGTCATACCCAGAGGGCAGTGGTCAATGGCACAATGTCTAGATGGACACCAGTGACAAGTGGAGTCCTTCAGGGGTCTGTACTAGGACCAATACTGTTTAACATCTTCATCAATGACATAGTGGGATTGAGTGCACTCTCAGGAAATTCACGGATGACACTGAGCTGAGCGGTGCAATTGACATTCCTGAGGGATGGGCTGCCATCCAGAGGGATCTGGACAAGCTCAAGAGGTGGGCCCATGGGAACCTGATGAGGTTTGACAAGGCCAAGTGCAAGGCCCTGCACATGGGTCAGGGCAACCCCCAGTATCAATACAGCCTGGGAGATGAAGTGATTGAGAGCAGCCCTGCCAAGAAGGACTTGAGGGTACTGATGCATGAAAGACTGGACATAAGCAGGTAATGTGCCCTTGCAACCCTGAAGGCAAATCATATCTTGGGCTGCATCAAAAGGAACGTGGCCAGCAGGTCGAGAGAGGAGATTCTGCCCCTCTACTCTGCTCCGATGAGACCCCACCTGGAGTTCTGCATCCAGCTCTGGAGCCCTCAGTACAGGAAAGACATGGACCTGTTGGAGAGGGTGCAGAGAAAAAAAAAAAAANTTAAACGGGTCCTATAAGAAAGATGGGGACTCTTTAGCAGGGCTTGTTCCGATAGCACAAGGGATAATGGTTTTAAACTAAAGGAGAGGAGATTCAGGCTAGACATGAGGTAGAATTTTTTTACAATGAAGGTGGTAAAACACTGGCCCAGGTTGCCCAGAGAGGTGGCAGATGCCCCATCTCTGGAAACATTCAAGGCCAGGCTGGATGGGGCTCTGAGCAACCTGATCTAGTTGAAGGCAGCCTTGGTCATGGCAGAGGGGTTGGACTAGATGACCTTTGAAGGTCCCTTCCAACCCAAGTTATTCTATGATTCTATGAAATACCTTGCAATAAATGTCGTTGATTTTAAATGAAGATTATGTATTTAGCTTCTCCAGTATTATTGCTTTTAATGATCTTCCAGAAGTGTCATCAGAATGCTAAATTGCAGATCGCTTTGTTAATTTGGTGCATATATGAGAGACGGAAAACTAAAGTAAAAGGTATGGTACTCAGTGTTTCACATTCAGTCTCTCTCATTATTAACACTTATTCTATCAAACAGTATTCCTTTACCAGATGATGATTCCTTTTTTGAGTAATAGCAATGGAGTTACAATTTTAGAATGGCTTTTTCCCCTTCGGTGCAACTCTGAACTCAATGCATCATTTATATTCTTTTGCACCACGTATAATACACTGTAACACAATTGGATTTACTGGTGCTAGACAGATGAACTCCTAACCTTTAATGTCAGCTGCATTAGCATATAATTTCATATCTATTTTCTCAGATTTATCATTTCACCTTTTACAGTGCACAAAGCTAATGTAACTTCTGCTGATGCCACTGCAAACTGGTTAGGTTATTTTATTCCTAACCTTTGTGAAATGGCAATGTGCTCTTCAGAAGACCTAGAAGACCAAACTGAAATGAATGTGCTCAGTCCCTTCCCCTCCTTTTTTTTTTTTTTTTTCTTTTTTTAGGAAATGTTGAGAAGAGCAAATTAGTTAAAGAGTCAAATCACCTAATTGCTAGCTTAGCTTCAATTATATGTCAGCTGAAAGGCAAAGTTAATACACAAGATTTTAAAATATAATTTTTAAAATAACATCTTTTTAGATGTGTTGCCTTGCTGTCATGCCAACTGTATCAGTGGTTCTCTTAAAGTATTGACCAGAGTGATTTTCAATCTTTACATATCTTGAATATGCATATTCATCTTGTCATCTTTACTGGACGACAGAATCTATGCTATGTCATGTGCTAGCTGCGCTTGAATTTTTCTTTTTAATTACGTCTGATGAGGCACGCCTTTTCTTTCAACAATTTTCTCAAATTTCCCAGTGAATGGAAAGAATGGTTCTTCATTTCCTCATTTTCTATTCTTGTTAAAAGTGGTCAAATATATTTCAAATTATTCCAGCCTAAAATTCTGGTCTCCTTTAACAGTATTCTGATTTTGATCACAAATCTAAAGACTCTTCTAGAATGGACTAGGTTCCTTGGACAATCAACTGCAATATTCTTTATATCAATTTTGTATCACAGCTCTGGCTGTGTACATTGAACTGTGGTAGAGAATAGTAAAGGAAGATTGATGGGTTCTGTAATTAATGCTGTAATTTTGCTTGAGGCACTTTATTGTGCTAACAAAGTCCACAATGTGAGACAAATACAAGATAAAGCAGATAAAGTTGTGGGGTTTTTTTGCTTTGTTTTGTTTTGTTTGTTTGTGGTTTTTTTAAGCTGTAAATAAAAGGTGGATTTTCAATCATGTATTGATCTGATCTTATAGCAGAATTAGTAGAGGTGACATGAATAAATACCAATATCTTATCTTTTTTATTTTTGTACTCTGTAACAGGCACTGCAGCTGGCTGGGGTAGATGTGACTAAGCCTTCTGTTACAGGAAGCTCACTCCACCCATTCACCAAAAAGGATTTTAAACTAGCCCAGCATTTATGATAACATGGACTAGAAAACTAAGTTCTAAGGAAACAACATACAAAGTGAAAGAGAAAACAGAAAAGAAATAAATAGCTTTTACATGCAGCTGTTTCCTATCTCACAGAATCATCAAAAGCAAATCCTTGCTTTCAGCTTCAGCTTTAGTCACCCAATGACTTTTCAGTTACAACAGACTTTTTCCAAATCCCCTCAGTCCCTGTAAAGTTCTTCCCATCCCCTTTAAAGTCTGTCCTCTCCCTGCTCCTCACCACAGACACTCAGCATCCTTTCCTCAGCTGCAGATACCTAGTTACCCAGCTGAGATTCCCTACTGCTGCTACTGTAACTACTGCTACATTAATACAGTCCTAAAATTACATTCCACCCCTTGAAGGCAACTGCAAGGTCGATGTGGCCCCCGCTGAAAATGAGTTTGACACCTCTGTTTTAGAGCTTAGTGATGGTGACAATAGGGTCAAGTGTTTATAGGTAAGAATCAGGAGAAAGGCCAACAAACCAGATACCATCGTAGGAGTCTGTTATAGACCACCCAACCAGGAGGAAGATGCCGATGAAATATTCTATAAGCAGCTGGGAGAAGTCTCATGATCACTAGCCCTTGTTCTCATGGAGGACTTCAACTTACTAGGTGTCTGCTGGAAACACAACACAGCAGAGAGGAAACAGTCTAGGAGGCTCCTGGACTGTGTGGAAGACAACTTCCTGACACAGCTGTCAGTGAGCCAACTAGGAAAGGTGCCCCACTGGACACCTTGTTTGAGAACAGAGAAGGACTTGTGGGTCATATGACGGTTGGAGGTCACCTTGGGCATAGTGATCATGAAATGATCGAGTTTTTGATTCTTGGAGAAGGAGAAGGGTCAGCAGAACTGCTACCTTTGACTTCTGAAGGGTAGACTTTGATCTGTTCAGGAGGCTGGTTGAGGGAGTCCCTTGGGAGACAGTCCTGAAGGACAAAGGAGTCCAGGCAGATTGGTCTGTCTTCAAGAAGGAAATCTTAGAGGCACAGGAGCAGGCTGTCCTCATGTGCTGAAAGTTGAGCTGGCAGGGAAGAAGACTGGCCTGTCTGAATAGACAGCTTCAGCTGGAAACTGGGAATTAAAGGAGAATTTATAACCTTTGTAAGAAGGGGAAGGTAACTCAGGAGGACTACAAAGATGCCATGAGATTATGCAGAGAGAAAAATAGGAGGGCCCAAGAACAACTAGAACTTAATCTGGCTACTACCATAAAAGACAACTAAAAATGTTTCTATAAATACATGAGCAACAAAAGAAGGGCTAAGGAGAACCTCCATCCTTTATTGGATATGCGGTGAAACATAGTGACAAAGAATGAAGAAAAGGCTGAGGTACTTAATGCCTTCTTTGTCTCAGTCTTCAATAGTAAGACCAGTTGCTCTCCAATAACCAGCCCCCTGGGCTGGGAGATATGGACAGGGAGCAAAATGAAGCCCTCGCAATCCAAGGGGAAATACTAAGTAATCTACTACACCACTTAGAAACACACAAGCCTATAGGGCCAGATGGGATGCATCCAAGGTGGACGTGCTCACCAAGTCACTTCCCATTATTTATCAGCAGTCCTGGAAAAGTAGGGAGGTCCCGGTTGACTGGAAGCTGGCAAATGTGACACTCATCTATAAGAAGGGCTGGGAGGAGAATCTGGGGAATTACAGGCCTGTCAGTCTGACCTCAGTGCCAGGGAAGGTCATGGAACAGATCATCCCGAGTTCCTACACAAAGCACATACAAGAAAAACAAGTGATGAAGCCCAGTCAGCACGGGTTTATGAAAGGAAGGTCCTGCTTAACCAACCTGATTTCCTTCTAGGGCAAGGTGATCCACTTAGTGGATGAAGGAAAGGCTGTGGATGTTGTGTACCTAGACTTTAGTAAAGCCTTTGACACATTCTCCTGAAGAAAGTGGATACTCGTGCCTTGAGTGGGTATACTCTTTGCTGAGTATATTGTGGCCAGTTGGTGGCCAGTCTCCAGTGGTGTTCCCCAGGGCTCAGTATTGTGGCCAGTTCTGTTTAATCTCTTTATCAATGATTTGGGTGAGGGGATTGAGTGCACTCTCAGTAAGTCTGCAGATGACACCAAGTTGGGTAAGAGTGTTGATCTACTGGAGGGTAGGAAGGCCATACAGAGGGATCTGGACTGGCTGGATCAATGGGCTGAGGCCATTGGTACGCGGTTTAACAAGGCTAAGTGCCGGGTCCTGCATTTGAGTCACAGCAACTCTATACAATGCTCCAAGCTTGGGGAAGAGTGGCTGGAAACTGCCTGGTGGAAAAGGACGTGGGTTTTGGTCAACAGCCAGCGGAATATGAGCCAGCAGGGTGCCCAGGTGGCCAAGAAAGCCAATGGCATCCTGGCTTGCATCAGGAATAGTGTGGTCAGCAAGACTAGGGAAGTGATTGTCCTTCTGTACTCGACATTGGTGAGGCCACATCTTGAATCCTGTGTTCAGGCCCCTCACTACAAGAAAAACACTGAGGTACTCGAGCATGTCCAAAGAAGGGCAACAAAGCTGTTAAAGGGTGTGGAGCACAAGTCTGATGAGGAGCAGTTGAGCGAACTGGGGCTGCTTAGCCTTGAGAAAAAGAGGCTGAGGGGAGACCTTATTTCTGCCTACAACTACCTGAAAGGAGGTTGTAGCATTGAGGGTGTTGGTCTCTTCTCCCAAGTAGCAAGTGATAGTACGAGAGGAAATGGCCTCAAGTTGTTCCAGAGAAGGTTCAGATTGGATATTAGGAAAAAATTCTTCTATTGAAAGGGTTGTCAGGCATTGGAACAGGCTGCCCAGGGAAGTGGTGAAGTCACCATCCCTGGAGCAGCTTAAAAGACATATAGATGTGATGCTTAGGGACACAGTTTAGTTGTGGACTCAGCAGTGCTAGGTTAATGGTTGAACCTGATGATCTTAAACATCTTTTCCAACATAAATAGTTCTATGATTCTATGATTACTGATTCATTCGATGATTAAATATGAGAAACTTTACAAATGTGAATTTTAAAATATAATTTTAAATAAGGCATAGTTTTGACATTTGGATAAAATTATATCAAAGTCCTTTTAAGTACCTTTAACTTCTTTGTCATTCTTGAACCATCTGATATCAGCTGCTGGTTTACTACCAGATGTCTTGCAAGTTAGCTGCATCCTCTCTCCCTCCATAACTGGTGAGGTAAATCCAGTAATTTGTGGCTTCTCAGGAACACCTATAAATGAAACAAGCAAAATGTCTCTGATAGTGTCAGCTGCTGCCATGAATACATGACCAACTTAAAGTTCGCTTCATATGCTCTAAATTTTGGGAACAGAATAATTAGTTCCTTGTCTTGTATCGAAATTGAAATGTCAGTTAATCCTGCTTCCTATTGCAGATAAACTGTCAATCTGAACCATAGTTGATTCTAAAGAATTAAAGAAAACATAAATTATCTAGTTTTCTAAGGGAAACAGATTGCATTTTAAAAACTGTGTTATCTATGTATTTCTGCATGCAGTTCTAGTCTGACTTGCTATTATAATGTTTAAACTGTCTACAAAGCAAGCAGGATGACAAAGTATATTAGAAATACAGCTGTGAAAATAAAATATAACTGGCAACAAAAAGCTGAACTGGTCTAAGTTCAGAATGGATGTTTAAGCATGAATTATGAAGATTTTAATACAAAATCCAGGGAAAAGGGAGGGTGAAAATAAATACAGGAGCTACTTTATCTTCAGAGAACACATAACCAAAAAACAATAGGTATAATCACAATTGGATATGGAACATTTTTCAGTTGAATCCAAGTTCTTTGGAGAAGGTTGTATAACCATGACATGCTATATACAGAATATTAAATTTGGAAATAGTTGTTTTTCAATGAACCATGGAATTTTTTTTTTTTAATAATGAAGAGAATTGGGAAAAAAATTGATCACTACATGTATATATCCATCTGACTTCCAAAAACACAAGAATAACTTATTTTAAAGTGATACTGATGACTATAATTTTAAAATCTCTGAAAATGTCATTGTTATAACATGCATCTGCAGCACTTTGACACATTCATATTCGTGGCTAGATAAAGGAATCAGTCACGGTAATTGATCCTGTGCTCTGTATTTCACAATTTAGTTTGTTTACATCTCTTTTCCACAATGACAGATTATGTACATAAAAACCAAGCAGCAGTACCTATCTCATAATACATTTCTGTAATAAATCTACTCCTCTCTTCCAAGACAGAAAATGGGGTAAACTATAATACCTTGACACTTAAATCTTCTAATCTATAACAGAGCAGTCAATAAAGAGATTATTAGTTCATAAAAGGATAGTTTATCTGATTAAAACATGTAATACATTTCAATGCAAAATATCTCATTTTCAGATGGAAGGTGTTCCAAGAGTTTAAAATGTTACTTTGAAATAGAAAATTAAAAATAAAAAATGAAAACAGATAGGCATCTTGAACCTTGAAGCTTTCTTTCTTGGAAGTAGCTGATGTTGCAAATATTTCATTAAACCCTCCCTCAAACTGAAGGTAAAACAAGAACAACTGTGAAAGATCAATTTACTTCGGTTAATAAATATTGGCTAGATTTTTTTTTTTGTCTTTGCCACACCATTCTATATCTTTCTGCCACTTAAAATGTTGAACTGGTCTACTCATCTATTGTTTAGATCATGAGATGACTCTCTACAGAAAAGAAGATTAACTGTAGGCAGCTGTTACTCTAGATTATTCTACTCTGAGTGGGTATTTTTTGTCCTTAATAGCAAACTTTTGAAGATTTTTGTAAAATAGTCTCACAGGGACTGAAAGGGAGATGTATTTCACATCCTATGCACAAAACCAATTCCCTGGCTGGATTAATGTGAATATTACTAGTGCAGAGGAGATCTTACGTTAGTCCTATTAAATTCAAATGTCTCCCTGTATATATCAAAATGAAATAAATAAAAATCAAATGTAAAAAAATAAATCGTCAAGTTCAGGGACAGGAAAAGGAAAAAAGAATAAAAATCAATCTCTAAAATCATAGAACCTCTTAGGTAGGCAGGTATGTTTCAATGAACTGTAGCAATTTTGGCCACTTGGGCTACTGACATTCATAGAATCATATAAAGCTTCAAGCAGAAACTTTATTTCTTGGACATCTCTCAAAATCTATTGCTTTTCTATGTGTATCTATAACCTTTGGGGAAAGCATCAGATCATTTAGAGGATAAAGCATAAAAGAAGCAGCAAACCCAGTGAAAATATGCACTTTATAGACCAAAAAAAAAGAAAAGAAAGCAGAATGAGCCAAGAAAATGCATAGCTAAGGAAAAATGATAAAGCACTAAAATCCATTTTGATTTTATGCTTTCTGATTTTCTCCTCTCTGCCCTATGCGATATATTGTTAGGAGATGAATACATGCACCTTCTTCGCACTTCTGGTGCTTGGGATGTAGAGGTTATGTCTATTTCACGGAGCACTCATACTGTGGTATTTGTGTGCTCCCTAATTCATTATCCTGCCACAGCACAAATAGTAAGAGGCATGTTATTTTTCAGTACAGCAATATGAAACAATAAACTTCAGGGAAACTAGATCAGACATTTACACATATCTTCTGACAGGCTTTAGAAAAGTTCATACTTATCATAATTTGCCAAAGCCTGAGAAGTATAACACTTGCTTCTTTGTGCTCAGCTATTTATACTTACCGAGAACGGTAAGAAAAGCCTTGGAAGTTTTGACAGGCATCGTAAATAAAGAGCAGGTGTACTGCCCTTCATCCGACAGAGACACGTCACTGACACTGATACTCAGTTCATGCCATGAAGCTCGGACCAGCTCAATTCTGTTGTCCCTCAGAGCTGAAAAACAAAAAATCATGTTATAGGGTAGGAAACAGCACATCAACCAAGCGTGGTATGTCGTACAAGAGGCTCTATGATGTAGCCTACACAAATCACGGCCTAGAATACAGGGATATGGCCACAGTTGTCTTTCTGCAGAGCAGTTTGTTTTCTCTGTGGAATAAAGTGCAAGAGTTCAGTGCGTTTTTGAATGGTATGCTAAGTGACTTGCAATGTATATAAACCTAGAAATTAAGAGACTTTAGTTGCCTTTGGTCTTCCTCTGAAAAAAAAAAGTGACTTGATTTCTGCCCCTTAACAGCTTTATTCAGTGCCTAAAATAACTCCTAAAACCTTTTTGTTTTCCACATATTTGTAAATGTAGATGAATATTAAAATTCCTGTTTCATCTGCTAACAAACTGTATTTTCAACTTAGAAGTCTAGAATTGCACAGCTTGCCTACAGATTTTTCTCACATCCGTTACTACTCATGTTGAACTGGAATACCAGATTTCTCGAATGTTCAAAGGATATTTCTTATTATCACTATATTGAAAGTTCCACTTCTACATGCATGTATAATACATTTAAAGATTTGAGGTAACTGAGTATAGTGTATTTACTTTTTTGGTTATGACCAAATATCTGATCTATCAGAAAATCCTTCCTAACAAAATTTTGTTTCCGTGAAACCACTGAGGGAAGAGGAGCAGGTAGATTTACTTGAATTCAAAATGTCACTTTAGCTAATGTTTTGAAATTTTAAATATTTCAAAGTCTATATTTAGATTAAGACATTTTCTATTGAAAACAACAACAAAAACACAAACAAAAAATGAAAACATTCCTAAACATTCCATTTTTCTGTAGTGAAGTTGTTTTGGGAATCTACATATGTTAATTAAGTCTTCCGGCAGAATAGAAATACTAGTATAATAAGTGTTAACGCCATAATTCTCCTAAGCGAACAATAAAAAATCCTCTGTAAGTCAGAAAGTGTTGCATATACCTCTAGATTCAAATCTTTGACTTGACAGCATTTGAGTCTATTTTTATAGGCAGCCTCTGAAAGTCAAAATAAAACAGGACTGTTAGAATTACTGGGACAGCTATGTTTTGATTTGTGAGAAGAACCGTGGTGTTAAAGTCCCTAATGCTGTTCTCACTCACCTCTTTCTAAAGTACCTAAAAGCTCTCAGATATCATTCTCCTAACATTTAAATCTTCCAAAGATAAAAACAAAACTTTACCATGGTTCTTTCGCTACTAAATCTAGATGTTTCTGCTCTATTGCAAGGTTCTGTAAGTGCTGTCAGTTCAAGACCATTTACACCAAAATAAGCAGCTACAAGGAAAATTCAGCAAAAAGGTCACTTGAATTTGTTGTCTTCTAATGCTATCATTCAGGTTTCTTTACAGCGATCTCAAGCTGAATTTACTGGTTACTTCAGGGTAGGCCAGCTAAAGCTTGACTTATTCTCTGCAGGGCCTGAAGACTGAAAGGTGACAGCTTGAGCAGACCTAACACACAAGCATGCCATGAACTGCTCCAAGGCACTTCAAAGTGACTGAGATTGTGTGTAATGGACACATTTCAAACATAACTGAGACATCTTCTGACCAGCCACAGCAAGAAATAAAAAATAAAATGTAGTATATAATATAAAATGCATAAAATGGTGGAAAACAGGGGCAACATTAAAGCAAACAAGCAAGCAAAACAAAAGCCGCAATGTGGAAAACTATGTATATACCAATATGCTGACACAACAGCCAAGGAAAACAAGCTCAAGAAAACAAAAGTCTGTAGAAGCAAGCTTCTACCAACCCAGAACAGCAGGCAAAGCTGATGACTCTGTCTTCAGTAACCAAAAGCCCTAACAATAGGAAAGCTGTTGCTATCTTTGAGGAAGTAGATGGGGACTCAGAATTCATTTCTCAGCTTTTCAATTCTACTCAGACACAAACTGAGCATAAAGAAAAACGGTAGTTTATTTCACAATACTGACCCTTCAAAAATAATTATTTTCAAAATGACCCAGTGCTTCCAAATGGTTTGATTACTACCATGCCCATATATATAATTTGGAGAACAGCCAATGAAATTAAAAAAAAAAAAAAAAAAGACCTTCTGCATCCCACAATTTGAAAGTGGTGTGTTTTGCTTCTCCTTAATCAGAAATTGTTTAAAAATTAATGCAATATATAATCCAATATTTTATTTTATTTTGTTAAAATTTTCAGTTGCTACTGCCTCATGATAAAGATTTATGTAGCTGTTGAAATACTTTCCTATAGATCGGAAAATATGAAGAATTTCATGCACTAAAAAGGACAATAATGAATTACACTAGAGCACAAATGGTCTATAGGTGTTGCCAATAGCACACCATTTTTGATCTTACTGGCAGTGAAAAAAAAAAAACCAAATTGAAATACAAACCACCTCCATCAACTATATTCCCACTGCTCCCCTCTCTCATTTCCTCCACACCTTTTTTAGCCTGTCTACAACAGAGAAACCGCAACTCAACCATTTTTCTGGAAATCTGGTAAAAAAAACAGCCACTGATCAAGAGCTAATATAGGTGTTCCATGTTTCAGCCTGGAGTTAACTTTTATTGAAAGAACAGTAAGATAGAATTTTATAATGGAAATACCAACACAGAGCCTTTGCAAAAAAATGCTGCAAACAGCATAGAGATAATACTCCTTTTCAGGAAAGCTTTTATAACTGCTAAGTCTAAATGCAATTAATTATCTGTGCCATCAGTTTCAAACCTAAACATGTGTAAGCTTTCCTGTCTAGGCAGACTTGAGACCAAAACAACCAGAAAACTCTACTGCTATTGCTTAGAAAAGGCTAGCACTTACATGGAGTCTTTTTAGAATCTTATTTTCAAACCTTATTCCTACATTTATGTCTGTATCCCTATCTATATCGGTTTAGAAAGACATCAATTCCTCTTAAGAAACTGGTTGCTACGGTAGATGCCAGAAGTGGCTTGTTTCCATTTCCTGCGTTAGGTACGTTTTGCTAAAAGGTTGAAGTTGGATCAGAGAAAAAGTGTCTGCCTACCTGTCTAGTCCTGGCTCCTGCACCCTGGGCCAGAGAGAACCCTCTGAGAGAGGGTGACTGCTCCCTTGGACAGCAAACGAACAGTTGGTGACATTGCACAAGCCAGGAGCACTTCTAGACAGACAGACGTCTCCAGGCATGGAGATTGCATAGAGCGGGGGTTTTGCTCGTGGCAGAGAGTAAACTCTTGACGAGCCTGTTTGATGGTGCAAAGAAGCCCGTGGAGCCTGAACAGAAGCCAGCTACTGAAAGGAATCAAATGGAAAGCAAAAGCTTGAAGGAGAAGACATTCTCCTCAAGGAGCTAGTGGATGGGAAGTAGATTTATTTACAACACTCAGTATTCCACCCCTTTCAGCAGAGCTGAGTTCTGCTTGTTTAAAGAGCGATCTCATCTAGTTCACTATTCTCTGTTTAAACGATACAAGCTTCAAAAGTTTCTGTATGCTTTTTGATTGCTCACTCTTTGGAGTGAGAATTGTCCCAAACGGGAGCAATTTTACTACAATGTTCAAGCCAGCTTGAGGCTCTGCCATAGTAGTTTAAGTAAAGTACCATACCACAAAATACAAAATGTTGTCTCTTATTTAATTAATATCTGAAAACAAAGAGCAGAACACATATGTGGACATTCTGCATGAATTTGGAGTTTGGTATACACCAATAAACAGATTTCTTATATACTGAAATGTCCATGCATTGTCCAATACAAATAGCAGCAAATATTTCTAGCTCCCCACAAAAAAAAAAAAAAGAAAACATACTAAAACACAGCTACTGTATTGTACTCAAGTGACAGTATTTTTTCCTCCACCTTTTAAGAAGGTTATACAACTAGCTTCATCTTGTATTTCACAAGGTAGTTTCTGAATACTTTTTATTAGTTGTATTGTGGTAGTGACTAGACAGACCGGGTGAGCACAGAAGGGAAAGTTTTGTCCTTGTAGGCTCTACAAGCTCCATCCTCACTTGATGTGCATGGCTTCCCAACCTCTCTCCTACCTATGCCTGCTCATTCATAAGATTCTCCGGAAGCTTTTTCTTTTTTCCATTTCACTTTGTCAGAAGCCAATCCTCTTTTCCTGGGGATTTTCACCTACATTCCAGAATCATTACCTTATCAATAATTTGCATACCTACGTTTTTGCATGATACAGAGATGTTAGAAAAAGGGTAAATAAGCTGAATATGTATTTGATTTCTGGGAAATACACCTTTGCCAAAACTATAACAAGGAATACTATCACAGAGGCCTCCTTCCTAGATTCTTAAGTTGCAAGGACTTACAAAAAATATAAAATGCAACAAGAAATATAATTGCATAGTAAATTCCAGTATGCTCTAAGTACATTACTTCATTTTTCTGTAATTCCCAGGCACATATGATATAGTTAATTTGAAAGGTATGAAATAATTATGCACAAAATACTTGTTCTTAAGCAGATACACTTCATTTATTTTACCTGTCATTCTCTTTTTCTGCAGAAAAGATTTCCTTTCAGAATGTTTTCTGACACAGAAACAAGCAACCTTGATAATTTGCATAGTTTAGGTTATTATGAATAAAATATACAGTCATGTATCTCAGCTGCATTAATTAGCAATTCTTGAGACTCATGGCCACTGCAATAAACTGGTCTCTTTGTTCACAAACACAAAAAGCTGCACTTTATGTTTTGAAAAAAATAATATTATGATCATATGTAGTGAAATCTTACAATAGGAACTATATCAAAGAGATTAAAAAAAACTTAGAAATTCACACTGCCATGGAAAAAAAAAATCCACATTTCATACCGGGTGGAAAAGGGAGTTGGACCTGTTAGATATAGTGGCCAGAAAGCAGCATCTCTAATCTTACTTCTCTAAAATGACTGCATCTCATTAGTATTTTGAGTAATATAGTTAAAGAATGGGGAAAAAAACCAACCAACCAATCAACCAAAAGCAACCAAACAACTAAAATCCCAAATCCTCCAGAGTGATTCACAGATGTTTTGACAATACCAATTTGACATATGCTGCCATCCTGGGATTCACTCAACAAAATTTTCTTCCTCATGTTAGAGCTGTTCCCTCTGTCATGGGAATAATGTAACCATTAGTTGGAACCAGAAAGATTTCTGATAGTCTACAGGTTGTGCTAAACTCCTAAAATTTCATACTTATGAAACTGAAACAATCCTTCTGATTTTCAGATTCCAGCTTTCTGAATGCAGCACCATTGCCAAATCTGAAACAGATTTCAAGGAATTTATATTGTGTTTCCAGATATACTTGGATATACTTCAGAAGGCCTTTTGCCTTGTTCCTAATGTATTCAATATATCAAGGTGCCTACAGGGATGATCTACAGCACTTGCATACAGTTGTGCATCAAAATCTATCAAGCCATAGACCACCACCACCACCAGGGAAAGAAAAAACAGAGACAGAAGTGGAGTAAATGGAAGAAAAAAGACTATTATTGTTATTCTGTGTTTGGTCTTTCAAGCCTTCTTACTTCTTTTCAAAACATTTCAACTTCCTTTAAAAAAAAAATCATGTACTCTTTGTTGTAGTATGAACAGTTTGCACATTTCCAAGTGATACATAGTTATTCTGCTAATGCCTAACCTACCTAGTAGGAACTTGCATGGTATCTGGATCCCTAATATTTTAAAACTTCTCAATTATTTGTACGTGGAAATAAATTATTTTTCCTTCCTCTTTCATTTCCCGTCATGCAATTTGATTACTTTCATACAAGGAGGGATACAAGGCTGCAGCAGTGTGGATATTTAGTAATCACATGTTTTCTATTCTCACGTGTGGTGAGGCCGTTTTTAACTTTCACTAGAAATCAACTCCATAGCATTGTGTCTGTATCACTTTTGCTTTTATTAATATCTGGTCATGACTCCAACAAAGCCCAAAGGTTAGAAAGATAGATGATATCTTAATCAGTCTAGGGTCATGACAGGTTTCAGTACTGGGACAGAAACATTAAAAATTAGTCCGCTTTCACAGGTAATGCTAATGTAGAGGGAAAGGCACTTTGTAATACGTTAGAAGTTTCTGTGCAACCTGTTAGACTGGCCAATGTAGGTACCATTGGAGTCCTTTAAAGGTGACATCATTTCTGAGTAAAATTAGCAGAAATAATAAAGAATTGAAGGTCACAATACTGTGGACAGATCTTTGGCTAATTGGCTGTGAAATTTTCAGATACATGATGATTTTTTTCCCCATTAGGAAAGTGATTAGTAACACAGATGAGTTCAAAAAGGCATTCCAGACAGCATCTTTCACAGTTTTGTGTCATTCAGGTGTTGTGGATACTTCACTGATTTTTTGAACCCCTTCATGTACTTAATAAATTCAGGGCATCACTGAGTTTTGCAGAAGGTGATAAGTGAGTTTTTGAAATGGAAGAACAACATAATAACCCTTGGAGATTAGTGTTATTTTCATTCCAGTGTATTTGTATTTCTCTTTGAACTCTTCTGAAGTACTTGGTTATCAAAAGGAAGAAACAGGGTCAATAGGAATATACTACTTGTACCTCTAATCATCTGGTCATCTTTTACTTTATGCTCTAGCCTCCAATCTAACAAGAAATAACTAGATTGTTTTCAGCTGAGAAATACTTCCGGGATATTTGATTAGGTTATTTAGAGAACAATGCTCAAGAACAAGTTGCTTTCTCTTTTATATTTTTTTCAGATTTTTTGCACATTGGATAAGGCACATGTCTAGGCACACAGCAAAATCCCTTCATTGGAAGAGATTATGACAGTCTCACAACAGAGGCACCTTCTCTGTGCTCACCTACTGCTTTAAAAAGGCCAAAGCACCGGGGACCCAGACAGCTGTCTGTACAACATTATCTATTATTTATGAGAGCGGGCTGTATTTAAAGAACAACCTTAGATATATAGGAGGAAAATCCTAACAGCAACGTAATCTCTTCAGCGAAACTACACCAATTCTCTGTTTTATGCAATCTGGATAAAATGGAAACAGTTTAGGGTGACTTCCAATGACTTATGATCTTGAACACATTCACTCAGTGAGGTTTCTCCAGCTGTTACCAATGGACAAAAGGAGGCCAGGATGAATATATGCTCTTCATGAATGGAATAAATACAGGAAAACTTTCCTGCATGCCAGAGTTTGTGCACTGATCTACATCTTCTCTCACAATGACTTTCTGTATTCTCTTCAGTTTCTCTCCTTTTCAGAGTGTTCAAGAAATACGGCAATATGCAAAAAGAGAATAACTTATTTTTGAGGGTGTTCATAATGCCTGCTTTGTGGAATTAAAGAAGAACTGCATTTACGTGCTGCTTGTCTTTTGAGAATCTTAAGAATGACAGTTAGTAAGATCTCAGGGCTGCCTCACATTTTCATGTAAGAAATTTAAATTTCAAATCCTTCCAAAACATACAGGTTTTGAACTATGGAGATGCTATACTCTTTTATTGCATTGGAACAACGTTTAACTATACCTCAAAAAAATAAAGCAGAAATCACATTAGTCAGGATGCAAAGTTGTCTTACAAGGTCTGCAAATCTAGTTTCTTCTGCAATGAGGATTTACAAGGTTTGATACTATACTAATGCAACTGGACACATGCCATAGCACAGTACCCTAGAAAATATTTAACAATCATGCTTCTCAAATAGGCAGCTGCAAAAATTAAAATTGCAAAATGATCTGGCAAGGTAAGAGATGGACAGGATTAAAATAAACTATATTTAACAGATAAAAGTAATTGGTAATCTTATATACCAGGTTGGAGACTGATATTTTGAAAGTAGTATTGCATGAAAGAAGCCCTGAGGATTACAGAGGAAATTATTTAACTGTATTTTCAAATGCAGCACCACTCTAAAAAGACGAATGCTATTCTGGGTTGTACTGATCCTGGCAATTATGGTAAAAGGAAAAAATAATGCTACAATATTCCAAAACTCTCTCTCTCTATATATATCATACTGTGTCATATATGGTAAATTACAGATAGAAACAGGCTCTCAGTTGGAAAGGTAATTTCTGAAGGTCTACTGATGGAATACTACTGCGTAAGTAATACTATGAAAATAATACAATTGAGAGCTGTAATAACAGTCCACACCCACGTAAAGAAATACTAATAGAAGTTAGAAAAATAGTTTTTTTTCTATAATTTTGAGGGCAATACTGAAAACACAAAACAGTGTTTCAGGCTAAATTAGAGTTCATTGTAAATGAGAAATATTAGATAATGACATCACTGAAGTAGAAGGGATAAATAAATACTAAGCCTCTTGCAAACTGAAACAAAAGTACACAGATTATCCAGTTTGTTCATCTGTGAAGACCAGACTAGGCAATTTCTCCTCATGCTACTGACGTTGATACTAATCACTGTGTTAACAGTACTTAAATGATTGCTGAGCAAGGCAGAGTTAAGTTTGTTTAGGTATTAAAAACTGTCTAGCCAAACAGCACAATGGTCTACCGAGAAAGTCTACATATTTTGAAGAACATCAATTATACAGTATGGTCACTTTTTCCTCTTCAAGAGGTTGCCCTTTACACTCAATGCTGATGACCTTCATGAACTGGCTTTAGTTAACTTTGGATGCAAGGAATCCTAGGGGGTAGGGAACGTAAAACAACTCGGCCAAATTTTAAACTCTTAACACTGCTGGAAATCCAGTTTCTCCTCAAACCTGCCCATGTGCAAGATGTTTTTCATATGCGTCTGCAGGTGACCATGTCTTAAGGAAGATGCAGAACTGTATTTCTCTAACCTTGTAGATGGCGATATTACAGTTCTGCTCATCACTAGCTGAACTTGATGACCCCATCATAATGAAAATGTTTTTAGTGGCATGAATGAGTAATATTTGTGGTACAGTCCTCTTTATGGTATTGCTTCATATTTCTTGGAAAACCACCACCCCATAACTCTCAAGAACGTGGTCCTGTTCAAACGTACTGTTTCAGCAGAATTTGGAGAGACTTTCTCACTTATTAGTGATCTGAGATCTCACTCTAAGTGAGAACAGCTACAAGATGCCCCTGTTCTTTCCGCATTTCTTGATCATTCATGTAGATGCATAAATTAACATGGTTCTTCCTGTAGCAGATGGATACATTGGCTGGACATGCCGTAAGAATACTTGTTCATCCTAACTACATTAAGGAGTCAGACTCCCTAAAGTACTGCTGCAGTCAGTGGAGCAAGACAGCTTCCTCCAGATGACCATTAAGAACAGGTCACCATCTTGAAAATATTAGAGAACCTGAACAAAATAGTGAAAAAACCATCAACGATTGACGACTATATCTGCAATCAATCTAGCAACTGCTTCCAGTACCAATGTAGAGTCAAATACTAATGTATATGTCAATACTAAAGATATTAGCAGTGTTTCTGATGACTTCCAGCTCTCACTATTGAGGGAATTGAAATATTGAACAAAGCACGAGCAGACATCCGAGATGAGTCTAGTGCAATTCCAGAGAGGATTCTCAGAAAGCTCTTTGGTGGTTTCATCATTTTTTATGACGAAGTCCTTTAAAATTTTATTATGTCTCTCATCCGGCCTATCAGCAGACAATCTGTCTCTGAACCACAAGTACACAGAGGCTTACTGTCTTGCAGGATTTGTCTTAGTTTTCCTGATGCAGGTGTGCTGTGAAGGAAACAGTGAGAAATGGTGATGGAAACAGATAATTAAGGAATTGGAGCATCTCTTCTACAAGGAGATGGCAGCAGATGTCAAATACTCTGAGGAACTTGATCTAACTGGACATATTTGGAGAAGAAAGTTGGACTAGGTGACCTGCAGAGGTCCTTTCCAATGTGAAACATTCCATGATCTTGTGATTCTAGATGTTTTTGGGGTAAATAATCTGTGCATCACAAAATTCAGGAATGAGACGAATCCTGAAACACCAACAAAAACCCCCACCTTTGGTGGATATTCACAAAGATTTACCTTCTATAGCTTTTCCTCCACCTAGTTTGTGCAAATATGCTTCTTGTGCAGCTATATTCCAAGAATGTGGTGACTTCACAAGTGCAGCAATATAATATCTGGAGTCCAGAGTGGTGGCCAGACACATTCACCAAGTAATACCGAACATCATTTGGAAAAATAAAACAAATATTTGACAGTCAATGGCATACTAAGTACTGATAGCTGCACTGAATAAAAATTCTTCTATGAATAAAAGCATTATTTAACGAACAGTAGATACTGACGGTAATAGATTATTGGAATCATGTTATCATTGGTAGCATTTATCCCCAACATCTGACATTTTCATGGCCATCCACTTATGCCAGATATATTTGAGTATACCAGAAGAAACTTGTCCATTCTTGACATATATGCCTAGACAAAAATCAGCTGAATGTATCCTGGCTTTTTCATTTAGAGATTTATACAGGCATTTTCTTTTTTAAGAGTTGAAGACAAATATTCTTCTGGTTTCTTTCTGCAGTTCAAATTGTAGTAGTGGTAAAAGTATTTATGACATTAATTTGAAGAGCAAATATATAGAGTACAATTTACAGCTACATAGCTAGAGAATGCTACTTTCCCTTCACACTTGCAACAGGTGGTTAATCATATTGGTTCTCATACAGCGCTTTTCTTAACTGATATAATCTGAAGACTTGCTAAGAAACCATCATAACTAACCTGCCTTCAGTTTATTACTTTTGAAGGATAGTTTTGTATATCATGACCGTCATATGAAAGGAAGCATTGAATATTTAAAAACTGCAAGGCATTGTTCCAGTGTTGACTGCTTTTTGTGGGTATTTTTAATAGACTGTAAATCACTTACGTATTGGACAAACAGTCTAAGAATTTCTGAATCTACTGTGTACTACAGAATTGTATGTAATGGATCAAGAATGATTTCCAGTTCTGCTTCACAAGCTGTCTGAGACATGGCAGAAGCCAAGGAGGTATTTGGCCTTCAGGGCAGTGAATGTTACTGTACTCTTTCTTGGGCTTGTCGACAAAGTGCCCGTCAAAGGACATTAATTGCACATTTGGATGATAATATGTTCACAGCATCAGATATAATAAAGATTGCTGTAGTTACAATCTGCAACACTGGATACATGAATGTTTTTTGTGTCTAAGTTATAATATCCCATTTTTAATTATACTGTGTCCTTGATCCCACCTTATCTCTCTTCACTTCAGAGCTGATTCACTTAACTCCTTTTTACCTTACAATTCAACTATTTTTTCTTCTTCTCCAGGCACAAAAGTTAAGACCTCAATTTCAAAAAGTATTTAGAAAAATAAACCCATTATCTATACACTTAAATCTCCTTTCCCATCTTACACAACTCCTGGTAGACTCAACAGTTTTGGAAAAATGCAGACATGAAATCCACTTCCTTTGGTACACAATGATATGTTAACAGTACCACTTTCAATAAAAGCAATGTTTTTTCTTGTGTTTTCCATTTCACTTGCAAACTCTGTTTGCAAAGTTCGATGCTTTCTTCGGATCCTCCTCTTGCCCTTCTTGAATCAAGATGTTTCCAAATTCTCCAACCAAACCTTACTAAATTAAATTTTATATTTAATTTATTTCTACTGTAACATTCTTTAGTATACTCAATACATGTTTATCTTCCAACAGACAATATTTGACCTGTCTCACTGATCCCATGCTTTCTTTAGTTTTTTATTCCTCTTACTCTTCATCTTTCTTCCTTCTTTTTATTTGAAATCCTTCCTGACTTCACACGTACGTGAGTGTTGCCAATCCTTGGAATAAGCTGTCTTTGACTCCAGTTATTCCTCCATCTAGTCTCTTCCTCTTCTCTCCATCAGTCTTTAATTGATAAAAAAAAGCTGTTGGCATCCCTCTTAGCAACACTTTTCCCATTTTCTGTACTAAATAATTTTGTTTCCTCTGTGTGATAGATAACTCCTATATAAGAATGAGGCCACTGAAAGAAATTAGAAAATAAGAATGGGCTAAACCAATTGCATATGAAATATACATCGGGAATACTGATTAGTAACTCTTTAAAAGAGAAGAGTACATAAAATTAATTAATTTCTTTATATTTCCAAATATAAACTCTAAAGTATAGTTTATCTTTTCTGTAACAGAAGTGCAAAAATGTAACAATTGCAAATTTAAATTACTTTACACTTATCAGCATCCTGAGCTGTATTAGAAAGAACTTTGCCAGCAGGTCCAAGAAGATGATCCTCCCCTCTCGTCAGCATTGGTGAGGCCACTCTTGAACTACTGTTTTCTGTTCTGGGCCCGCCGAGTAAAGGAGAGACAGGGACATACTGGAGTGAGTGCAACAAAGGGTCATAAAGGCAATTAAGGGACTGGAACAGAACTTCTATCATATAAGGTGAGGTTGAGAGTGCAGGGACTGTTCACTCTGGAGAAGAGTAGGGGATCTCATCAATGCTTATAAATACCTGATGAGGGGAGTATAGAATATGGAGCCAGGCACTTCTCAGTAGTGCACTCTGACAGGACAAGAAGCAATAGGCAGAAACTGAAATGCAGGAAACCCAACCTAAGCATAGAAAAAATCTATCTTAATGTGTGGCTGCTCAGACACCTGCACAGGTTACCTAGAGAGGTTGTAGAGTCTCTGCCCTTGGAGATATTCAAAACCTGACTGGATACAGTCTGGGACAACCTCCTGCTCTGGCTGACCCAGCTTGAGCAGGGTAGTTGGACTACACGACCTCCAGAGGTCCTTTCCAATCTCAGCTATTCTATGGTTCTCTGATTCACACAACTTTTACTTGTACCATACTACTACAAGGAAAAAAAAAAAAAAAAGAAAAAAAAAGAAAAAAGTTTTCAAACATTCCTCCTCTCCTTCTTTTTGGATTTTCAGTTGTTTTCTTATACTTAATAATTGATATCCCAAATAGTGCTCTGCTGAACTGTACTGAAGACAACTGTTGGAGGACTATCCATCCATAGAGATAAGTCTTATCTGTTAATAATGTCTTACTGTTAATATGTTGACAGATAAATGTGATATCCTCTGGAAAAGAGTGATGTTCTGAGTAGGTCCTCCCATGAACATGTCTTTTCCCAGAACAACAGAGAATTTAAAAACTTTTGATTGCATCAGTGAAAACATTTCCAAATAGAGCAACAGAAAGGGAAGAGCTGGAGAGAAGGGAGCCTGCCAGACGTTCTCGGTGAGTATATGTGGATGAACTCTCACCTGCTTCAGGATCATGTTCTAGGTGGTTGTGATTTGCTCTCAGTTGCTTTTGCTATTTGTAGGATATCAAAAGCTTGGGCACTCAAAGAAAACTTTTGCATCAACGCTGAATTACAGCATCACTGTCAGAAATAATAACAACAACAGAGTTTTGGGAGCTCTAGCAACTTTGATCTCCAGGGTTATTGAGAAGCCCAATAAATTATCTCTGTACCCAGGGTAAATTTTCTCATTGAGAAGGGACGTTACTGCTAGCTAGAAATCTAAAATATTTCCTCCTCAGACCAGCAATCCCATGGTGTTATCAGGATTTGGTTGGAGCCGAAGAAATCTATTTAAGAAAATCCCTAGTAGACACACAAAAAAATGAGTTCGATAATCCAGTTATTAAAGGTGCAGTCATGAAGTACCTGCAAATGCTGACTTACTGAATATGATTTCAAACCCTCTATGCTTGATAGACAAGAACCATACTGGATTACTTTATTTTGAAAAGGTTTGTTCCGAGAGCAGGAAAAAAAAAAAATCAAATCATACAGCACTTATTAAACCTCAATTAAAAATCTGAAGTAAAAAACAACCAACCAAAAAACCAAGAAATAATTTTGTAGAAAAATGCTTAGAGCTGATACTTTCTCCAGTGTTTCCTAAATTTGAAACTTTCTTTGGAGACTTAATTTTCTCTAGTTGAATCCTGTATCACTGAAAAGAGGTAAATTAAAACAAGATAAAACAATACCTCACCACTGCCACCAAAAAAAAGAGAAGAATGATCAGACAGCCCCAGCATGGAAAACTACAATCTTACCAATTTAAGAATACCATCAGATTTCAGTTTACAGCCAGGTGGAGAAGGGTAATCAGAGCTACATGGATTAACACTAACTCAAAGGCACTGTAAAGTTTTGTAGAAGACCATAGGGAAAGTCTTACCGTAAAATCTAGACCGTGAACGTTTACATCAATAATTAGCAGAGTCTGCAACCATGTTGATCTCCAGGGGACAAAACGAAAATGAAATCTTCGTGTGCAAATATGTCTTCTTAATTCTATCAACAGACATAAAACACTACATGGATTAAATTCAAAAAGGGGCAAAAAAGCCTTTGTCTCCCTCAATAGCACTTTAGATGCTAAAGTTCCTTGGAGACTGCTTAAATTCAGAGAAAGAGGAGTAAAGACTGTGGAATTACTTGAAGATCTGGCTCCAGCCTGCCTATCTGGATCCAAGACAGGCAGCTACAGATGAGCCTAGACGAAACATTACTGACTGAGACAGACAAAGTAGGATGGAAATGATGATTACACTGCTCTGCAATGTGAATTGCAGTAGCCAAAGTGATGTCCTGAATTATTCTGTGAATGTAGTCACTGATCATCCATTTTAAAATTAAATATATATTGTTCCCTGTGAAAATGAAATCAAAGACTCAACTCTGATGTCCCCCATTACGGAACAAATCAGATAAGGTAAATCAAGTGTCATCTTGTAAGGTGATTTCTACTGGAATAAATTTGGTAGCTGAGACAGTAATGTCAAAAAGCCACTACAACAATATCCAGGAAGCTCTCTAGCACTCTGCACTGTTACTTGGTCTCTGATATTTCTGTCAATTTATTAAGGAACAGTATCTAGCTCAAGTTGCGCGTGTACCTACCACATAAAACTACAGCAAACATCAGAAACATTAACTCCTGTGCCTAAGGAAAACCCTTGGGTGCTGCTGAAATCCTTCAATTAAGCAATGACAGGTACCTAGATGAGTTGTTGAGCTCAGGTCTCTCAGGACGAACAAATACCTAAGGGCAATTGCCTGAATTCTCCTGGGTCACTTAACTGCACGGTTGAGCAGATGGGGAGGGTGGATTCTATGTCTGCATCACGGTAATTCACAAACAAAGTGCTCCTCCACCTATTTTACCCATGAGCTCACCCACTAGACGTTCTCAGTTAGCTGCTATGTCTCCTCTTGCAAAAGAGGTGCAGGCTAACTGATTCTCCAAAACCTGCCTGGTTACTGTGACCCCTGAAGTTCTGGTTAGAGATCCCTGCTCAGAAGGGGCAGACCCCAGGATTTCCATCTCATTGACCATTTGCATGTCATCACCACTGGACTTCTGGGCATTTTCTATTAGAAGTCTCCTTTGAAACTGCCCTACTTTGTATGAATACACACTATAAACATATAAATATATATTAAAGGAAGCAAAGACTTGAACATTATTTTCCTGTGTTTCTTACCTACTAGTACCTACTAGCGCCNTTTTTTTTTTTTTTTTTTTTTTTTGCTTCCTACTGTGA
Organism: Pampusana beccarii; assembly: GCA_013399365.1. NCBI lineage: Eukaryota > Metazoa > Chordata > Aves > Columbiformes > Columbidae > Pampusana > Pampusana beccarii. The sequence goes on along the minus strand of VWYH01004013.1, from coordinate 21,534 downwards.
ATATTTACAGTGGAATAGCTTCAGGAAGGCTCGAGCAAGAAAGTAAGAAAGTACAGTGTCCAGATGGCTATGACATTCTCTGAGAAGGCTGGTAGATCAAAGGTCTTGTTACTGGTTTGTATTGGAGACTGTGGCAGTTAAAAAACTTCTCCCTTCCTTACCCATCCACTAGCAGCGAATACTTGACCTACCTGGCTACTGCCTAGACCAAGCAGACTCTTCTCTGTTCTTCCATTTGTTTCTTTGTTTCAGTTTAAAGATCTGACCTGGTTTAAATGCCATCTTTTAAATATAAATGGAGAATCCCAAGAATCACTAAACAGCTCCTTTTAGGCTGAAGTTGCTTGTGCAGGTGCAGGCTCTATTCCCCCTCATTAGGATTTCTTATGTTTAGCTTACATATGTTCTGCTTTAGCTTGCTGCCTTTGGATAACCTCACTCTTAATTTGTCTTGTTCTTTCCAGACATTTCCCAGAGAGCTGAAACATGTAATTCGAAGCAGACATTTCCTATAGGTACATATGCCTTTCTGTGGAACCAGGCTATTGCCTCCCTAGTGAGGAAAAACTCATCATTTAGTTTAGGCCACTAACAAAAGCCAAGTGTTGATTCTTTAACCTCGCACCACACTGTTTTTAAAAGCCAAACACTTACCTAAACAAAGCTTTTTTTTAAAATATCTCAAAGTTCTCAGTACTTGTAATATTAATGTAATTGATGTTTGAATGTATGAGGTATGAAAAGACCAGAACTGGGGTATGCATAGACCAGAACTGATCGAGTGATGAAGATTTTACTTCTATTTTTCTAATTTCTGTTTGGGTATACAGGGAAAAAGGGTAACATTTCAATGGCTGAAGTTAAACATACCTCTTGTCTAAAAAATTGATTCTGGTAACATCAACAATATACAATCCATACAGGGTATGTGTATCAAGTTAGAGGAAAAAATGAGGAAAACAATCGTTAAGACAAACAGCAGACCAAACTAAACCTGACAGGCCTGAGTGATGACATAATACCCTCCTACTCTGTGATGGTGACACAAAAATGCCAAAGGACATAAAGCTGTCAGTCTTGTTGTTTATCTTCTATCTAAGACTAATAAAAGGAGGTTGGTGATTGACAGAACAGACATGGGCATAGTCCAAGACATACAGTTTGCACTCTGTTCGAAAAATGTATTGATGGTTTTAGGGGTGGCTTATTTGTTATTGCCTTTTTCTGCATTACTGTTGTGCTCTTTCACAAACTTTTGATATAACTTTTTTAAAGTTATAATTGCTTTTTCAAATTCAAGATTAATAGTTATAATTGTTGATATTGCACTACCCTAGTAATTTATTAACAGTATCGGCTTCTGGATAAGTGTCCAACTTAGCTGAAAACAAAACTAAGTTTTGCATAACACCTTAGGTTCAACCATGGTGAATAATGGATTATCAAATATTTCTATTTTTAGCTGTCTCAGAAAACAAAGCCTGAATGCATTCTGCTACATCAGCTCCTAACCACTAAAAATGGAAAATGACACAGGTCTCTATAGAGCACAACACTGATGCTGCACCATTTAATTTTAGCACATAAATCTTATAAGGCAGGTAAAACTACAAAGAGAGAGAACAAGGAACAGTTTACATAGTGAAGTGTTGCTGAAAACAAGTGACTTGTCTGGTTATTGCCCCAATCACTCTGTAGAACACAGCTGGTAGAAAATACACTGAAATGAAACAAGTATCTTCCAGAATTCTGCAGAATAATTCATTGGAGAAGTCTGTGTTATTAAAAACATGAGAGACAGCATTCTCCCCTAAATGTATGTGTCTATGTGCATGTGAGGATGCAATGCAAATAAATCTCAAATTATTCTGCTTTATTACTCAAGAACCTCACATAATTGAAGAAGGAACATGATAGAGCCACACTGTCTTGCAATTCATTCCTTTCACTGGAGGGGTTGCACAGGCCTGCGCTAGCAAGGTACATCTTTAAGACTTCCAAGAGATATCTTCTCTTCTAAAACCAAATACACATGATAATAAGAAAGGCATTTTGTTCCTGATTCACTCTTTGTCTCACGCAGAAGCTGACATTGAGAGGCACAATACTGAGGGGCAATATGTGTGTTTCCTACTGATGCCGGCCCGAATCCCTGCAAAGCATGGCACATATTCCTGAGAAACACATGATCTGCTTCTGCTTTGGACCCTGGTTTGTTGTTTGACCTTGTCTAGAGTCCCCTTAGCTCACCAAGCCTACGAATTTTAACCTCACACAGTGACAGTGACTTCTTCTTCCATCTAACACTTGCTTTAAAGTGTTATTAGGAGAAAAGCAAGGTGCCAGAGAAAGGTGGAGATTCAGTTCTCATGTCAGAGTGGACTGGAAAACATTCCTCTATTGACACAGAAATACAAATTAGCTGAGCTAAATAGAGCTTTTAACAGCTCTATTCATCTCCCAGTTGCTGAGTGTCGAGGCAGCCGCAAGGACAGAAAGCAAGCACTTGGCTGGAACAGCTGAACTGAACAGGCATTTCACTAAGATTTTATTAGTAAGTCCTATCAGTATATGTTCACATGTTTGCAACCCTGGTGTCTGAGACAGAAGTTTCAATTCTGATCTCCTCCCTGACTACAAACCAGTTTATCCTCCTCTCCCATATTTCAGTGATTTCGACTGATGACAGATACGTTTTTCTAGATTCAACAAATCATTTTGCTTTAAGGTTCTGCTTTGGCAGTATATTTAACACTAGCCAGTGCAGGCACAACAGTTCATAATGTGAAGGATAATCAGAAAATTTCCCTCTCTTTCCTGTACTACAACTGCCTTACAATGCAGTTATATATATTATAATGAGACGTGTCAGTGTGCACCATTATGCTACAGCACATTATTCCAGCTGTTGATGTTATTTCTCTTTGGCATCACATCCTAGTACCTGAATCCCCCCTCTCAAAGCTCAGAAATGCACACCCTATCATGTCTTATTACTTCAGTAATACAGAAAACCTGTCTACTCAGTGAACTTAGCAGCATGTAACTCTTCCTTTATCACCTTGCCCTGCACTCCACTCACAAGTATCCGGTGATAACAGAGTATTTTATTGTTATTTCAGATGCAGGAATCTGCCAATTTTTCAGCCATCTTGTCTTTTTTGGGGCAAGATAAAATATGTGAATGAAATACATGACTGCAATAGAGGTGGGGTTTTTTTTATTATTTGCTGAAGTGTGCATTAGCTCAACTGCTTCTTCCTATTGCAGTGTAGCTGTTAGCCTTCTTAAAGATCAATACCTCTTACAAGCACATCCCTAGAAATTTTATACAGAAACCATTGCATTTTAATAAGAAGATCTGCCCTTATTTTGTCTGCATTTTTTGTTCAGAAAATAGGGACTTCTTGCTATTGTTAACAGTATAATAAAAAGCATCTGATAACACTGGATCATTTCAGTCTGATATATTTAAAGCAGTAACATGATACATTGACTGTCATTTAAATATACAGCCAAAATACCACCTCTCTCTGTGCCACACTCTGTAGAGAAACTCAGCAACAATTAAATGAAAGCATTTAAACAAATTTGTGGTTTCAAGGACAGCCTAAAAATATTACAAGATAGCCTGAAAGCACTATGTTCTTTACACCTTGATGTCAGCCTCCTGTCAAAGCAGCTTTATTTTGACTACGAAAGAATGTGATCTTGACCGAAATAACAATGAAGGGAAGCACTTAGTCAGAACTGCTCAGATGTAATTCCTGCTCTAACACATTCCTTGTCATAAACAGATTCTCAGATAACATTGGATCAGCGAAGTTTCTACCTCAAAATTTTAAGTGCTTTGCTAAAGTAGCATCCTCAACAACCTTACAATAGTAAATGGAAATTATCCTCACACAGCCACATGACACCCTGAAATAAACACAGATATAGGGAAGAGAATAGCTTTCAACTGGACTAAAAGACTATGAGAAAAATTAGACATGAATAAAATGCCTAAGAGGCAGGAATTGCAAATGCTTATCTCAGAATTTAAAGCAGTCTTTTCTTAGTTTTTGGTGAACCAGATAAACTTTTCACCTTCTACTCCTATTTCAGAAATGCAGATTATAGTTGCTAGCAGCAGAAGAGACACTGAGTTCATTAATATATAAAGCATCCAGAGGAAAAAAAAAAAGAGAGAACATAACTTGTTGTTATATTTAGGAAAATAAGTGACATTCCCAATTCAGTTCTTAAAACTACAATATCATTAATAACATCATATATTTTAAATCAAATAAGTTAGCAAAACCAGACTCGAAGCAGAAAAAAAATCCTAGCATCACAACCATCTCAGTGCTCTACCATTTTATTTTTTCATGGGTCAAAACACAAAGATGGAAGACAAAATACAATTTAGCACATTTTAAAGGTGAGCAAACCCGCACTTTTTCTAATAAGACTTTGGAGTACTTTCCACTGCCTGGAGTTCCTTGGGGAAAATCTAGACACCCAAATTCCATTTTTCAATAGTCCATGCCTGAATATAGGTGTATACTGCAACTGCCACAGATTTGCATGGTGTTGTCAAACTCGAGCAACCCATCTGTACTCTGTGGAACAGCCAGTCTCTGTTCCTCAGCCATAGCAGCAACCTCTTGTATATGCGCAGTGCCAGAGAAGAGTTTACTTCTTAGTTTGGGCACACGTGGCATGTGAAATCCCCAATATGATGAGAGGGTGGTGATTCTGAAGGCATGCCACCTGAGAAGCAGTTTATTACTGTAGACTTTCTTTGTTATCTGGCCAAAGCATGTACCATCTCATAATCCCCTATGGATATGCATGGAAAACACTCGCTGCAAATGTGGAATGTCACTGAACATAGTTGAATGGCCTTGTATGAGGCTGGACTAAAAAGCAAGGTAGGCTAAGCTGTATCCAGAACCTAAGCGGACACAGGATACAATACACAATGAACACATGCTTTTATGTGTAAAGGTACTTCTTGGTAGTCACTGCTCTAATTAATGACATTTTGATCAGTCTCAAAGTAGAGCACCACAAAGCACACATTATAATATGGAATAGTAGTATAGTCACCACAAAAGGTGATTCTGCAGTGGACGATGTAGTACTGCTATAGGAATATCAGACCTAGCATGCAACTAATGGCACAGTGCAGAGGGATCTGAAACCAGTCCAGCTGCATTAGCAGGGTTCAGCATCCGCAATTTGAGCACAGTGATGTGGCTGTACCACTTCAGGGACCTGTGCTGGTAGTTCTGCACAGTAATTTGCTTGGCTGCTTGTCTCAAGTCAGTATCTCTGCCTACTGACTGAGATACAGATATCTTTCTAGACTTCTTGCTAGGTTTTTGTTTCCCTAACACAGCAATGCTGAAATTGGCTGGGCGAAATTTTCGAGTTTTTTCTATCTACTGAGTTGGACCTGATTTTAGTGGCATATTGATTGCTGAAAAAATCCCCCACAAAACAGAGAATTGTTTTACTATTGTAATTGATAAGATGTAACCTTCATGTTAAGGAAACCTTTTATCCTTGTGATACTGTACTATGCCATTACAAAGTGGATAATAATAATTTGTCCAGCAGGACTAGCAAGAGTGTATCAGAATTCACAGTAACAATTTACAGGACCATTGATTGCCTAAATATTTGATCAGTCTGTATCATTCATCTATTGCAATATTTATTTTAGATTTAAGTAGTTTTCCTATGCTCATTATCTCTGCAAATCATATTGGGAGTTGTAGTTCTTCAAATAAGTTTTTATCACGTAGAATAAAAAGTGCCTCTTAGGTCTATAAGCAGAAAAATAAAACAGAAATTGTTTTCTATTTTTCTTTGCAAGGTGAAGTTTTCACTAATCAGATTACTAGAATCAATGCACCATAAAAGATTGTTTGGCACAGAGAATATACATCACAGATACACTTAATTACTTTTCAAAGGAGAAAGAAAACTCTTCCGTGAAATAGCAGACACCTCTCATATTGACCTGACATGAGCAGACAGAGCTGGCTGCTGCTATACTGAAGCTCAGACAAGGTTGTGTTTTACAAAACTTCTGCCAGGCACAGACTAGTTCTGTAACAATTTTAGAATTAGTGTTGTTTTCACAAATGTCTTTTTACTCTGCACTATTAGATCTGGTGAAAGAGTAGGATCAGTGAGAGCCCTCTAAAACTGGCACTAGAGATTTACAGTGAAACACTTTTTCAGTCAAGACAGCATCTGTCACTGTTATTCACACTGAGAAGCATCTTAATCATCAGAAAGCCCCACTGCAATCAATTATGAGGCAATTCCTGTCTGTGGTAGCCTTTGGTCCAAGTGTGTGGCAATATGACTCAGAGGGACACCTTCACTCACCTCCTGCTCCAAACAGGAGATAGTGGTATTTCAGCAAACATACTCCCAAGGACTTGTGGCGGGTCCCTGGTTGTATCAGCACCGTGGCAGGGAGCCTTGTCCACTATTTTTCCTTTCTTATCCTAAGGTAGGCCAGCTCACAGAGAAGCAGAGATAGCCCATGCAGCCATTTATTTAGAAATTATAGTTATGGGAACCTATGTAGCTCTTCATTTAACTGCTGAGATTGTGTTCTCCTTTCTGAGCAAAAAGAAAGTGAAAAACATACTGATGACATTGCATCATTTTTAGTGAGGTTAGGATAAGGGCACTGAATTACTGAGTTGAAATTAGATTAACTAATGGATAAAGAGAACCTGCAAGTTCTACCTAGTTTTTATCTAAGATGGAAAGCTTTGTGATGCAATTTTGCAAGACTACCGAGGAAGACAGTGCATGTTTATGAGAGAAAACTGATAGTAAACATGACATCTTCCAAACTGTAAGGCATGGTAGACATGCAGTCTCTCAAATGAGTATATAAATACACTAAATATAGCCCTCAAATACTTGTAGGTGTACTTAAACAACGTGTTTTCTTGAAGTTAATATCACAATTTCAATAGTTCACACAAAGTACTGGTAGCACTGATTTTGCAAAAAATATGCTTCAAAACACATCTCAAAGATATACTAGACTGTATTACTTTCACTGAATAGGAAGTCAGCGACATAAAATCCTTCATCAGTAATCTTAGTGTAGTCCTGTTCTATTCCAATCCAATTTATGCTGCTCAAAAGCTTTCGACCTACTTTCTCCTTGAATAATGATGCTGCTTCTTTTACTTTGCTCTTTGCGGCTTGCACACCATTTCAGATTTGATAAATCAAGTCCTAAAAATTTTATGATTATTTCTGTTGTTTCAAGATTCCTTTCCACATACCTGGTTTTCCTGACTTACATTTTCATTCTCTTTTCCTTTCTTACACATCACTGTATTGCAGAAATGCACTTTGTTTTACAGAGTTTTATTAGTCTGTTTTTTATGCTATGTCTTTATTATATACTACTTCTTTTGTTTTGTTCTGTTTTCCCTTTATCTTCTTTCATGTCTCTGTATTTTTATATTGAAGTACACAGTAGAATCAAAGCTACCATGGATTCTAAGGAGAATGTCTGAATTTAGAGCGGGAAGGAATCAGCCCTAATCTGGGTTCAGTTCCTCTTTTTTCTTTTTTTTTCTGTAGTAATAAAGTAATCAATCAATTGCACTTCCAGTATCTAATTATACTAAGTATTATTTCATTAGCCTTTTCTTTTTACTAATCATTATAAGGTTTGTAAACTCTTTTGTACAGCTGTACCCAACACAATGGCCATGGCATACACGCTCTCTTTGAACACACTAGAGTGACAGACACATTAAGAGTTAAGAAAACAGGAAGGGAACTAAATAGCAAGTTACTCCATATGCTTTCTGAGAGACTTGCATCAAACGTTAATCACATTTGAAGAACACATAACCTGTCACATCTCAGCTCCCCTATATCTTCTCCTCGTACTTTCACATGCTCTTTTACCTTTTATTTCAGCACTTACATTGAAAATACAAACTAATGGAAATACTATTCAACAACTAACCATGCACTGGAAAGTGAATGCTCTCAGATGTTAATCAGATTACTTCTTGCATGACATAGTAATGTTATGGAGCAATGGATTCAGAGCCATACTGTCTGCACAAGATGTGGACATAGCGGCAGCACAGCAGGGGAAGATGGCCAGTCCCCTGCTCCATGTAAGAACATATAATTGCTAACGCTAAATTTCCTCTTTAAGGAGCTTTAGATACTATTACTTAAAAAAAACCCCACAACTTGTTTCTTAAAATCACTTCATTTTCTGAATTTGCAAAAGCCAACAATTACCTATTTGGCAACTAGAACAGAAGTAAGTCATTGTGAGACAGGTATTTTAACGAACTTTTCCTTGCTCCTGATTTTCTCCTTCCTGTTTTTCTCCTGCCTTTCCTTACCCCTCCAAATACATTTATGTTCTAAGCTGTCCATTTTGTACACATACAAAATTTGTGTACATGGAACTGACCTCAGCTAGATACAAAAAGAAGATTAAGTAGGAAATAATTCAGTTATGTCTGGCTTTGATTTAATAATTATATATAAAGTAGCAGGGGTTTTGTTATCTCTCTTTTTTTTTTTTTTTCTTTTAATAACACCATCCCAGAGGTACAATCCATATTTATTCTAGCAAATAACGAAAAAAAATGGTTGATTAATCAGTTTACAGAACGATGTGTTCATTTTTTGACTACGGGTTCTCAACTACTGCTTTTTTTTTCTAATTACAATTATTTTGTTAATGCTATGAATCTATAGTTCCACTGGAGTGCAAAATAACTGTGGGAGATAAAGTCCCAGTTCTCTCTTATACTTAACTTTTTTTCAGTCTATTTTTTTAAGTTACTCTCAAAATGTTATGAGAATCGACAAGTTTCCAATTTCTGATGACACTTATTCTAGTAAACTAATTAGTTCTTCCTGTTCTGTGATTGTTATGCAATTATATTATGGCACGAAAACAGCACATTCTGTCAAATTGTTCTTTCTGTTTCTTCATGAAGTTTTAGTACATTAAAAGCAAGACAAAAATGATTGTCTGTAACAAAGCCATAAATAACCCCCAGCAATTTATTTTTATATATATAAAACTCTTATTAACTAATGAGACCTTCGATTTACTGGAACATATTGAGTATATGAAAATAAAATCTTGCATCATAACATGCTGTCTTAGAAAATTTCTGCACCAATCATATCAGATTATTCTCATTGACTCAATCAGGCATAATTTAATCAGAAATAAATTAGACTTCCTCTAATAGAGTAAAAATAAATACTGGATTCATATTCATTCACTTTAAATATTTGCTTGTAGCTGCAATCGTCTAAGGATTAAGGGGCTCAGCAGGCCGTCTGGTGAAGTGATGTATTTTCATCTGATCCTTTGGTCTGTATTCCCAAGCCCACAACATAACAGGACATTGCGTGTGATGATGAATGCCTTTTTGGCTGATGACACTGAGACTGTATGAAATGACCGGCTGATTACATCTCTCTCACTGTAACTATATCTGTATCTATATGGCAGTTCTTTGTTTTAGCTAACTGTAGCTAAAATGAGGACCATTTTCTTGGATGAACTACATCTTTAGCCTAAGTAAGAATAGAAGTTTTCCTAAAAATAAAATGTCAATTTGACAACAGAATGGTCTCCATACAAAAATGGCAGATGATGCTTTGTGGGTAGCTTTCAAAAATAAACTGAATAAAATACAAGGTGTTTCAAAAAGATGGACCCAGTTTCAAAGCAGTATATTTCACAATTGCATCCATCTTTTTGAAACACCCTATACTAGGAAACTGCATCCAAATAAGAACAATCTTGAACCAGAGAGGACATAACCTTCAGTGAAGAAAAAGATTCATTATCTTTCATCTGAATATCAAAAAGTTAAATCTGTGTAGGCAAAGCCTTCAGTTGCACAAAACCTGTCTGGTAACAGCATATGTTTTTGCCTTGTTCTAGCCTCAGTTTATGCCACAGTTTGTCTAAGATCAAAGAAAATTTTTCAATATACTATACCTTTTCCTTGTGCCAAAGGCTCTTAAAGACATCACCAAACTAATGGCATAATCCGTGAGAATAAGGTGGGGTTGAAAGTCAATACTTAGCTGTTCTCTCAGACAAAACATACAGGTGCATCAGGTCATACAGAATATGGGCACAGCAATCTGCATCAATCTCCAGGATGGGCTTTTACAATAATCTATTAAATAAATGCAGGAATGAGGGGAAGCCTCAGACATGATTAAAGAAAACACTGGAATCACAGAACACTGAATGAACTGCTGCCCTCTAAAAACCTTTTGTGAAGAAACAGCCTTGATTCATTCTATGTCAGCAAAAACTGTCAAATGAATGACACACTTGGGCATCGAGCATTCATGCTTCACATTGCCAAATGAAGGAAGAAGATGAAAAGGTCCATCCCAATACATTCAACTCTTTCCCTAATGGTTTATATAATGATAAGTATTATGTATTAAGCAGATGGGAGAACTGAAACAGAGGTGACATTTCATGCATATGTTAGCATCTCCTCATTCTCTTGTATGAAGTGCTCCACAAGGTGGGAAGAGAAAGAATTCTTTTTGTTTTCCCTAAACGTAATTTCTACGTGAGAAATCCCCTTTATTGCAAGTACTCTAAATGAAAACTTAATTTGCTGCAGAAGACCATGATGGTTGGGATGAAGAAGACCACAGTCAGTTTCCTAGTTTCCCTTTTGCAAGTAATTGGGATGTTTCAGCTGGCTACCATTTAATGGCTTATTTCTCTGAGGCAATGAGAAGGCAATTTTACGCAAATACCTTCTACCTCAGGTGCTCTCTCATACAGAGCCCTGTTCTCATTCAACGTACCTATCAATCAATATATCTATATTTCCCTATGGAAGGTGAGTGAGAAGTGAGGGTAGTGTCATTTCACATGCACGACATTCAGTAAACCCTTAATATCTTGCTTAGCTTAACTACTACTACGAAGTGCCTCACCTGTTGTTTGGAACAGGGCCAGAAGGTAGAGCTTTTGTCTTTGTGGCTCCAGAAAGGCAGAACCGAGGTAACTGCTGTACCCTCCCAGGAGCACCTGGATAATGTCACAAGCATTGCACCTCCTCATTGAACGGAGGGAGGCAGCAGCCTTTCGTTCTTGAAGATTACAGTCAAAAAGATTGTGCAGAAACAATGTAAAGGGATATTTTTTTACTTATTCTCGTGCAGCATAGAGTTTGCCAATTTTTCTTACTGATGTCAGCTATCCTGAAATCATGCTTCAAAGATTTTAGACATACATTTTAGTAAAGAGGCACCAGTATCAAGATGATTTAGAATAAATTTGCAATTGGTTACTTGGAAAATCCTAATCCAGATTACTACAATATGTACGATGCTGCCTAATACCCTGAGGGAGCTCCTTGGCTGTTTGCTAATCTCCAGACAGGAGATAAAATGTCCTTCTGAGCCACACAGATCTGGGTTGCTGGGGATGCAGACAGCTGATATAGTGTATCTTTCCACGCAAGGTTGGGATAAGCAGAAATGCTTGAGCTGGAAACTGCTTAGCACAGAACAGACAAAAATAAAGGGAAAGTGCTTTCCATGCCTGGCTTTTAATTCTGCAGTTGTCCTTGCCTTTGACCAAAATTGCTGACTTTCAGAACGCGCTGCAACAACTCTTGTTTGCACAGGATATGGTGCTACATGAGCTGGTATCTTCATTTTAGCAATGCTCTTTTACTGCTTTTTTTTCCGCTCCTGTTAGTCAGCATAGTGGGGAATTTTTCAAAAGTAGACAAAGGGGTTAAGATATTTGCAGAACTATTTTTGAAAAGGAGGAGGGAGAGCTCTTTTTGCATTTGAAATTAATACTGGACTGTTTGAGTATTTAGTAAGAAAGTAGAATACTTGAATCTACAAAAAGGCCAACTGGAAATTATTTCTGTAATACTGTAACTATTTAAGTTTTGGATACTCTGATGTTAGAAGCACACTTAATTTCTGCACAGAGGCTAAATGAGGTTGCAGAGTACTAAAATAAGATGAGGGACAAACATAAAATATTCCTACCTTTTCTGTATTTAAAAGCAAAATTTTCCATTAATACAATGGCTTCTGCTTTTTAAAGTCATAATGAGTGACATAGGCTCTATTGACACATAACATGAAAATTTTTAAAGTCCTTACAAAAAATAAGGCCATTGTTCTGAGTGACTCAGGGGTCAGTATTTTCAACTGAGGTACATTACTGCCACTCAATACAGTGGAAAGAAGGAAGCTTTGGAAAAGTATGTGCAATAGTCATCATTTATAATCTCACTCAGGTGGGATGCAGATGTTTTGACAGCTATTAAATGGTAGAGGATAAGATCCAAGCCAGCTGTGTCAGTTTTTCTACGCATTATCATGCAAACATTTACTTATATGGATGATATCTTGTTATCACTGTAAGAAAAGGAAAATGGGCACATAAACCTGAAATATTAAAGTTCTAGGAAAAAAAAACCCTACCCAAAGATGATAACTGAGTCACAATATTCTTCACAGCCCTAGGACAATAATCTTATGTCACTGTTGCATAGTTTTGACTACTTTTAGTGCATATTAATCTTGAAAGTGACAACATTCTCCACTGTTATGACAAAATAATTTAATAAAAGTGGAATGAACTATAAACAATGCTCAGTAAAGCTAAGCAATACTATAACAACAAATAAAAATTAGAATAGTAAACTTCTCAAATGTCCTTTGTGAGTTATGTGACTACTTTAGTAGCAAATCTTAAAGAAACACATACCATAAGAAAATAAAACTGTCCATTTAATTATGATGCTTTTATTCACTTAAAATATTAATGAATGTAAAAAATATTATTCTGTTTATATGACTTATTGGAAAATTACAACAGTGACTTGTTCACTAGGGAAGAAAAGCCCTATTATCTCTAAACCGTTGGTACAAAATGTGAGTTAGTGTTCTGTAAGGGGAAACAGATAAGAGGCAAAGATGCAGTTTATTTTGATACTTATTCTAAGAAATAAGAAAATTAGTTTAGAGGGAACAGTGCATAAATTTAAGTATATTCTGCCCTTATTTGGGCTGACAATAGAGGGAAATTCAGAATTCAAAAACTATAATTGAAAATGGGCAAGGATTTTACAAGCTAAATTCTCAGAACTAGGGTATAAACATGTAAGCCTATAGAGTCTGGTGTATACAGCTTGCCTTGTAACTACCTGATGAGCCTGGCCAAATAATTATTTTAAAGTTAGAAGTTAACCAGATTTTTTTTAAGTACCCACAGTATCTTTTGGGGCTCTTCATTTTCTATAAAAATCAATTCTAAATTGTGTAAAATGCATTAAAAATATTAACATTATTTAAATTATTAAAATGTTTACACCATACAATAAGTGAATAAATACTATATGTTTCTAAATTGAATTATTTAAAGATAATATCTAATATGACCTGTCTGGTTCACGTAATAGTTGGTATTATCAATCACAGGGACTTTAACATGGCAATGAAACATAAGGCAATAAGGGTTTTCACATTCATGTATTTGTTTTCCATGGCACACATGGAAAAGATTGAGATGAAATAGTTTGTGAGCTCAGGAAAAGATTGGAACTGAATCCAATTTGAACTGCGGTGTAAAACTTAAGCAATACTCTGAATTCTCAATTCCAATCAACTTCCAAATTTGAGACAGTTTGCCATCTACCAGTCTTGGACAGGTGAAAGAACAAACTACTGTGTAGATACCCTTTTGTTTTTATGAAAGGTTGATAGAATGAAAAATAGCAGAAAGAATATCAGTAAAGAAATTCTGAACACTGCTACTGTGCATCAGAGTAGACTGCAAATATGACAATAAACTGATATTTAAAATGTAGCCCAAGGCATAAACCTACATGAAGTTTTCGTTATCACATATTTAAAGTTAATGAAATGTTACTGTCAATCAGTTTAAGAATATTGTAAAGTTGATTTAAAAAGACAGGTAAGCCTCTCTAAACCACTTAGGAAAGAATCCCTTTCCATGATTAACACTTCTAGAGAGAGAAACCCTTGTTACTTCCATCTTTTACTCTTGGAGTTTAACAAGGTCACAATCTACTTACAGCAGCAGGTAGGACATTCTTCCTTTTAACAGTTTCTGATTTAATTATTATTGTTATCAGAGATAGTACTTTTTATTGTGGCAGCATATGAAATAACATAGAATTTAAAAAAATGAAAAAAAAAAACAAATAACAAAGTTATACTCAAAAGGAATGAAATACACTGGAAGGAAAGTTCTATAAACATTTTTGTAGTAGAAAATGTTGGGGATTATTTTATGCATACTGCATTCTAGCACTTCCAACCCATCAAATTTCTCTTCAAGCAAAACCAAGACCACAATCCCCTTGAAAGACTTGATTCGTTTGAAATAACAATAGTAGAAGCAATTCCTCTAGGTCCTGCTGATTCTTAGTAAGAGGACCAAATATTGAATTTTTCGAAAGGGATAACTTTTTTTTAAAAAAGCCTGCTCTAATTAATTTCACTTTCAATGACAGATACTGCTATTGTCATCCATGCTGATGCAGAAAACTTAACTAACAATGAGTGCTACCCCTTCCTGATGCCCTATATATCTAAATCCTCTCATTTCCTGTACCTTATCCAAAGTCTTCTTAAAATTCAAATCTGCAAAATTTCTTTCGAGATGAAAAAGTGAATCTGTCAACAAAACAAGGAAACACATAAGACATGCTTGAGTTTACTGAACTGTCATCTCCTATGGACTAACTTTCTAGAGATCCCATGAATGAATCCCACAAACTATGAGTTGTTTGTGTCAGCACAGAACCGTGACACCTTGGAAGTCACAGAGGTTTAATCAGTTCCTGACACAGCGACTTTACACCATATCAAACTCATCCATGAAACACCATGGAGTATGAGCACTTACTCATTTGCTTTACAGTCTGCATCCCTGAGCACACAGCTGACATGTATTGCTTTAGAAGAAGGGTACTACTAGAGCTTTTTAAAACATATATTTTTTTTTAATTATTATTTATTTATTTTAACAAGGAGCAGCACTGCAGCATCTATGTTTCGTGAAAGTTCAAGAACTAGAAGCAATCATAGACTGCTACCCTGAAAATCTAAACTGCAAGAATTGGCCTGAGGCTGGCAATTGTTGCTACCATAGTATTGGCTGAATGAGCTATCATTTGACCCTAAAGCACCTGTCCAGCCAAAACATATTAAAGAATGGCTGACAACAGCTATTTCAGCAGTATTTGTAGAGACAAGAACATATCAAGAGTCAATAGTGAAAGTAATAAAAAAGCCTAAACTTTCCATTACAAATAAAAACCAAGAAAA
Organism: Pampusana beccarii; assembly: GCA_013399365.1. NCBI lineage: Eukaryota > Metazoa > Chordata > Aves > Columbiformes > Columbidae > Pampusana > Pampusana beccarii. The sequence goes on along the minus strand of VWYH01004013.1, from coordinate 6,144 downwards.
CCTTTCTGATCCTGTTTGTACAAGAAATATGTGTAATGCCAAGGCTTAGAAGTGGAGGGGGGAAAATAAACACCACACATTATCACTGGTCAAAGTAATAAAAGACGCCAACATAACCCCCAGAAACAGCCTCCAGGAAAGCAAGCACGTCTTTGATTCTGTAAATATTTTTGCCACTGTATTTACAGTTTTTTGAGTGTTTCTTATCTCAAGTTATTACCCATCTCAAAAGCATGCTCGGAAAAAAAAAAAAAAAAAAATCTAGAAAACCAACTACTAAAGAGCTCTTTCAAAGGCATAGTTGAAATTACATAATAAGCATTACTCACTCTCCTCCTGCCTTTTATTATTAGTTAATGATGAGTTGTTGGAATTGAGTGCTTGGTGAAAAGCTTAATGTAAAAGACTTTAAACTTGGTGTTAGCCAGACAAAATGAAAACTTTAGAATTAAAAGCACAGCTGTGACCTTTAACACACCTTGCAAATTCTCACAAAGCATTGCAATTAATAACTTTATCAAACTGCTGCATTAAAATCACTACAAATTATTTACTCAATTTCATTAACAAAAAAGAAATTATGCAACATACAGCCAAAGCACCTCTGAGAAAAAACATGCTGTGTCTGGTCACGGGGCCAAATGAGGCCATTTAACAAGGAAGGGGAAAAAGTAGAAAGCGAAAAGTGCCATGACTAAGCCTGGAAATCATACTGATGGAAAGTGATCACATTTCAAAAAGGCTGTGACAGAGAAACCATTATTAAGCAGTGCCTGTGTAGCATCAGGAGCTAGAAAACCAGAATTAGAATTCTGAGAAGGTACTTTAAACACATCATGCTTTTTTTAATCTTTTTTTCTTTTTTCTTTGTTATTTACAGATTCATTGTCATTTTTTTCCTCCAGCTACTTGTGAGCAAACTCAGGAAGAACATACACTGTTACCAAGCACCATGGAGGTCACTCCCACACATCTGACTACCTCCTTACTTGATTCATAGGAGTGTTGCTAGACATATTCTGAAAGCTACCCTGAAGAATTCATTCATTTCTAAGACAGATGCCTGATACAAAATGCTCTCAGAGTCTGGAAGCTACAGGAAGCTAACTAAATTTTATGGGAACAGTATGACTTCCAGAGTAGTGGTTCTACACTTTAAATATTTGGTCTAAGAAAAATGCAGGTATTGTTCAGAATTAGTCAGCAGTTTGAAACATTGGCAATATTTTTGTATGTGGTGTTGCTAAGGGAAAGACAATGATGGAAACTCATAGATTCACAAGAGAAAAGGTTACCTGTAAAGTCTGGTATGTGGAATAAAGAATGTATCTTTTCTGGCTCTTGCTATAGAAACTCTGAAAAATCTTTGATAGAGAAGCAAAACAGTACCATTAAATTTGCAACAGGTTATCCAATATACTAAGCAGTTTCCACTTGAATAAAGCAAAGCATCCTCAAAGCCCTCTTCTAGGAAAATAACACCTACTGCTTGCTGTGGGTGTTATAAAATACCTAAAACCACTTCTTTAATTTCCAGTCACTGTACATTAATAAAGAGGAAGAGACCCTGCCGTCAAAGGTCTCATAAGTATAAAAGGCAAAGAAGGGACAGGAGAAGGAAAAACTTGGATCCTCCAAGTCACAGGCAGCATACAGAAGCTGAGAAAGACATTTTTCCAAAAGTATTTATTTGTTGGCATAAACCACACCTGAGGATTGTCTCCCTAGACATCCAGAGAGGTAAAGGCTCTTAAATGTCCACTCAATCCCCACTCCCATGATGAAAATACATAAAAGCTTATGAAAAATGTTGAACATTCATGCTCTTTGGACAAGAATTTTATGATGGACAAATGTAAGAGCAGTTTTTACTGAAAACAGACAATATACTTCTCCTTAAAGAAGTGCTCAAAGCCCTCACAAACTTCTACCTGATGGTCAAGGATCTTATCCAATAAATTAAATAAGTACATTTGGATCTTTTAGACTTAAGGTGGCATTGAATATTAAGTCATCAAGGCAGGATTTTTTTTTTTTAATACTGAATTCATGTCTGAACTAGGACAATGTTACAGAAATATGACTAAACACTACCATTCCTTCCATTAAAACAAACAAAAAAATCCCAAACGGGTGAGACATTAATACCTCTTGCAAGGATCTTGCTCTTTTATGAGAGAGGGAAAAAACAGTTACTCAGAAAACTTAAAGCCAGCTTTGGGTACTGGTAGGGCTTATATGCCCTAGTTGAGGTAGCTCAGGACTTGAACAGAAGTAGAAATCTACCCAACTTGTGAGCTTTTCAGTAAAAAAGGTGTGCCCCTATCCAATTCTAGACATTAGAAGTCACTAAATGCTATTTTATGGTCTTGCTTATGTCTTTCTTAAACATTTAACTTGCTTAGGTGTTTCTCCCCTCTCAGTACCCAGGTATTTTTGAAAATGACACTCCATCTTACTTACCAAATGTTACATAAGAAGCCTTTGACTGAAAGATAAATTAAAACCACATTTGAAGAATCCTAATCCAGTGCCTTAAGCATAAAATTATTTTTCTGTAATTACCAGATTCCCTCGAGCCAGTTTCTACCCCCAAGGTATCTTACTGAGAAGTCATTCTGCTACTGAAACCTAAAGTACTGAAAGATTAATTCAGACAATCTTTTTTCCTGTCTTTTTGTGTTCTTTTAGATGTTCTTCCGAGCTTCTTTGAAGCCATCTATGTTCCTTCTTCATTTCTTAGTGATTTTCCCAGATACAGTTTCTGCTTACTTTGTCTCTTTGAAATCCCCAGCTTCTTCTACACAGAGAAGCAGCATACTCAAATCTAACCTCTTGATGTTATTTGAGGACCTTTCTCTGACACCCATTACTCAAAATCTTGAGTCCTAGAGAAATCTTCAGTGAAACTATGCAAAAGCAAAAAGAGTAACAAAGAGTACAGAGACTTCCAGATGATGCCAGAGGTGAGATTAAAAAGACATCTTTCCACCATACGATGAGTTAAATGGAGTTTGGAAAGAACCAAACTACCTACAAAGTAGTGAGTCAGGAAAGCTAGAGAATGCCAAGGGTCTAATTTCAAGTCTGGGCATTTAAACTTAAGCTACATAGTTCTAGATCATAAGGATGGGAATTGGTGGTGTCCTATCACTCTCCCCACAGACCGTGGCCTTCCAAAGGCACCTGATTATACTTAAAGAATAATAATGTGGGCCTCTCACTTTCACAAGGTAGCTAAGCCGTTCACTTGCACCTTGCCCTACCAAGGAAACAGACTTTCATTTTGATGACTGCTTTTGTTCTGCATTGCTTAGAAGAACTGTTGCATTTCATGTTTGCAGCATGTCTTTATTTAGATCAGAAATGAAGAATTCTGTTCCCTTATGTACTATAAAAACCACACTGTAAGTTGCACCATTATGCAAAGCCCGTTGGTGACCTCTCTATCATGTGCCACATTCACTCATGTACCCTGGTGAGACAGGAGCACTCTCACAGTTCTGGAGAGAGACAGGTTCAATGATCAGAGGTTCTATAATCTCCTTTAATCATCAGTGTCAGAATCGATGACTCAGAGGTATATTCAGAGGAAGAAATTGTGGGGGAGTATCTTTAAAAAGAGAAAGCAAAATAGAGTAAGCAAAACACAAAACTAATTAAACTTGATGCAACAAAAAACCAAAGCATTTTTGATGCAATTTATTAAGGAGAAAGGGCTGTGAAATTAACAGCAATCAAAAACTAATTAAAGTTGATGCAATAGGAGCAGCCAAAGAATGCCTGATAACATTTATTGAACCAAAGAAACATGGCTGTCAAGTTAAAAGAAATCAACCAAACTCTGTTTTTGAATAGTAATGCAAAGGTAATTATTCTCTGGGTGACACTTACAGAGGAAGATTCAAGTCATTACCTCAAAAGACAAAAGGACTGACATGCTGTGTTAAACTGCCTGTGAAAAAAATGCTCTTAATACAGAAACTTTATAAGTAATTCCTAGGTCTTGCATATAAACAAATATGACTCATCAATCAAACCCCATGAACTATTATTGTTATATCAGTTACTCTTACAAACTAATATTTGACATTTAGGAGAATACCTTGCCTAACAGGGTACTTACAAGGCAAAGATCCCTGGTGTTTTCATTGTAGCTTTGAAACTCATTGTCTCAGTGCCTTGGGCAAGTAATTAGCATCTAGAAGTCCATTTGTTTTAGGATTAGGATGCAAAACTCAATTCTTGATGTCAAGAACCATTTAAAGTATGGCGAACTAACAGAATTTGTTTTCTTATAGAAAGTCTTGGCGATAAATAGCAAAATGGGTCTATCTGCAGTGAGCTTAAGGTGCTTGTATTTCCCCTATGCAGTTGTACATCTTTGATATCATGGTCTCAGATTTATAAAAATAATTCAGACAAAAACAGATGTTCACAAGGGGCATAATGAAAACAAACATATAAGTACTTTTTTTGTCAAAAGATTCTAAACTACGTCAAAAGCTTACTGTTTAACTAAAAATACATCTTGTAACTCCTGTAGGAATGGTTACAGTCAGGATCCCAGTTAAGTGAATCTCATTCTAAATACTCAACTTCCAGTACCTGTATTCTGGAGTCATGGTTTAAAATCAATTCAGGGAATTCTTCCCAGTCAATCTCCAACATTACCATTGTCCTACTAAATCATTATCAGAAGGCTTCCCTTCATGCACTGAACAAATAAAAGTCTATCTTATAAAACCTGATACCACAGTCAAAGGTAGCACAGACCCCAAGCAAACTATCAGATTTTTTTTGTTATTTTAATCTCACAAAGACAATCTGCTCAGCTCAGAAGTAAAGTTTTTCATAATTCATTTCAATTCTTTTAAGTTCCACTTGCTGTTCTAATAATGAAAAACTCAAGCAAACAAACAATAAAACCCCACACAACAAACAAACCCCAACAACTACCTGCCTCTGGTGTATAGTATTGCTGAAGCCCATCATTCAGTTCCAAAAAGCTGCAATATGGTATTACTGACATGCCTAAAGAAGATTTCCATACCACAGTACTCTACTTTTTCATAAACCTGGCATTGGTTTTAAGCATAAAGTAGTAAGTTAGTCTGTTTAATGGTGTTGATTTTCTTCTTTGCTGCATTCTTACCCCCAAGGAATTCTTACCAGTGGGAGAGAGCCTCATTACTCACACAATCTTTTTTTTTTTTTTTTTTTTTTATAAAAATGCTCACCCTTACATGGCCAAAATACCCATTTACTTGAAGAGACAGTTTACATCATTAACACGGATATTTAATGGATCATTTTGTTCTAGTCTGTTCAGAAATTGCTTACAATTTCTGAATGAAAGTTTTCTTCTTCTTCATTTTATCTTCTTTATAGTGAGTCAAGACTTTAAACTCCTTTTTGCCTTGGGAATAAACACTGGCTTGCAGTAAGCACTTGCTTGTGTTCACTTCAACAGCAGATCAATAAAGTTCCAGTCAAGCTCCAGAAAAGACAGCATTTTCATGTTTGTGTATTATAGACTTCTGCAGAGTGGTGTGGAACTTCATTATACCTAGAATTGTGGGGCCAAATCACCTCCTTACCTAAGCAACTCAATGTTACCGACGTGGGAAGAGTTATATCTGCTATGCCAGGTCATGATTTGGCCTGTTAGGACAAAATCTTCCTATTAGGTGACTGTTGGTATATATTTACCCTTAGAACTGAGCCTGGAGTTCAGTCTGTTATAATTTTATTTCTTGAACACCCAGAAAGCTTGTAAAGTGCTAGCTATTAATGAATTTTTAGTTCGTTGTTCAGCAAAGAGCTACTGAAACCTGAAGTCCCAAGAAGTTATACCCATCCTATTTATACAACAGTAATTAATTTGGTCCTTCTACAAAAATTCTCGACTTCCTTCTCCATCTTTCTCTGCTGAGTAAGAAAGAAATGAGATTTACCCTCCTGGTCTGGAGCTCTCCATGAGCTGAATAACCGCCTCATTCTCTTATCTCACCTGCATGCTAGGGCTTTGCCTCTTTGAGTGGAGAACAAAATTCTACCTGCCTTTCTTGCAGTAGCAGAATAAATTTAGATCACTTTTCTTCTACGCTTAATAGCCATGAATTTATATATATATTTATATAT